>JAPDLB010000012.1:600000-974433 GCA_027569935.1 Clonostachys sp. G952 | reverse complement strand
ATATTTAAATTTACAATCATAACCACCATATACACAAAAACTCATTCTATTTACCTTCTTTGTAGCTTTTGTTTTTTTATCTGTTGAGTTTGTATTCCTCTATCCCACAAACTACAAAAAAAATCTAAAACACCCACACATTTTTCCATTTTCTTTTTTTTTTCTTCTTTTTTTTTTTTTTTTTCCTTTTTTTTATTTTTTTTTTTTTTGGGTATTCCCCCCCCCCCCCCCCCCCCCCCCCCAGCCGGAATATCTTCCTAAACTGTGCCTGTAACCCTCCATAGGCTCATGTGATACAGGCAGTTTCTCCTAATGAAACACCACCATCTTTGCAACAATTTTCCATTAATTGGCCAGATGGTGAAAAAAAAGTGTCCCGTGCCAATGGGACGAACTTTGAAAATCCTTTGGTCATATCGTCGTCAGGTAAAGAAAAAAAAAACAAAAGAAAAAAAGAAAAACAAGATTAGAGGAGAGCGAATTTGAAGTTCTGTTTAACCTCTAGCGTCCCCTTCCTATCGTGGAAATTCGCCTAAGATAGACAAGTCACGCGGGACAAATTCATGGCTTCTCCAGAATTCTGTGGGGGATGTAAGATGTCCCCGAGTCGTAAGCAGCATAATGCTTCTCCTTCTCCTGCTCGCCACCCTTCACTTCACGTAACGTCTGCCGTCCTTTCTGGCGAATGTTGTAGCGCACAAGCGAGGTTGTTCCAGGAGGGGTCTTCAATACAATGGATTGCTGTGGCGGGGGTGCCATACGCTTGTCGTCGTTGGTGTCACCATCCTCACGGCTGCCCCAGGATGTCTGTGCGCCTTCGTTAGAAAACGTGTCGAGCATGTGCGGGGAAAGAGAAGGGAGCTTACCATGTTAAGAGTGACTAGAGCATAGAGCTTGATGAGGCCGTGGAAATAGCCGAAGGCAACCGACACGGGCCAGAAGATGATGTCGCTCGGGTTTCTGATGAACAGCCCCATCAGCTTCACCACCTTGGTGAAAGCAAACATGAAGACGAATTGGGCCCAGAATGCATATTGGCGGTTCTGCAAGTCCCAATTGGCTGTGGCATACCAACAAGACACAAGCAGCAGGGGATCCGAGATGAAGGCTAGCGAAGTGAAGGTTGCAATGTGGAGAGCGTAGGTGCACCATGGCTGCTGTCTATTTGCTGGGTTAGTTATGATGGCTTCGTGTGGGCCTGCTGCACCCCAAGATAAGTGGGTCCAACTTACTTCCAGATGTATCGCTCGCGGACCATGCTCGTCCAGTTGCTACGCCAGTTGCTCCGGGCCCATCTGGAGCATTGGTACAGAAACTTGACCCCGTTCTCAAGGGTGGTTTCAATCTCGCACTCCCGGTTGTACTGGATCCAGGTCTTCCACTGGTGACTCACCAGCCAGCGGGTGACGAAGTTGTCATCGTCGGCATTCAGAATCCAGGTTCTCCATTTCTCATTCCTAAAACCATGGAGGAACTCGTGGCTTCGAAGAATCTCTGACCGGTAGGCTCCAGTGCGCCCAGACATGCAAGAAGTACCGCCGTCGATGTTGTGAGTTGCCGAGATTTCAAAGTTACGTCGCTCAATGTAAGCTGCACCAAGCCAGTTCCAGATCTGGGTCGACCATGGAGCATCCCACTCACGGCGTACTCGTTGGCAGGTTCCGACGCCGCCAATCTTGGGGTCTTCGAAGGGGGCCAGGATCCAAGGCATCAGGGTAGAAGGCCAAGTGACATCGTCGTCTGCCATGATGGTGAGGGGAGTGTTGACCTTGGGAAGAGCCTCGCAGACCTGCAGTCGCTTGTTGGCAATAGGTGTGGAGAGGACTCGGATGTTGGATCTAGCCATGGAGTTAACCAGGACTTCAAGGTCCTGCCGCTTCTCATCTGTGGTTACAAGGATCATCTCAAAAGGGTCGCAGGCAAGAATGCTCTCCAGTGAGGGCCGGAGCTCCTCAAACACATTATGGATAGTGGGAATCACCACTGTGACATCCTTGCTGGTGAAGGTGGGTTTAGCCGGGATCGGCTTTGACTTGTAGGTCCAATGGCTGATGCAATGGACGATGAGACGAAAGTAGCGATGGATCCTAGTATGGTATTAGAAGGTGTGACATTGAAAGACGTGGGAAGTTGAAGAAGAGGATGAAACTTGCCAGACGCTCCAGAAGAGATAGACCCAGAAGGTGGTTGAGTGCCAGAAGTCGCTAGAAGGCAGGATCCATTGTAGCGAGTCCATCATAGACAAGTTGGAGGAAGAGTGCTGATTTTACTCTGCAGGTTCAGGGCTTTGGGTAGATAGATGGTGATGCTGTTTCAAACAAAACTCATTGGTGACAATGGGTCATCTATCGAGACGCAGAGAAGGGTATTCGTCTCCGATTGCTTTCTTGAAGCAATGGATCTCTTGCCGTGGAAGTGGATTTCACAAGTGTGTTTCTCAGCACTTGTGAAGGTGAAGGAGGAGGAATTTCGTTACGTCGGGAACCGGTGCGAGTTCATTAAATATGAGAAGAGGCAGGTGGGTCGGGTCAAGTGAGAAAAAGGTGAGCAGAAGGTGAGATGAGAGCTCAGGATCTCCTGGTACTTGGATCTGAAATACGAGTGGAAAGGACGCTAGAGGGCCCTGTGACGAGGCCAGAACAGACAACCGAGAGCAGGATTGGGGGAAAAGAGAAAAGGACAGGAAACGAACGGCCCAGGTAATAGTACAGGATGAGGAGAGTTGGTTATCACTTCACCCAGATGCGCCCATTGCAATGAAGAAACAAGCACACAGGGAAGACGGAGGCATGAGAAGAAGATATAAAAATCAAAAAGCAGGCCGGAGAGGGGAGTGGTAAAGTTTTAAGTAACGCGGAACATGTTGCGGGTGAGTATGTGGGCTAGGGTGGTGGACTGCCTAGGCCAGATCGGAGTCTTTTCTGCGGACTTGAGATGGTCCATGTCAAATGTCATGCATGGGCGGGGAGCCGAGATGGAGCCTCCTAACGTTGTAGTAGAGACAAGAGCGTGTACTCGGAGGGAGTCTTAGTATCAGAGATTTTGTCGAGGCAGTCTGCAGTGCCGTGTAGGTAATGCACGCAGCATTGTCGAGATTGATCTTGTCCGAGGTGGGACCGTGCCAGGGTCGATCAGGGTACAGGGAACATCTGCGCAAATACTGGCTGCTCCCTAGACGCCCACCAAAGGGCTGCAACTCTACCTACACTTACCCAGTCCGTATTAAAGCACATAGTGTGTGATTGTGGATTGTGGATGCGGTGATGAAGTGGAGAGAAACGACCGCATACATACACACTTGCCCAGGAGCTAGCACGTCTGTATGCATGTTTGGTGGGAGGGGATATGTAGCTAGGCAGGCCTGAAGGCATGTAGGTAGCGAGACCATCGTACGTGCTTGCAATCCTGGGTTCGAGGTATTCACAAGTAGCTCCTGGGGGGAGGGGCGTGTGGGTGGCGGGATGTGCCTACTCCTCCCATCCCCCCCTCATCGCCCCCCCAGTCGATGGTGTACACTCGAGAGACATCGCTAGGTATGCCTAACGCCGAGTCTAGTGTGGGCGCCTGCAGTCGAGTATTGCCGTCTGCTTGTCGACGTCCGGGTTGGGCCGTCAGGAACTGGTCGTTGTGGCCGGCGCGTACAGGCCGACGATCCAGGCCGGAGCAGCAGCAACGGCCGCGCTGGTTGGTCTCGCAACTGCTAGCGAATCTGGCGAGGGCATGTGAGGCAAAACATAGGCGCCTTGTGGGCCAGCCAGTGGTAGCTCAAACCTCCAGTAAGCTGCTAGCATCACTCCCTCTATACATAGCATAGACATTGTTGTCCCTAGGATCAGTAGCAGTAAGTAGCAGCTAATATGGAGCTGCCTCGCCTGGTCAAGAGGGTCAAGACTCAACAGCAGGGCCGGTTAGCGCCATTCGTGACCGAGGGCTCCACAGATGCGATGCCCTACTATTAGCCCGTGCCGAGAAATGGAACCGCCCAGTGCTGATTGTCCAAGGATTTCTGGCACCAATTGCTTCAACTGGCTTGCCTGGTTGGCGTGATATCCAAGCCACTCGTCTGCTGCGGTGCAGCATGTATGCATATCGGGCCTAGTGATATGCCCGGAGCGCTTGCTCGAATGCCAATGAGGTTCGGGGCATTCACTGTGCACGGCGGATTGCCCCAGGCAACATCATTTCTACCACCTCCACTTTGCTGCATTGCGGAGGGTCTCGGTAAGCCAGGTTTGAGGAGTTTGCTCGGTCGACAGATGGCCAGACGAGAGAAGAGATGACATGGGTCCAATTGTCCAACCAAACGCTGATCACGGAGGGCAGTCAGTCAGCCACTAGGTATCGCATGCAGGAACTGAAGACTGGGAGGCCGCACTTCGCATGTTGCCTTCACGCTCGTCAAGTCCTATCTGCCATGATTGGTCTGGGCCCGAATGTGATGGTCCCTCCACCAGATCTAGGGAGGCCGATCTCTCTGGCCCAAACGAGGAGAGGTGAGGGCGATTGTTGTGGGAGCAGGAGTTGGCATCCGACTCCCTTGTCCACGCCGGCTAAGAGATCACACGAGGCCTGCCCAGATGGATGTGCCAGCCGGGACATGCAAGTCAAAAATGGGGTGGTAGAGATCCTGGGGCACCACCCGGAAGAGTAAGGTGGAACACGGTTGCGCAGAGGGAAATTGGCAAAAAAAAAAAAGAAAAGAAAGGAATCACTAGAACTGAACATGTCGAGCCCGCTGGCAATGTCGCGGATCCCTCATCGTGTGTGTGGTGTATACATGCGGCTGGTTTGTGTTGGCTGTCGTCTCTCCTCTTCGTGTGGGGGCAAGTTGCAGCGTAGATACCACCTCCTACCTGCTCTGCTGCATGCAGAACTGCGAGTCTGCTACTAGTGCAGGCGCAAGCTTGTGCGGTGCGTAGCGGAAACCAGGATCGAAGTCCCTACTCCCTCCAAAATGGAACCGGGTGCGCAATCGACGGGCATCTTGCCGACCCGGCTCCTGCCAGCTTGCCTTGTCTCTGACCTGCGTGCGGAGGCAGGCAGGCATGTTTCAGTTGAAGAATATCCAAGTCTTCACTTACTCGCTCGCTTGTGGCTACGGGCTGACCGAGCGGGAGTGATACCTTCCCCATCCCCATGCTTCGTCGTCAAGGCTACACCTCTGGGGGTTGACCCAACCTAGGGTTCTCCCCAAGGGTTTCCCTCCTTACCTGGGATCATCTCCTGAGAAAGGCAGGCACGGAGTAGCAGAGAAAAACCCGGAATGTAGCAACAGTTCGTTATCTAGCGCCAGGTGGCATACAGCTTGCCTCATTGCTGCGTTTTCTGAGCATAATTCAAGCATACAAATCTGCTATGCCACCCTCCAATGTGAGGTTGTGTCGTCCGGACCAAAGGTAAGTAGCCAGGACTCATGCATTGCCATCCAATGGCTTCGCGAGGACGCGGGATCCATGTAAAAGCGAACATGTAGGTACCCAATGGCGGCAGGGCAGCACCCGTGCTCTCTCGTCAATTTCGAGATGGCAGCAAATACACGTATGCCCCGTGAGCAGATGTAGAGCGACAAGCCCGTGAGCAGCCGAAGCCCATGCCCCCAGAGGTACCGGGCTACTTTTCCTTGGCCGTGTGGGGTAGGCCAACTCAATTCGAGATCTGCCTTGATTCATTGATTGAATGAGTCTCGCCTACTTCTATTATCATCTCGGCCTATGGCTGGTCCCCTCACGCGGGCCGCCACTAGCCCCCCACAGGGCCAACGTCACCTTTCTCCTCCACGGCTCCCGCGCCGCGAGTTACATGGCTGGCCCTTGTTGACATCTCGTTTGACAGGATAAACATCATTCTGATGGCAAATGAGTGGCTCCGGCGGCTCTATAGCAAATGTCCATCAATGGGGGGCTTGGATCACCCTAACCCCACCTCACCTCGCAGGCAATGATCACATCCAACCGCCCAGCTGAGTATCATGCAGCAAAAAGTTTTTGCCTTCAATGCTCCCCCATGCAGGCAGGCAAGGCCACTTTTCAGCTGGGGAATAGTTCGGCATTGAGCCTCTCGTCTCTCCCTTGCTATTGACGGAAGTACCCTGGAAGGCCCCTCTTACCGGTATCCGACTCGGATGCAGACGTGTTGTTTCTTAATGCCCGCGATCCTCCACAACCAACCAGAGCCGGCACGCCAGCGGATTTGCTCGACATTCTGGGTCGCCATGACGCAGCTGGACTCTTTGGGAAAGTTAGCGGCATATGAGAATTGATGACCACAGTAGTGTTCTCTCCTGCTTGGGCTGAGAGCAGGGTGGCCACAAGTTGGGTCCAGACTGGCCAATACCATCATCGTCACATTGCCAGAGCCTCGTGCATGTACCAACTTTCGAATGCACACAACCTTTGCCAAGAAGCGTGTTGGCAAGACACCCTCTGTACTGATAGGATACTTTTCAGCCAGAGTGTGTGTTGGGAGTCGACGATCGTGCCAATGCATCACGAAATTGTCAGTTTCATGTGCGGCCATGGCCTCCATCTGCCCTCCCTGACGTGGTGAGGTGGACCGTCGGCCATCCTTTCCTAACCTCTCCGGGCCTGTCTCCAAGCGAAGTCTACTCGGAACCTGTAGTTCCTAGGTACAGGAGACAACAAGAGCAGGCATCCTGCTCTAGCCTCGCACGAACCGATCCGTTCGACCAACCATCCACCCTTGCAAGCCAGCTCATCGCGCTCACCGAGGTAGTAGTCAACTCTTTCCTATGCTACTCAATTCTAATTGAAGATGTTGATAGCAACTGCAGCATCAAACATCATCGTGGGTGGATAGCTTTAGGAATGCAGGTCTCGGTCGAATTTTCGGATAGCTTTCGCGAGTAGAGTGGTATCTGAGGGGTTGGGCAGCATTCAACTGTATAATTAAGCCAATAAGTTTTGGAATAGCTACTCCAAGAGGGGTTGGCACTATCTATCAAGCGACTCCCTCAGATTCCCCCACACCCACCTCCACGGGAGAACAAGTCTAGGAAATTTAGGATGGTGAAGCCTAATACCAAAGCATAACTATTACCCTCTTCAGTAATTTATCCTTCCACAAATAGAAGATTTAGCCACTAGTCCAGAAGAGCCTGATTAGGGAAATAGCCTGGCGGGTTAACCTGTGGCAATGTTTGGGACGAGTCCTTTCAGCCAGCCCTCCATGCTCATCAAGGCCTCGCCCAACGATGCACCACATATTAAGAAAAAAAACCTATATGTCGTACGTTTTATTAGGCATATTCTCATTACACGGGCCAATATTCTGTGCCCTTGAGAATTTTTTACGTTTTCTGGTGGGCTCATCCTGGTCATCACGGCAGTGGTGGCCAAACAAAGGCCAGTACGAGGGCACCACTTGTCATAATGAATCGACACATCATTTTAGAAATTGAACAAAATCAAAACAAGCTGAGTATTCAGGGCCACCGGAAAATAGAGTTTGGGTCTTCTCATCTTCAACTTGTCACCAAAAGCCGTCCACCAGTAAATATGTCCCGACAACTCGGTGATAAGCCTGCACCAAGCCGATGAGGTTACTTTGGATAGTACAACTCGTCAGTCTCTATTCACATGTTATTTTTCTAAGGCACTGCCCGGACCTTATCTTCCTCGATTGTGCAAATGAGGAATCTCTCCAGTGACCTGTACCAAAGAGAGAAGAAGGGGTTTGAGAAAGCTGTACCCCGATCATGGCCACTTGCCACACTTGAGCTCCTCAGATCAACCTGAGTTAGCAGTATGATCCCCATCTAATTGCATTCAATGTCCCTTGGAGAGACGCCACAGTCATCCACCATCAGTTTGGTAGAAGAGCGCATAAGAAACTCCAGCAGGGACGCGAATCAACTACATGGTCTATCAACATTATTGTATGGGATACGGCCAGTTTTTTTGTCGCCACATTAAATAGCTTGAGAATACGCCTATTGCCACTTGCTAGGATGCTGGAAAATGCGATCAATGTGTACTCCTTGAGTATCCAAGAGCCAGGTCTACTTGAATTTCTTCAAGGAAAGACTAGAGAAGTCCGTATCGTGTAAAATTTGACGCAGAAAAAACTTGCTAAAATATAAAGAAAAGTCATTCCTTGGACATGACCTGAAATGCTCCCTGCTTTGTTTGACAGAGAATTGTATTTGCAGTACTTAAGATACCTAACACTATCTGCGCTAGGTAGAAAAGGCAGCTTCATCTCAATCTTCCAACTCGACCACCATTATTTTGCATGTTGGTCTCAAGCAAGTGTTAATATTGGTCTCAATCTAGGCCATATTGTGGGATCTGGGCCCCTTGGGCAGCCAGAGTAAATATCTTGACACAAAACCGTTCCAGATCGAAGTCAATTTCCCCTTGAGCCATTCATAAATCATGGCACATGCTGCTATTTATTCAACTTTCTTAGGGGGGGCTTACCTGTCTTTTTTCTTGTGCGTTTAATTTGCATCAAAATTATGAATGTCTTCATGGCCGACGGAGACTCTATGATCAGACTCTGGCCCTCCTACTCTCCCACTTACGGGCTAGTTGATTTTCGTTCGAAAGAGAGTCCCATATCTGACATCTAGCTCCCAGATCCTTCCCATGCACATTTCACGACATGTGATGGCCATAGTCGAAGCGCCGCGCAGGGGGAGGGGGGGGGCGAGGATGCCCTGGGAAGTATTGGGAAATCATGCCCAGCCTTGTCCCATTCTGGCTCAGAGAGCACCGATACAAAACACGTATACTGGAAGGGTATCTTAAAGGCACTACCGTCATCTTTAGTTCGCAAATAGATGGACGACTGCTGACGGTCGTATTGTCTCCTATTCTCCCCACCTCCCCCTCCAAATGGGCGCTTCCACAGCCTTATTGACGCGATCCTGGAGCGTGATGAATGTCAAACATTGGTGGATGTCTCTTGTCACTTCTTCCGTAAGGCTGCAACGACCTTTCAGCCGCATCTAGGGCCGCTTATTTTCAGCTCCATAACCTCCTTCCAAAAAAAAAAAAAAGTCCCCGTCGATTTTGCTCGCAGCGACGGTTTTCCTACTCCTTTCCATTGAATTGCACCCACCCACATCGCAGCAACATCCACTCTAGCCCACACCAAGAGGCAAATTTGATCCTTGATGGTAACCTAATGTAACCAAAAATAAGATGGAAGGACTTTGCTGTTGTCTTTACAGATCCTGCTCCGATTGCATTTCTGTCAGACGAATTCGACATGTCTGTCCTAGTTCTTAAACGCGAAATGATCTTCTCTGAGTCCAACTGGAAAAGGCTCTACGCAACCTTGGAGGAGATAAAAGCACGTCCCGCCCCAGAAAGAAAGAAACACTTCAGTCAGTAACTTTTTCCTGGGTACGTCCTCACCTGAGAACAAAATCTCACTCGAAAATAGCACGCTCCAAAGCCCATTCAGACCAGTTCCGTCATGACGAGGGGCTTCACTTCAGAATGATGCCCATAAACCACTTGCATCGAAACTACGCTCATATACCGGTTCAATCAGACATGAAGAACACTGCATATGAAGATATTACGTTATTACCCGGAAACTTACCGCTTCGTACTACGCCAAAATCACAAAAAAGTTGTACGTTTATTACCATCACTGAAGTCAATTGCACAACGCCGCAATTATTGAAATGATGACCAATTTACTCACTGTTAACAGCAAATGACGTGCAATCCGTTATTTCGTATCCAGACCAATATGATGTCAACGACAATCTTTCAGAGCCTTTGGTTAGCTCTGATCCTCGAAAACGGCACTACCGCTTCTCGAGATACATACCACGAACGCTCCTGAACATATTGGGCCCTATATTCATTATAATATTCTACCTGTTCATCGTCGAATTCTACCTCAATAAGCCATCTGTCAATGGTGTCATGCCAAATCGACCCATAGATTCACAAATCGTCTTCTACGCGTGGTGGCTGATCAACATTTTTATCCTCGACTGGGCAAAGTCGGGAATCGCCGGCTTCGAAGCTGCCGCTCTGATGAACCCTTCCATAGCTCCTAAGAATGCTCGACAGCTCATGTGGCACACTGAACGCGCTTGGGGCTCATTGACCGGCTGGGCCAAGGCCGTAATTACAACAAGCCGATACCTCTTCCATAAAGCTACACAAGGGAAACCATCCGAATGGACTGGTCCATCTGCTCTATGGTTTCACTTGGCGCTCAGCAGCCTGCTTCTTTACATCGCCATCCCTTTGTCAGGTCTCTCGTTGGAGCAAGCAAGCGCATTGAGCAATGGGAGCAGACGCGTCGAGATAACAGGAGTCAATCAGACTACATTTGATCTCAGGTCAGCAAACGCATTAGCTGAACAGATTGCCGGGAGCTGGCGACGAGGCTGGACTACGACACCTGATGGCCCTTCAATCGTATATGCCCCCGATGGGACTCCAGAAGTGAGCGACACCTATTTTGAGGACAGCATCCAAGGTGCTTACCAGGCATTGCTGAAAAATACCTCCAACCCAGTCAATGAAAGCATCACCATTTTTTCTGGCCCACAGGCAAGCGAACGCGCCTATGGTCGAGCCTGGGGTTTCCTAGCCACAATCTCTTGTACTCCAGTACATCCATATAGTGGCTTAAAGTTATTTAATATGACATCTATAGACCAATGGTCCTATAGAAGCGTTACAGGAGGCAAGGTTCTCTCAAACACGAGCCGTACAGACGGATTGGTCGCTTTGGCAACTGGCTCTAGTCAAACACTGGGAGTGAACTACAAGTATGTCTTAGCAACCAACGACGACATTGTAGGGATACGTCGAGATTATTCAGATTTGATCGCCAATTTTTCTAGCACCAACAAGCCTCCATATTCACGTGTTGCGGAGGTTGTGATATGGCAAGCGTATGACACCAGCCAGGGGAACTTCAAGCCGGGAAACTTCCCTGATCAGACATTCAATGATCTCGCTACTCACCCGATGGTAGTGAATGCAACCGCATCTGACAACCTAACCTATGCTGGCTTCGCCGTAAGCTGCTCGACATTGTCAGAAGTCGGCCACGCTGCCCTCTCGGCCACGACCAACACCTTTTCCGACTTTGTCTCCCAGCCGTCCACTCCTGATAAAGGCATAAGGTTGCCGGGTCTCATCGTGGCATATCCTGGCGTCACAACAATGACATCGCTCGCCTTTGCTGCGATGGGCAATATTAATATGGGTTATTTGCAGAACTCGAGCTGTGATGAGAATTTCTCGACCGTTTGCAGCCCTTGGGCCGCTGCCAACGCAGCCACCCGTGGCGTACCCATCCTGAGCGAAACCACCAAGAATTTTCAACTGCCTACCATTTCGCCAGAAAGAATGACCCTGGCCATGTACAAGCTTCTTGGACAAGTCGCCATTACAGTCATGGGCACCGGGCCTGAAAACTGGACGTGCTGTGATTCATCAGCCGACATATCGTCAGATTTGGGCATCTTTGGACTCGAGCCAGCCAATGACCTGGTGCCGGGTATTGTGCCGTATAAGTCTGTGTTGGTATTCCTGAGTCTATGGGTGGCCGTCACCGTCCTGCCTCAGCTGTATCCCCCGTTTTTCCGCCGGCGCTGGAGCGAGATTCTGGACGGCTTCGCCATGTTCCGGTTGGGTGAAGAGTGGAGGGACGCTGTTCACGAACTGGATGGAATTGACCTTGTTTCTCTTGACAATGCGCGCGTGCTGGACCAAGTGCCTGGTATGATTGGGGATATGAACCCAAGTGGCAAGGGAGTCGTAGGGTTCGTGGGGTTGAGTCGGCGAAAATTGTCGACATCGCAAAACAAGGTTTATACTTATAATTGATGAAGGCACGATGGATTAGCTCAGAATTGTCTTTTCTTCTTCTTCTTTACAGGAATACTCAATTTGCTGCAATAGTTCTTAAAAGCTTCGTTATTTATCACCAACCCACAAAGCAAAGAGTGATATTCCCAGTGATACTTCCTCAGAGCCGTCCGAATCACCGTTATACTTGCTACAATTCAACTCAAAACTGACAAGTGGGCATCCAAGAATGAACTACTTGCCAAGAAAGACCTATCAAGTGTTTCGTTCTTTGTTTACTGTGGTTATCTGCTGTCAGTCATAAGAATACTAGACATAGAACTTCTGTGAGGAGAGACTAGGAGTAGGCTTCAGTGTGCCCATGCTGTATTCCAAACGCTTGTACCGCAAGCGCAAGCCCAAACCAAAAGTTCCAGTTTCTGCGTAATTTGTGTCTCTAGACGATCATTCTTGTTGACACGTACGATACCACTACAGATGATACTCTACTACAAGAGGGTCTAGGGGTATGTCTACAAGACACCCGAAAAGCACCTCATATCTTGTTGCCTAGTGAAGATGACCGAAGGTGGTCCTGCCACCAGACGATCATTCTTCTCGACACGCCCCATCCCACCGTAGATGAGACTCTGCAGGAGAAGAAGTCGGGGAGGGGGTTTGTCCACAATACATCTATCCAAGACCCCAAAGTACTATCATGTATAGGGTGTGCGGCAAGCTGATTGGTAGAGGTAGCTGCGAAGTCTCAACGACAAGATAAAGGCAAGCATGGACGATCCCCCCAGAGGCTACCTGTGATGTCAAAACACGCACACAAGTCGCTGATCCAGGAGGGATTGCTCGCTTCGGAGCGCCGCTCCCGTGCCAAGAACGGAGAAAGAACTAACTCATCAAACAAACCAACTGAAGGCAATGAATATACGCTCATCATTACGTGCACGATAATCCTTGGAGCAGGATTAAGCATCAAGGCTTTGACACTGTGGGTACACGTGATGCAGTGAGTATGGAGGAGTGATCGACTCGTGGAGTATGCATCTCAACAAACATCTCCACATCAACGGCAGGGAACAGGTTTCAAATGGTGGCACGGATTGCAAGATGAGCTGTGAGCCTGATTAACCGATTGGCCGGCCAGCAATCCGCGTGAATCGCAACTTCACCGGGGTTAGGCCCTCGGGGCTTCGAATTTACCGCATCCAGATCAGGGCTATCTTCATCGCAACGTGAAAACCCTCACTGACCAGGCTGTCTCAGGATCGTATGTACCCATATATGCATGGAGGCACTTGGTCAGACATGCATGGGTGCCCGCGCGTGACGTTGCAGCATCTGGCCCGAGGTGGACGATCGCCTCACCAGGTAAAGGGCCAGAACCAAGAGCTATGCTCCGGAGCTGAAAGATGAATTTGGCTGACTATTGACTCGAGGTCCAGCAACGATGTTCTAGAGGCTCAAGTACTAGGCTGCCCGAGATTGTCGGTGCCGGTCCGGCCGAACCTGGTGGCTTTGGCGGAGACGGTGGGCGGGGAGGAAGAGGCCGAGGCTCTGGGATCGGCAAAAAGCCACCAGAAACGGGGGCCCAAATTGTAGCCATGGGTGCATACACCGACCGACAATGGCGCGGGGCCAGGTCTCAAGATAAATACCGCTGGCGATAGGCTAATATAGTCACCGCTGCAGCACACCTGATCCAAGGTGAGGATTGGCGGCACACTGTTGGGGAAGGGCGGAAAAGGGCAAGCCTATCAGCCAACTAGCCGTAGACAGTTACTTGCTCACCCCCTCTCTATCAAATAGTGTACACCTTAGATAAGGGATCCCTCGAGATGTGGAGGGGACGCTTGCGAACTCATCAATCTCGTCATGCAGGCTGGGCCAGATCTGGGATCACACAGCAGGGCCAATGCAGAAGACCAGCGGTGAGAGAACAAACGAGCGGGGAGAGGGGGTTTTACTTGCTTTTCCCTTGATAATGTTGTCGCATTTCAAGACGTCGCAGAGACACCTTGCTTGCAGTGTGGATTGCAGTTGCATACACAGCTGATGACTGCTGGCATCCGGCCAGAGCGAAGCTGAGCCGGAGGAGCCATCCAATGCTGGAGCTATGCGCATGCCCCATTCGACAGTCATCACCAGCTGGCGCTAACAGTATGGCTTCCCATTGGCTTTAGGATAGGGCCGAGGGGAAGCGAGAATGTGGCAAGGCAAGGTGGGCCACGCATTCGGAGGAATGGAGGGGTTTTTGGACGTGGAGGTGGCGCGGGAGGTCTCAGCTGAAAACAGCATGCTGATGACTGTGCTCATCTTTGTCTGGGGGAGGTGATTCTGAGGTTGTACGCGATAGGCATAAACCAGGAAATCACATATCTCAAGCCGAAGAGCTAAGTCCCGCAAATCAATGTTACTATTTCAATAGGGAATCTTGCATCTGCACATCTTGGGTGCGCAAGAGAGGCCTTGATCGAATCGGAAGCCCCGAGCCTTGGGCTGGTGGATGTATCGTGCGCAAGCAAGTGGGGTGCGCTATTACTGAGCACAAGATGCCTCCATCCAGACGGGCCATTATTAATGTACTAATGCCTATGCCTCCGTGTGTGCATGTAATATGTATGTCAGGAGCCGTACTATTTATTAATTATCTTTGATACCGGGTCCCTGGGCGCTGGTGCACATGCATCCAGCAATCAGCATTCAATAGCAGACTAAGACTATAGCACGGAAGGATTCAGCTGGATAATCGGCCTCACGCAGCAGCGTCGCAGTAGCACGTCGTAATACGCGGAGGTCGCTTGCGTAAGGACTGGGTTCCCTCGTTCTGGGCGAGTGAGTGAGAGATAGGTATGTGATGGCTATTATCACTGATTGGTGTCATCCCTGTTGGACCGCGGTTCAGTAGCCGAGACTCGTGGAAACGCAACACCAGGAGGCTGAATGCGGCCTAGAAACCTTCGTGGCCGTGGGGCAGCCAAGCCCTCCTAAGACCGAAGTCTGAACATTGTCTGGATCGGTCCTTTAGCTAGGAAATCTGACCATGGCTGCGTGAAATAGGCCTCGACGGGAGCATGTCGAGGCCGAAATTGGACGCTCTCTGATGCGGTGATTCAGTGGAGGTATCAGGCAACCGGGACACGCATCTAATTTAGGGGCAGGCGCTGGTGGGAGGCAAGCACTGACGATGCCTGCAAATGAGTGCATACCGCCAAGTGCTCTCCCCAGCGCTGTCCAGGGACGTACGCACCAAGGCAGTGGCGCGCCCCCGCGACCGCACGGCAGCAGGGGACTGCCAGCCTGACCGCCCGCCACAACTTGGAAATGAAAGCCTTGTGGGTAGGTTCATCCGCCCAGTTCTGGCTGGTTGCCGCCGCTACGTGCTGGGCCCACTGGGTGGCCTGGGCATGCACCCCTGCCCATCAACTAACTCAGCAAAACAACCGCTCTAACTTCGAAAGCGGCCGTAGTGGTTCTGGAATGGACGGGCTGTGATGGGCAATCATCCCGCACGCGCTCAGCCTCCACCTCCGCCTCCCAGCACTTGCGTACGTACTACCGCTCTGATTAATACTTGCCTTGTCTCACCGTCTTCCTCCACAGTCAATTTCAATCTCGCCAACTCCCCTGTTCTATTCCCCTACCCGGTGTCGCCGCCAAGAGCAGTCTGCTATTTTGGCCAAGGCCTTGCGCTGCAAACACTCGCATCCCGGCCACCCGGTCGCCTCGACTTTGTTGTTCGCCATTGTCTTAGCTGCAGCACTTCCTCGCCAGATGTATCTCCAGGTGCCAACCTCATCCGGCCCGTGGGTTTGTTGATTGGGGAAAGGCGCCTTCAGAGGGGTCACCGACTCGTCTCCTCTCACTTTGCGCTCACCTTGCAAAGCACCATTTCACCACTGCGTCGCGCCGCTCCCACGATTGCCGACCTGGACCAACCCGCTCACGAGTCAACCGCTAGCCTTCCATCTATGGCAACCACATCTTTCCAACCAACGAGCCTGGGCCACCACGGCAAGTTCTCAAAAACTCGCACACGAGGCTCCGTCCGGCCTATCTTGAAAAAATTCCACTCCTCCTCACTTTCGGAGAAGAACTCTCTCGATCTTGATCGAGGCTGGGAGGATCAGCCTTCGCCGCAGCTGGGATATACGGAACCTGCATATATCCACGAGGAGCCGTCGGTTAATCAAATATACCCCTCCGCCAATTCTCGCTCCACGCGAGATGTGAGCTTCGCCTTATCGGCCACCGACTTGTCAACTCTCAACTCGATTCAGCCCTCGTCAACATTCAGCAGCACCTCCACGTCCGGTTTGCCTTCTTCCTCCAACGTCAACAATCCCTCTCACACGCGATCGACGAGCAACGCCTCTCATATATCCCTGGCCACGTCTGCCAGCGGCCGCAACGGATCCTTCGTGCATCCTTTCCAGCAAACACCAAGGACTTCCACTCCTCCCCTGATTTCATATGCCAACTCGCTCGCCTCGCTCGACCAGCGTGACACTTCTCCAACCACAATAACTGAGGACGACGATCTTCCCGATTCGGTCTTCCAAGGGTATACACCTCCTCAATCTCAAGTGAAACCACCCTTCGTGCAGAAGCCATCGGCTCCTATTGCCCAACGTGCCGGCTCATTGTCAGACGCTCAGCCACCACTGCGAATCGCTACCGGCTGGACAGCCTCGGGAGCTGGACCACGTTCGGTTAATGCAGGGTCGAGTCTAAATCAACATCGCTCGTCTGATGGTCAACTCAGCGGTCGGCCATCACTGACTGTGATTGAACGGTCGCCCCTTTCATCCACGCCTGTTGCACAATCCCCGCAGGCTATGGCATCGCCCATCTCCACGCACGCCATGTCTCCTCTACGTACTTCTCTTGACATGAACAACTTTCGTCTTCGTTCACGAAGCGATGTTGACACGGCAACTCGACAGGAACAGGTTCGTGCTGCTCGCCAAAAGTTCGACGAGAAGGAGAGGGCCAAAGAAGAGAAATATGCTCGTGAGCAGTCTCGTAAGCGCGAGCGTGCCGATACGAAAGAGGCGCAACGCATCGAAAGAGCCCAGGCTGGGCATCATCGCAAGGGGAGCAACAGCGGAAGGACCTCATGCAGTACAGATATCCGCCCAGTGTTTTCACGAAGGAATACGGGGAACAGCAGACTTGACACAGCCAGTGAGAAAGCCACTGACTTTGTGAGTCGAGGGTACAGGGAAATGGCCCCAGCACAGTCACCTCAACCCCAAGCTGAGAACGTGCAATTTGAATCACCTCGGCGGTCTACCAAGCGCAAAACCACGGGTACCTGGACGGCTTTTGTCTTGTGGTTCAGGACTAGGCTGCTAAAACTGGGCAGGCGGTAGGACCGAGCTCACAGCACAGCAGCTGAGTCAATTTCCAAAGGCTTTGCAGCTGCCATTGGCAAACGACGGCGAACTTTTCGGACCAAATTTTAGGGAGATGTTTATTTCCTCACTTATATACGATCACCAACTACATTTGTGGTGTTATGGGGTTATCCTCAACTCTATCAGCGCCGGTTAAGACGCTACTTCACTCATTTTCGATGGCGTTTAGGGAGGCGGGGGAGTATCGCTGGCACGAACTACGAATTCAACGTTTTTGATGTTCTTTTTTGCGTTCTTTTTTTCTTTCTCTTTTACCTGTGGCCAAAGTGTCATTTGCGAATTGCATATCAACGGGGCGCATCAGGTGGCACCGTCACTTCGTTAGGGTCGGCTTTGCCCTTCCCATTTGAGAGTTTGTTTTGACATTAAAACGCACCAAGGTGCTTATTCCATTGACCGAGCTACGGGCTGGCATGGAAGCGAAAGGGAGATTTGCGTTTTGATTTTAGGGATAGCGATACTGAATGCCAGTTGGACAAACACTGCGAAAACCCTCCAGATTCTGAGATAGGCGTTGACAAATACCAATTGCGATTTGAGACTACTTATTTTGATGATGACTATGATTGTGAAAGACATGAATCATTGAATATGGCCTACGCATCGAGCGAGCTTCCAGGATGAAGGCTCACAGCCTTGCTGAGTACCTAGGTACTCATCCCAGTTCTAAGCTTTTTCACAAGTTCCGTACACGTCAGGTAACAGATCGAGCATTTCAATTAGTAGCTCATATCAGGATAAGCGAAATGAGCAAGTCCTGCGTAAACTATGTCGGATAAAGATTCAGTCATCTCAAACAACGATCGACGTTAGTTGTAGATCCCACGTGGTGAGCCCCAATTGCTTGGACCAGAAAGAGCAAGCCTTGTTTTAAGAGTATGGGGTTTTGTGGGTTTCACCGCGGGGGGCCTCCATGCCCGTTGCCACCGGCGTTTCACGATAGATCAAGTAGGGAAAACAGAATGCACTTAGATCAAGTAGGGAAAACAGAATGCACTTATCATCATGTCTGCATTGCTAAACAAAGGGAGTCAACTATTCATGTCAAATCACGTATTTCCGTACAGTTGGTGTTGTTTTAAAAAAATTCAAGAACAAAGAATCTAAAGCTTGGGGCGAGTCTCCCTAACATCAATGGGTGTCCACCAGGGATACGCCGTGGGACTGTCCTCCTCTATTGTGCCCTGGAAATCCGGGGCTCGCTTCTGCAGAAAGCTCTGGACTCCTTCCTGCGAGTCTCGGTTCCTGGCCAGATCGTAGAAAACCTTGCTCTCCAGCAGGTGCGCCTCCTCGGGGGTGCTTGGCCCGCGGTACATCAGGTCTTTGTTGATCCTTGATGCCACAATACTTGTGTTTTTTGCAGTATCCTCCGCGATGGCCAGCGCGGTCGGCAGGACCTGGTCAGGGTCGACCACCTCGCTGAAGAGATCATCGAGGAGCTTGTGGTCGGCCGGGTACACGGCTCCCGTGGTGGTCAAGTGCAGAGCCTTGGCGGTCCCGATGAGTCGTGGCAGGAAGAAGCTGCTGCACGCCTCCATGTTGAACCCCCTGCGGCTGAACACGAAGCCGACCTTGGCCTTGTTGCTCGCCACGCGGATGTTGCAGGGCAGCGTCATGGTCATGCCGATGCCGACCGCGCTGCCGTTGATGGCGGCGATGATGGGCTTGTTGCACCGGTACATGGCGAGCGTGAGCTGGCCGCCGCTGTCTCGGTGGGTGTCGTACGAGGGGTACATCCTGTGCTTGGCGTTGAAGTCCATGCCGGCGCAGAACATCTTGTTGGTGGGGTCGCTCGAGGTCAGGACGACGCACTTGACACGGGGGTCCACGGAGAGCGTGTCAAAGGCGGTGATGAGAGCCTGTGAGAGCTCGTCTGTGAAGCCATTGCGGTCCGCTGGGCGATGGAGCTTGACGATAACGACAGGCGTCACCGCTGCTGACGATTCAGGGTGGTGTGCGAGGATCAGGCCTGGAAGAGCCCAGGTGCTGTAGCTCTCAGGTACATTTGGTGCCATGATGTGGGGGGTTTAGATACAAACAATGGTGACAGCAGGGAGGCGTAATTTTAGTCCATATGAGGAACTTGGATAGCTATTTAAATAAGGAAAACGGCATACCTTATCCTTCACCCCTTACTCTTCCCCAGACGCATCAGTGAATGGTTCATCGCTATGAGGGGAAGCTACCGAGGCTGTGGAGCCGAGGTTCCCGCCTGGGCATTGAATGTTCCATGCCAGGCTCTGATCAACCTTAGCCCAGCTCTAAGCTCTGCGGTCAAGCTCTCAAGTTCCGCGCTGCCATGAAATTGACAATCAGGTGCTCTTGATCAGATGCTTGCAAATTGCAATATTCAACAGATAGATAAATGTTAGTGAAGATATGAAGACTTCCTAGGAAGGTGCCTGCACATCGAGCGGATGATGACTAATATTGTTTCCCGCTGTCAATATGGTCGACCATACAAACACAAAGCGCAATTCTTACGTCCCTCCTACCCACTACCCCAGACTCCGTACGACGTACCAGACAGCCAAAAGCGCAAGAATGTGAAGCATGACTTTCAAGTGGGAGACACACAAACCCTTGATTAAGCGGCTCTATATCGATGAGGGAAGGACTCTCGATGAGATCCAGGAGTTTATGAAAACGGTTCACGATTTCACCCCAAGGTATGCAAGCTTTCTCGAACCGAGCATGCTCTCTTAAGTTGATGTGCGCATGTTTATATAAAAGCTATTGACTCACAACCTTAACAGTCGTCGATCATGGCAACTCCATATCTCCCGATGGGGGTTCAAAAAACAGCATAGAACTGAAATTTATGATGAGAAACTCGTGGCGCGTGTCAAAGAACTATGGGCCAAGAACTTCTCGCACCCCGAGATTCTAGAGATTGTGGTTAAGGAAGGGGGATGGAAGATCGATACCCGTGATCTCAAACAGATCCGGGCCCAGCACAAGCTTTCTCTTCGCATCTCCCGGCCATTGGTAGCGGCAGGCGATAAGTCATCTACTCCTGCAATGGAAACACAGCCTTCTTCCGACCAAATCACACCGGTTCAACCAGCCGCGGCCGTTCTCGCAGAGACCCAATTTGAGGCTGACATACAGCCTGAGTCCCAATCAGAGAGACGGGGGAGAGCGCGTCATTCCCAGAAATCCGACGGTACATCGTCTAGATTCCCTTCAGAAATGACAATCGAGGAGGCTCGCCTGCTTTTAAGCCTCGACAACGCTCAATATCGACAACTAGGCTCACAATTCAGAAAAAGCTGTCAGCAAAACGGGATTCTGAAGAAGACTTCAGTCTCGTCTGAACTGTGGGAAACTCTAAAGAGCCAGCTTATTTCAGATATTCCGCAATTGCAAAGGGCCTTAGTGAGGTTCCCCGACAATTTGGAAATGAAGACGTTGGCCCTGGAAATCATCTGCTCGAATATCACCAAGCGGATACGTGTGGCGACGAAAAAGATTGGCCTCCCAGAAGCAAAAAACATCCTGGGTTTAAATCCCAATGAAGCAAGGCAGATGCGGGAGGCCTTGTGTGAAGTGCTTCGCGATGCGAATTGTAGCTCTAAGTCCGACGTCACAGCTGCTGAGTGGAAGCAGCTTAAAAGGCGATGGGGAGAGAAGTGCGAGGCAGTGCAGCGAGCAATCGACCTCGGCCCTGATCACGCTGACTATAACAAAACCTCTCGTGCGATTGAACTCCTTGCCAAGAACGTAATTGCAAGAATCCAGCAAACCCAAAAGCAAAATGGCGAGTACGTGCCCCGCCGCAAGCAGAAGGAGCCTACAGTTCCAATATCACAACGTTTGAACGTTTCGTCTATGCCCGACGCCAGCATCTCACAGGTGGCTGGCGGCGATTCCGTTGGGCTCCTAAGCAACACTGGGCCTGAGAGCGAACCAAACTACAATACAATAACCTCACAAAATCTACAATCTCGTTATGGTCGGACCGCGACTGGGCTACCAGCAGCCGGTAGCGTCCTCAGGACCGTAGGTCTTACACCCGCCTCTCATGCCCACGTTGCAATTTCTGGCATGCCGGACTTGTCGGCTACAGGTCACCAAGTCCCCCCTGCGATTCAGGGAGACTCTCAGCAGCAGTTTCTATTCCAGGCTGCGGCGACTGCTTTCCAGAGCACGCAGCCAATGCAAGTCGAGCCGGTGGCTGCTTACTTCCGCCTGCATCATGCATCTGGTTTCCCTACAGTCCCTCTCTGGATCGCGACGATGAATGAACCATCTGTAATGGAAGTGAGAAAGATCGTGTCGGACAGACACCCTGATGCATTCTGCGCTCGAATAGAGGGCATCGTGAAGGGTGGGATGGGAGTAGAACTGCCGCTAAAGATTGAAGACGACGACGAGCTCAGAGCTTACATGTCGCATCTCCAAGGGGCCGCGCCCACCTTCCGCGTACAGCTGGTCTGGAAGCAGCCATAAATAACACAGGTCAGGATTGGAGCGCTTATAATATTATGGTGGTGTTACGAGTTGAAACGCCCAGCAATTCGGTGAAAAGGAAGGATGGGAATAACCGAATGCTGAAGCTCGGTAATGGCGAAAATGTTGATTGTCTATTGGATTCCTCAGCCACCAACAGCGAGGGGTGGTGAGATAACCGAAGATGGCTGCAAAGGTTTCGGTGTGAGTTTAGCCCTTCAAGGCCGATGCTACCCCATCGGTTTCGTCCGATTGTTAACTCTATCCATGTTACCCCGCCTTGCATCGCGGGTAGAGACCTTCTGTGGAGGGGTTCTAATGCAAAGTTAGGCAGGTATTCTGAGACTTATCGAGGAGGAGAAACAAGTGTAGGTATATACACATCCATGGAGGGCCCCATTATATCTTTGTCATGATAGTTGATTCAGTACAGACACTGTGATTGCGTGCTCAGCCCATTTGCATCCTTGTCCATCGCAGCGATACAGGGACTCCGATTTCGCAGCGGAGATTTTAGAAATCGAATGCTTGCCCACGCACGAGGTGTGGGGGACGATAATGCGCTGCGAGATCCAAGGGTCGCGTATGGGCGGTTATTGGACGCAGCAGTTATCTGGCAGGTTCCCCACTGTGAAAAGACCATTGCATGGGGCCAGCACGCAATGGATTATTATAGTGGATTTATTGATCAGCTCTCAAATAAATTCAGTGAGCTCCCATTACCGAACGCAACCACACATAACCGAATTAGCGGCATCCAGCAACCTCAGGGAAGCGAGAGACTGGTCGACTGCCTTGCCGAGCTCTTCACGGTTTGAGCACAAAAGGCGGCCAATTCCCTCATTCCCTCCATGACTGCCAACCGAGCAGCCATGGCGAGCCTGCGACAGAAAATGCCAAACCCGGCGACTCTCCGGTCGTACCGGGCACTCCAGAGAGTCGTCGCCGTCCCCAGAGTCCGATGCTATGCGACCGATGTCGAGCCCGAGCGCCCCAAGTCCCTTCGCCAGGGCAATGAGGTGAAGCTCGGCCGGTCCTTCCAGGGCCAAGTCCAGGGCAGTATTGGCCAGCGAATCCAGCGCGAGCGCGAGGAGCGAGATCGCTACGAGCACTGGCGCGAGGTCACTGACCCCAGCAGGAATTGGACTTTGACCATCTGTGAGTGATCCCCAGCCGTGCCGAGTGGTTTCCCATGACTCTCGACCTCAATTGGACTTTTTGCGCTGACACCAGTGTGCTGTAGTCGTCGTGGGCATGGTCGGTATCTCATACTGGCTGGGCACCTTCTGGCACCGCGAAGAAGAAAAAGCCTCGACCTATCGTCTCGCAACCGCAAAAGAAATCCGCCACAACACGAAGCTCGAGAATATGCAGGCTGCCTGGGCGGACTTCCTCAAGATTGTTGGAAAGGACCATGTCAGCACCCTCGAGACCGACATTGACCACCATGCTACATCTGACTGGTCTTCCCACAAGCCCAAGCCCGAGGAACGGCCATTCTGCGTCGTCTACCCAGGCTCCACGCAGGAGGTTTCCGAGATCATGAAGATCTGCCACAAGCGAAAGATCCCCGTTGTCGGCTACAGCGGCGGCACCAGTCTGGAGGGCCACTTCACACATACCCGCAAGGGCATCTCAATCGATTTCGGGAGGATGAACAAGGTTCTGGCTCTGCACAAGGACGATCTCGACGTCGTAGTTCAGCCCGCCGTGCGCTGGGAGCTGCTCAACGAGGATCTGGGCAAGGACGGGCTCTTCTTCCCTCCTGACCCAGGCCCGGGCGCCATGATCGGCGGTATGATCGGAACTGGCTGCAGTGGTACAAATGCCTACAGATACGGTACCATGCGTGAGTGGGTTCTGAGCATCACTGCTGTCCTGGCTGATGGAACCGTCATCAAGACACGCCAACGCCCGCGCAAGAGCTCTGCTGGATATGACCTCACCAAGCTGTTCATCGGGTCCGAGGGTACTCTTGGCCTCGTCACCGAGGCTACCCTCAAGCTCGCCGTCAAGCCTGAGGATACCAGTGTCGCCGTCGCTTCCTTCCCCAGTATCCACCACGCCGCTACCTGCGTCAGCAAGGTTGTTGGCAAGGGTATCCCCGTCGCTGCCGTGGAAATCCTGGACGACAACCAGATGAGGTGCATCAACGAGGCCGGAGCAACTTCGCGCCACTGGACGGAGGCACCCACCATCTTCTTCAAGTTCGCTGGTACTCCCAACGGAGTCAAGGAGCAGGTCAGCCAGGTCCAGGCCCTGGCCAAGGAGGTCGGCAGCAAGAGCTTCGATTTCGCCAAGAGCCATGAAGAGCAAGACGAGCTCTGGAGTGCCAGGAAAGAGGCTCTGTGGAGCGCTCTGGCCGTCAAGAAGGAGGGCGACCGGGTCTGGACTGGTGATGTGGCTGTCCCTGTGAGCCACTTGCCGGACCTGATCGAGGAGACCAAGGAGGATATGAAGAAGAGCGGTCTCTTTGGAACCATTGTCGGCCATGTAGGAGATGGTAACTTCCACAGTACGTACAAGAAGAGCACAATGACGCATATTGAACGGGATCACGCTAACATTCAACAGGTATCCTATTGTACAACGACGCCCAAAGGGCGAAAGCAGAAGCTGTTGTTCACCGCATGGTGAAGCGAGCAGTTGAGTTGGAGGGAACAGTCACGGTAGGCTATGAAATCTATCTCCTGCGTTAATTTACTTAAGAGAATTGTTCTAATATAAGTGTTAGGGAGAACATGGTGTTGGTTTAGTGAAGAGAGACTACCTGCCCCATGAGCTGGGTGAGTCGACTGTTGACGCGATGCGCCTGGTAAGAACCCCAGTCCTCAGATGCTCATCATACAAATGGATTACTGACAGATATCGGTTTACAGATCAAAAATGCCTTCGATCCCCAATGCTTGTTGAACTGCGACAAGGTGGTTCGCATGCAGAGGCCTGCCAGTGGTGAGGTGCACGAGTGGTAATGAATGCGAAAAGGAACACGGACGTTTCGAATCGTCCGCCAGGTCCCGGGTCATGTGCTTGTAACGGTGTAAAATGATTGTATAGGTAGCGTTGATGCTATTTACTGGTAGTTTTTCAACTCTGTATCCTGTACCCGTGCTCCTTTCATCACCAACGCAGACCCTTCAGCCGTTGAGTTCTGGCCATCTCAAGCGCTAGCAGACAGTGGGTAAAGTCCCTTGCTTAGCGACCAGTAAACCGTGAATCACCCACAGTTAGCCGTGGCCCCTTGTTTCGGCCTGTTATCCACCGTTATCGCTTATCAATGGTGGCATGTGGTGTCGCTGCCCCACGTCATAGGCGCGCGCCGGCATTGCAGTCACATGGCTCGCATCACGACGCCTCCCTCAAAGAGGCCTTCGATTAACTCGCACGCTTACAATCGACTTATTTTCTTCCATTTTCCATATAATTCCTGGTTTCTTTACAGCTAAAGCACCGCGATCCCATCTCACCAGCACCAGACCGCAAGTAACAGGGACGAGAACCCCGCTATTGATCGGTTTCAGGGGACCCTTTGCCCCGCGCCGCGGTCGGTCATGTCGCATTTCTCTGCACAGCTCCAGCCTGGCCGTGGGCTTGGCTTTCTAGGTATGGGAGGCGGTATTCGTATCTCTTCTTGTTTCGACTTGGACTAACTGTCTGAAATGCAGCCCTCGGAGCCTCGTTGCACGATATCCTAACGCGTCTCAAGGCTGAGCCTCAACGATTCCCCAAAATCGACATATTATATGACCCGAAGAGCCCTGTAACAGAGCCTGTCTGTATTTATCTTCCCCTCAACGGGATCCGACTACGCTTCGATGGACCTGAACAGCGGTTAAGGCTCATAGAAGTCGTCGATTTCAACAAGAGCCACATCACGTTCAACGACAAAGACCTAGTAAGGCCCCTTAACGGCACGACGGCGGCAGCCCCGACAAACACCAGCGATGGGTCCCTGGGACCAACATTTAGACACATCTACCATAGACTTCTGGGGCCAACGTATGCAGGAGAGTATCTTCCACCGACGAACGGCCAACAAGACGGGATTTACGTACTCTCCTATCCCGGTGTTGCTTTCAACTTCTCGCTGCCAGCGTCAGCCTACTCGCCAGACAAGGATGTCGTATCGTTACTCTCCTCGTCTTCAAGCCAAACGGCAACGTCGATGGCCATCTTCAGTGGGGTCTCGTGGGCCGAATCCCGAAGTACTCTGTGGACCGAAATCCTTCCCAGTGTTAAGCTCACGTCCATTGTTCCCCGTAGCAAGGATGTTGCGCCTGACGAGATTTCGCTGATCCGGATACAAGGCGGTGGGAAGCTGGAGCTGTTCAGGAAATGGACGAACAACGCATTTATTATTAAACTTGGAGAAACATCTCCACAGGATTTAATAAGGGAGCTCGGCCCGCCAAGTGCAATCTATAGAAAGAACGATCAGAAGATGGTGATCCACAAGCTTCGCACAGCAAGCCATACGCGCAGCCGACCAAGCGCTGGTGAGCTGGGAAGGCCTGACGACTTGACCGACACGGATCATTCCTCGATGAATACCGGTTCGGACGACTCGGACAATGAGGCTGCCGTCGAGGAGTTTGCGCGGAACCCGTCAGGGGAGTGCTTTTACAACTACTTTTTCCTCGGGTTTGATGTGCTACTATCAACACCCGTGCCGGTATCACCAACGCCGCCTGGCCAGGAAGAAATAGCTCCAAGTGACATCAGAAATCATTCTCCAGACAGACTTGTCGCCACCAAGCTCGTCATTCATGGCAACGTGCCTGGGTCGTACGAATTCAATCGCCATCGGCGCTGCCGCTGGGAAATTGGGTGTCTTCCCGAGAAGCCGGAGGAAGGGCCTGCCAACTCCGAGTTGCTCTTCAAAGATGTAGAGGTTCGCATGAACGAGAAGTGGGCGCCATCTCGCCCGGGCCAGGGCGCACAGCCGCGGCAAAGAGGCATGGTCTTGAACCGTGGCTGGGGAGACAGTCCAGGCAGCAGCTGCGAGTTGCTTGGGGGTTGGGAAGAGAGCGGTGCTCGCAGAGCTGAAGCCAACGGCGATTCGACGACGACGACCCTTTATGGGTTCCCCGGTATGGTGTTTGAGGTTTTGAAGAACGGATATGTCAATACTCTTACGGTTTTTTAGACAGCGCAATATGTGCGAAGTGATCTTTATTCAAAGCCCTCACGGGGCGTCTACTATTCCAAGCTCGTAGCTCAGTTATTACTCTTGCCTTGTCGATATGTTCAGTTATTCATAGGTATGCTAGTACTATTTATTGGATATGAGATTAATATCGGGCGGAGCTGTTACTCACCGAGTTGTCTCTCCCATTGCGTCCGGTTTGTATTACTCCAACGGCAGAGCCGGGAATGTTTGGATAAGCATATTTCACCACACCTACCTAATGCACGCTTCAATTCTTTAACCAACTTTTCAAATCCACTTCTCCCAACCACCTGCCTATTTGATCTCTCGCTCCAACAAACGTTCTTGAGCCAAGCCTGCTTGTTGCGTAACTAGTGTGACAGGAAAAGAACTAATCGATAAGGGCAATGTCCTCTTTGAAAGCCAAATACGTGTTATATGAATCTTTATTCATTCTCTTGAGAGAAAGTATGTTCAGTGGCTATAGAGACGCATTGTGGGATTCAGGAACCGCTTGTATAACTTTAAATGAGGAGACAACTATCCACTAGAACTAGGATGAGAGCACGCCATCCCAGACCAGAACCTGCAAAAGTCACCAAGGTCTCCAAACATGCTCCAGAATGACCCCGCATTGGACTACTACTCGAGAACTTGGCATTCTTTCGCCGAGTGGTAGATAACGAGGATCAACATTCCTAAATAGGCAACTCATATTGTGAAGCCAAGGGAGGGAACCGCTTGGATAAATGTCTTGTATAAAGCAAGAAACGCCCTGTTGGCGTTTTTATGTTCCTATCTTGTCTTCCTTCCTTTGCAAATTTCCTTCTGTCCAGTGGGATTCTTGTTTGAATTCTCACCAATTGCCTATACAACATGAAGTACACTCAACCCGCCATAGCTCTAGCCCTCTTGGCTTCTTCCGCATTAGCAGCAGAGTGCAAACCCAAGGTCGATTCTGAAAGCTTACAGGCGGATATTAAAACTGAAAAGTGAGGTCATGGGTTACTGGTCCCTTATGAGTAGCTGTTAGCTAATCGAACCTTGCACAAAGCCTTTGGAGTCATCTAGAAGCTCTCAACAACATCGCTTTTGAGAAAGGAAACGGAAACCGTGCCTTTGGCCTCCCCGGCTTTGCCGCATCGGTTGACTACATTTGGTCTCAGATTTCTGGGTTCAATGGCACAAAGGCTTGGAAGCAAGACTTCTCTGCCTGGTCAGCTAACCTTCCCGCCCACTTTCAAATCACTTTACTAAGAAGTCACACAGGTTCGCCGAGGTCCAGACCATATCGTTGAAGGTGAAAGATGAGGACCTCTATGTCTTCGGCATAGCCTACTCCCCTTCAACGTCACAGGAAGGCATCACAGCGCAAGTTGTCCTCGGCCCCGCCGGCGAGGCTGGATGTAGTGAAGAGAGCTACAATGGACTTGACGTAGAGGGCAAGATCGTTCTGACGCAACGGTTCCGCTGCCCCACGGGCGGCACACTGGCAGGCCGAGTGAAGCCTGCTGCGGCGCGAGGTGCAGCGGCCGTGATCATCTACCATGATCTCACTACGAAGCCCACAGCTGGGTCGTTCGGTGAAGTCAATCTGGAGGCCTATGCACCAACGGGGTTTGTTCACAAGGCAGATGGAGAGGCCATTATTGCACGTATTGAGGCTGGTGAGACGGTGGAGGCACACTTTCAACAAACGCAGCTGGTGGAGCAACGGGTCACTCAGAATGTATTTGTTGAGACGGCGGACGGTGACCCGTCTAACGTGATCATGGTGAGTCGGCTACCGTTTTCTTCGGATTTATATCCTGAGGGCTAATCGAAATGGACGCAGCTCGGCGCTCATCTTGACAGTGTCCAGGCTGGTCCCGGTATCAATGACGATGGTAAGAGTGTCTCCCCAAGCCAGTTGGGATTTTGTGCCACTTCTTGATGGTCGCTAACATACTCAACAAGGCTCGGGAACCAGCCTAGTCCTAGAAATCTTCAAGGCATTGACGAAATATCGATTCAAGAACAAGGTCAGATTCGCATGGTGGGGAGCCGAGGAGTACGGTCTTCTTGGCTCAAAGCACTACTGCCAGAACCTCGAAACTAAAGAAGTAAACAACATTCTGGCCTATCTCAACTACGACATGGTTTCAAGAGGCTACTTTGGCGTCAGCGATAATGACGGTCGCGCATATGGCTCAATTGCACCGCGTGGTTCCGAGGTCATCCAGCAGATCTACCTCGACTGGTTCAAGGCTCAGGGGTTAGAGACGACGCCTGCCATTCTCACCAACGGCAGCGACTATGCATCGTTCTGGGGCATTTTGAACAAGCCTTTTGGCTTCCTCAACACCGGGACTGGGGTGGCGCAGGACGACTGTTACCATCAAGCCTGTGACACGATCGACAACCCAGATGCAGAGACCATCACTTACAATGCCAAGGTAAGCCCCATCAGTATATCTTACGTTTTTATCAGCGATCTAACGGGATCATTCCAGGCTGCGGCGCACATGGTTTCGATCCTCTCTATGAAGGGCCATGAACTCATCCCCAAAACTATTGTAAACGAGACATCTCTTGCGATGATAAAGAGAAGCGATTTCTTCGCAGATGAGATCAATATTGAGGAGCTCGAGGCACTTGGTGAGAGACATCTAGGGTGCGGGCATGATCTTTGAGGAATAGTTCTCTGGCATCACAAAGGTTAGGTAGCAACAAAATAGGCTATTGGGCGATGAAAAGTACATTCAAGCACTGTGAGAAATGACTGCAACTGTCAGTTCGATAAAAGAGATTTCTGACATGACAAGGAAACCACAAGTGAAACGCCTAGAGCACTCATAGAAGGGCGATTTCCTAATCCTCTCACCTACATCCTCATGGTTGTTGTGATTGGTAATCAAAGAAACTGAGGGTTGGTTGAAGTTACTGGGGTATGGGATGAGTGACGAGCATACTATGGATGCTCTCCGCTCTCGGAGACCGAAAGCTTCAGAAACCAACGGCCGCCGTCTGCTAAAATTTTAGCTCTTCTCGATCTGTTTCGACAGCAGTCGTCTAAATCGGCAACGTATACCCGGACCCTTCAAAGAGCGGGAACAGAGATCACATCGCCCAGTCCATGCCCACCCTCCCGTTACGTAAAGGCAATGGGCAGAAAGTTGATTTGCACGCATGGGGTAACTGGTGTTTTTCCCTGCAGCCCTTTTGTATTTTCCTTTCTTGTAGCGCCAAAGTGGTGCAGGGGGTCGGTGGAGATTCAATCTCATCTCGCCGTAATACTCATTCATGTTCGGATCGCATCCAGCGTAAATACTACTCCTCCAAACACTGCGAGTCATATTCCCCTAAATACCCGGCAGGCTTCTCATTTTTCACATTGACCGAGTTTTTTTTGCTTCAGTTTCTCCGACCTCCGGCGCTTTCAAAGGGCAGAGAACGCGCCCCGCAAGAGACACACCGCACCGTATAATGACGATTACATCGGTTGCTTGCAAATGAAATCACCCCGTTGCCAGCTCGGAAGCCGAAGAAGCAGCCTAAATAAGAGTTTTAAGTCGTTTGGGTGCCGTTGACCATTTGGCTCGTGTCTCGCTTTGAAACTGACGCGCCTTGCAAACCAGCATGCAAACGTAGTGTCCAATGACTCATTTTGAATATTCAGGACTGCCATCATATATATTTCTATTAAATACATCCGTACGCTGGGTGTGTCGTTGCTTCAAAGCTCAACTGTCTTAGCCGTTCCCCAGATCAAGAAATACCCATGGACGATTCCAAGACACCTTCAGCCTCGGTCAGTGTTACCACCGGGGGACTCAAAGACGAGTCCGATGTCTTGGATACACAGACACCGGCAACTCGGGCGACGGGCAAGGAAACATACAGCCCAGCCCATGAGTCCCAACCCGAGCATCAACATGAACATCTCCCATCTGCAGCTGGAGACCCCGAGGCCCAGATCCCCGCCAATGACCAAGCTCAGAGTCCAGAAGCCCCCGAGGCTTCACGATCAAAGCTAGAGAACTTCCTCATCATCATGAGTCTCTGCCTGGCTCTCTTCCTCGCCGCCCTCGACGCCACCATTGTCACCACCGCCATCCCAACCATTTCGGCTCACTTCAATTCCTCCCTGGGCTACATCTGGGTGGGCAGCGGCTATCTGCTCGGAAACGCCGCCTTCGTCCCCATGTGGGGTAAGATCTCAGACATCTTCGGTCGCAAGGGCGTGCTGCTCGGTGCCGGCGTCGTCTTCTGGGTTGGCTCGCTCCTCTGCGGCCTCTCCACCAGCATGGGCATGCTCATCGGCTCCCGCGTCATCCAGGGCATCGGTGGCGGCGGCCTCATCGTCCTGCCCAACATCTGCATCTCGGATCTCTTCTCCATGCGCAACCGCGGCATGTACTTCGGCATCTTGGGGATGGTATGGGCAGTCTCGTCGAGTCTAGGTCCCATTCTAGGAGGTGTGTTCACCAGCAAGGTCAGCTGGCGCTGGTGCTTCTACATCAATCTTCCCATCTCGGGAGTGGCCCTCATAACTCTCTTCTTCATCCTGAAACTCCACAATCCCCGTACGCCTCTGAAGCAGGGTCTCGCAGCCATCGACTGGATCGGAAGTGTGCTCATCATCGGCGGAACAGTCATGTTCCTTCTCGGTCTGGAGTTTGGCGGCGTTTCGTACCCCTGGCAGTCGCCCACCGTTCTGTGCCTGTTGATCTTTGGAGTTGTGACCGTGGGCATCTTCCTTATCCATGAAGCCAAGTTCGCCACGTATCCCGTGACCCCCCTCCGTCTGTTCGTCCACCGCAACAGCGTGGCGGCGTACTCGCTTGCCTTTTGCCACGCCTTCGCGTTCATGGGCAGCAACTACTGGCTTCCGCTCTACTTCCAAGCCATCCTGAAGGCCACCCCCATCCTATCGGGTGTCTACATTCTACCCTTTGTCGTCTCCCTGTCTCTCGTATCCGGAGGTGTCGGTGTCATGGTCAAGAAGACGGGGAAGTACAAGCTCCCCATCTGCGTCAGTCTGCTCACCATGGTTCTCGGTTACGGGCTTTTCATTGATCTCGGCCCTCGGACAAACTGGGCCAAGATCATCCTGTTCCAGATCGTCGCAGGAATCGGTGTCGGCCCCAACTTCCAGGTCCCCCTGATAGCGCTGCAGACGAACATCGAGCCCCGTGATATCGGTGCTGCAACATCTTGCTTCGCCTTCCTGCGTCAGATAGGCACGTCTACCTCCGTCGTCGTGGGCGGTGTCATCTTCAACAACGAGATGCAGAAGCAGCAGGCAATGCTGCAGCAAGAGCTGGGACCTGAGCTCGCCGAGCTCTTCTCCGGGTCCAAGGCAACGGGTAACGTGAATCTGGTGGCGTCGCTCGAGGGCCACGAGGGCGACGTTGCACGCGGCGCGTACTGGATGTCCATGAGAACCATGTTCATTGTGTACACGTGCTTCACTGCTCTTGGATTCCTCGTGAGTCTGTTCCTCGTGCAAGTCAACCTGCAGAAGGACCACAAGGAGTTCAAGACAGGTTTGCAAAATTTGAAGCCCAACAAAGAAAATTCAACAGCGCAAGGGGCTGAGAAGGCTTAGAGATGAGTTGTAAGTTTTGTTTTTCATCGTAGAGTCAGCATTATCAACATTAGCATTGGAACTGGCATAGTAGGTATTCATCTACCTATTGAGCATAGGTTTGGTTTGGACGGTTGCGGGTTAGATTAGGGGGCTACTTGGCTTTAGATCATGAGCAATGTGTATAAGTTATCCGTATATCGCAATTTAAATACACACATATAGTTTTGTTAGTCTTGAGCTTCGCCGCTTCGTGTAACGTTCATGCGGGCGGATAACTGTCATCACAGACGTTAAACAGAACATCCAGGCTTGTATAAGGCCACGAAATTTCACTTTGTAAACTTCCACCATGAATTAACTTCTCACGACTAAGCGGCATTAATAGATAGAGTATGATTGTTTGCGACATTGAATTGAGACCTTGGTGGCCAATAAAGTTGGCAGCTTTGGTGGAAGCGATGCCCGTTGCAGGGTAGGCAGCATTGGAGTTGGTTGCCGCAGCAACACGGGGCGGTCAAGGAATGCTGCTAGTGTGTTGATTGATGCTTGATCCCAGAACCTCGAAGCGCCCTCACCCGCGTTCCCCTGCAGATGGCCCCCTCCCTCACACTGAACAGTCCCTCCGCACTACCACACACCACTATTTTCACTTTCAACGGGCCCAACGCTCGAACTTAATGGTTTAATCAGCATCTTTTTTTCCCACCCTCCTCGCAGACCTCCGACCTGGACCTAATACCACCAAACCAATAGATTGCTGCGTCCCGCGCGGTCCAGCATTCTATTCACACCTGCCCCATGGCGTACCAACGACAGACACGCGCCGCCGACCGGGAGCTGCCTCGGTCAGGCATGGGTTCCAGTCTGAGGTCCGGGGCCAGCACCCGCAGCTCCAACCTCAGACAACCGATGAGGCATTCGGCAGCACCCAGACAGCTGGCTGGGCGATTAGATCGCAATGGCGCAGTCTCGCCTGCTGTTTCCGTTGCGTCTACGGTGACGGCGGGCACAAAGCGCAAGGAGCGCGACTTCGATGTCTTGGATGTGAGCACCGGCGAGGAGACCAATATCAATGTTGTTGTGCGTTGTCGAGGTCGGAACCAGCGCGAAATCAAGGAAAACAGCACCTATGTCGTGAAGGCCGATAGCGTGAAAGGAAAGTCCATTGAACTGTTAATGGGCTCCAATGCTATCAGCAACAAGTCATATGGCTTCGATCGCGTCTTCTCTCAGGCTGCAGATCAGAGCATGATTTTTGAGGACACGGTCAGGCCTATTCTGGAGGAGGTTTGTTATTACTACCAAGCAATGCGCCTAAAGCTCGTCATCCTGGTTCTAACATAATCATTGATAGATGCTTGCCGGATACAACTGCACCATCTTCGCGTACGGCCAGACAGGCACTGGTAAAACATATACTATGTCCGGTGATATGACTGAAACTCTCGGCATGCTCTCCGACGAGGCAGGCATCATCCCACGCGTTTTACAGAAACTTTTCGAGAAGCTCGAAGCAAGCGATACGGAAAGCCTCGTGAAGTGCTCCTTTATCGAACTATACAACGAAGACCTCCGCGATCTGCTGTCTGCGGATGAGAGCGCCAAACTGAAAATCTACGACGACGCATCGAAACGGGGCCATATCTCCACCGTGGTCCAGGGCATGGAAGAGAAACACATCAAGAACGCGGCCGAAGGAATCAAGGTGCTGCAGGACGGCAGTTTAAAACGCCAAGTAGCCGCGACAAAGTGCAACGACCTCAGTTCTCGTAGTCATACTGTTTTCACCATTTCAACCTATGTCAAGAAACCCAATGAGAACGGTGGCGATGACTATCTCAGCGCAGGCAAGCTGAACCTCGTGGATTTGGCCGGCAGCGAGAATATTCAGCGCTCGGGGGCAGAGAACAAGCGTGCTGCCGAAGCTGGCCTCATCAACAAGTCGCTCCTCACTCTCGGACGTGTGATAAACGCCCTTGTTGACCGCAGCGCCCATATCCCCTACCGTGAGTCAAAGCTGACCCGCATTCTCCAAGATTCGTTAGGAGGCCGGACAAAGACTTGCATTATCGCCACGATATCACCTGCAAAGGGTAATTTGGAGGAAACTATTTCTACTTTGGATTATGCTTTCCGCGCCAAGAACATCAAGAACAAGCCGCAGACGAATCCGTTATTAAACAAGAAGACACTACTTAAGGAGTTCAGTCACGAAATCGAGAAGCTAAAGAGCGAATTAATATCAACGAGGCAACGGAATGGCGTCTATCTATCAAACGAAGCGTATGAGGAGATGACAGCACAAAGTGAGACTCGACGAATTGTCATGGAGGAGCAAACTGCCAAAATGGAAACGCTCGAGAGCAACCTTCGCAACAGGGTCCAGGATCTGCATGCGCTCAACGTGTCGTTCATTGGACTGAAGAAAGATCATGACGGCACAAAAGAACAACTCGATCAAACCAAAAATGTTCTGGATCAGACTGAGATTGTCCTCTCTGCTACGAAGCGGAACTTGGACGAGGAGACCCAGCTGCGAAAGGCACACCAAGAGACCGAAGGCAAGCTGGCCGTCATTGGGGGAGAGCTCATTGACAAACTCAACAAGACTGTCCATGACGTGTCTGGCCTGCACTCAAAAAACAGGCGCAAATCCGACCTGCAGTCTCTCAACCGAACTGCGTGGGGGACCTCTCAGGGTCAGGTCGCAGAAGTGACGACTATGATTGAACGTCGGATCCAGGATTTTCAAGACGAACAAAAAGAACACATCTCGAGCGTTTCTCGTCGAATGGAAGCCTTTGTCCAAGAGGAATTACAGAAACTCACATCAACACAAGCATTCCTGGATGAACATTTGGAGGTATTTGGAGAGTCCAAGGCACAGTTGATTCAGCAGGAGCAGAAATCAAAGGACGACATGGATAAGGTCCTAGAAGAGATCAAGGAAACTAGGGATAGTGTGAAAGAACGGGTTGGCGAAAGTCTTCAGGCTATTTCCAAGGCGGCAGAGAAAATCTCTGCAGACATCGTCAGCGAAATGGCAACTTTTCACAACCAAGTAAGTCTTCAAGTTTCTCTTCGTGTCTAAATATACAAGAGGTCGAGACTAACAAAATTACACAGCTTCACACATCTTACAGCACTCTTGGAAAAGACTGCAAGACTATCTTCGATGAACTCGTTAAACACATCACAACTCAGCGTAGCGAGTCTGACAACCTACGAAGACAGCTCCAGTCTGCTACAAATACTATCGTTGTCCAAAATGCCACTATTTCCAGTCGAATGCAGGAGGCCCTTGAAGAGGAGCGACGACAAGCTGCTGACGACCGTCAGAAGCTCATGGTTCAGATCACGGGTCTGATTAATGCCCAAGCCGAGGCACAAGAAACACGAATTGCGGAACGAGCAACACAAGTGCAGAAGAGCATCTCCGATTCAAGTGTGGCTCTTGAGGGAGCTTTCTCTACTTACGCCGCGGGCATGGATTCTTGGGATGAAAAGGAGAATGAGGTCCTTGAAGAGGTTAAGAAGTCTCGCGATCAGCTGAAAACGAGACTCAAAGACGACTGGAATACTGCCAATGACCGTAGCACGTCTATCCAGAACACTGCAAAGTCGGTTCACGCAGAGACGGTACGCGTGGTGGATGAGCAAGTTGAAGATCTCGACTCGCAGATGGAGGCACTTGATGATTTTGTCACGAGGGCCAAATCAGAGAACACCGCCCATCACGAGTCATATTCCCAGTCGCTCAACACTGTGTCCACCACTGTTGATCAGTCTTTCGGTAGCATATCTGGGCACTTCAAGGTCACCTTTGATCGGGTAAAGAATCTGGGCGAGGAGATGGAGGTTGACATCAACGACATCCAGGAGAGCCTTGAACCTTTGGAGACGCAGCTCTGTCGCCCATTGGCCAACTTGAGGGAGGAGATTGCAAGCACATCACTTCAAGAATATCAACCAACCGGCGATACTCCTCAAAAGGTCCAATATCACTATCCTACATCTCTGCCTCGGACCCAGCGTCGCAGCATGATTATTCCAGAGATGGATGAAGCCGGCAGTGAACCTGATGAGCCAGCTGTCCAAGAAAAGGATAACAACACCATGGTTTTTGCCGACTTGGATAACAGCGAGCATAGTGAGCATGCTGACTTGGTCCCCTCTCCCCGACCCTCCACGGCAAATACTACGTCTATTTCCCTGGACAAGGCGACGCCTCTGAGCTTGCGCGAAGTTGACCCAAATGTGTCGTCTAGTAATTTGACAATTGGAGCGGTTGGATTTGAGCCCCTGGCTAGTCATTTGCCATTCCCCTCGGATCACACGATGCCCCTGTTTAAGCACAGTGCACGGACGAACCGTGGTACGAAAAAACCGAACTTGAGCGAGGGGAGAGAGAATGTGCCTATCTCGGCGCTTGCGCAGGGCACTCATAGGAGGAAGAGCCCGAGATTGAATTAGGATAATAGGAGCGAGGAGGGTGAATGGTTTTATTTGATTTCGCATTACGTGAAGCCTGGCGCGGGGCGTTTTCTTGACTATCTTTTATTAGAACATTGGTTTTTCGCTATTCATGACATTGATGATGAAAAGAAGGCCTGGAGTGTTATTATTACCCAATTCATGTTGCATAAATGGCTATTGGTTAGAGAGATTGTTACCCTTATTCGAACCAGTCTTGGGAACGAAGTGAATCTGAAGATGTAACAGCCAACTGTAAATGTGAACTATGTCTTGGATATTGCTGCGCATACATTGCTCTCGAGGCTTAAACCAAGCCATCATCGTATTATCTCCCCTAGACTATTCATTCGCTATCCCTAGATGCGTTTCCACGTGGGTTAGACTCTTTTACCCTCTTCTCCCCGTGTAATTTTTTCCTTTGGCGTTTCTGAATATCACCGCCCCTCCAACCCCTCCCCTGCGCAATGGGTTTCAGGAAGCCATCCACATGGATGGCACCTACGACTTCGTCGTCACTATCGACGTCACTCACGGGTGCCGCCGCCTGGGCCTGTTTCCCGTGGACAATCTCCATATGCCTCTTAAGATTGGACCGTCTCGCGAACCCGACGACAGCACGGTCGCAGGCGATTACCGGGCAGAGGTGCAGGCCGACGGAGGAGCGAGAGGGGGAGCGGGAGCTGTTGGCGCGGCTCGCGGTCGAGACACTCCTCCTTCGACCCCTTCTAGGGGACGAAGCCGGTGAGGCTGAGGAGGGCGGAGCGAGCGAGGACGCCTGGGAAGCGATGCGGCGCTGTAGCCGAGAGGCGGTGGACAGGTGGTCGCTGGCGTCGTCGCTGTCAAGCTCCATGTCGTCCTCGTCGGCGAGCTGGATGGGCTCCGGGCGGTAGTTGACCGTCTGGACGCCCGTGCCGGCGGAGGCAGGGACCTCGTGGAGATGGCGCACGACCATGGACTCCCCGAATAGGTTGGCGCAGCGCTGTGTGGTTCGAGCGATGACCGCCGGGGAGAATCCTGCTAGCGAGGCGGCGCCGACGACGTCGCTCCAGTCGCGCAGGCCCCATCGACTGACCTTGCGCATTGCGTATGCGGTCTTGGTGGTCCCTTGGGCTAGCCACGCTTCGAATGCAGCATCGGCGGCATCCTGGGTGGAAGGGGGATTACTGGCGGCATCTGAATTCTGCGGATTGTCGTCGTCGGCATCCTTGGCTTTGGGAGGGAGTCGTCGATGGGATTCCCTGGCGATTCGCTCCTGGAATTCCTGCTGGCTCTCGCCTTCCCGGGGTACTTGGGCTTTACGGGGACGACCCCTCTTCGTTGTCTTGAGTTTGGGAGACTGAGGCTTGTCTGGGCCGGAGTCTGTGGTGGCGCGGCGAGGACGTCCTCGAGTTCTTGATGACTGCCCACCATTGCCGCCGTCTGAGCTATAGTCAGTAGACGAGTCAGACTGGTACGACAGCCCGACGGTGCGGGAACGATGGAGCTTGCGGAGTGTGTCATCTAGTTGGGATAGAATGTGTCGAACAGCTGGAGTGAGAAGTTTGTATGATAGCTCGTCATTTGACGATACCGCCGGTTCGAACGTCTTTGGTGTCTTCTGCCGACGTGACCGCCTGTCATCGAGATCCACGTCGTCGTTGACATAGTCCGAGTGTTCTTCTTCCCTCATCAAGCGTCTCGAACTCCCGTCTCTAGGTTCTAATCCCACAGAGCCAGCCCTTGATTCTTTAACATCTTCATCACTGCCCTGGGAGGAGGACGTAGCCATGGCTTCCTCATCCTCAACAGAAGGATACACTGCCGACGCCTTGTCCATCCTCTTGCTGAATTTGTCCTTGGCAATCCGTAGTATTAATGCCCCTATTTCCTCTTCCAGGACGGAGCTTGGCGGTTTCGTCTCCTCCATCCGAAACGTACACTCCTCATCTGGATCATCTTTGGTGGCCACAAGGTCCTCATCTGGCAACTGGCTCTCTTTCAGCGGCCACGCCGACCACAATTTGGGAGGCGCCCAGATTGACTCCTCGCCATTCATCTAAGTCAAACCTGTTAGCTGATACCCTTTCAATGATCTGGACCGAATGAAGGCGTTACATTTTGGACTATAAGGTCCTGCGCAGTTTCCGGATCCCTGCCGCGTTTCTTCAGTGCGAACGTGTTGTACAGATGGATAGCGAGATCTTGGTCCTCTAGGCGCTTCATCGACTGCCACAGAAGCCTCTCTTCCTCGGTTAGAGTACGCCATGTCGATTTGGGGCCCGTCCATCGGTTGGGCCGATTCTGGTGAAGCTCGTCCGAGGCTATTGAGGCGATCTCATCTTTATCCAGATCCCAGGCTGTGGCGGATGTTTGGGTAGATTGTTCAGAGTCCATGACGAGGTCTCTGGTGTCCCAGCGACGGGTCAAGGAGGGGCCAAGTAGTACATGTATGTTATTCTCCTTCGATCAGATCAATTAAATGGGCTGGTACGATAGTTTTTTTGGGCATGGTTTGTGGTGGTCGAATTTTTAGGATAAGCGGGTTGTTACAGGAAGAAGAAAAAAAATTAATTCAGCCACAGCTGCTTCACCACTTTAAGAGGAGCATTTCAAGATATATCAACCAGTCGCACACGAATAATATAGACTATTCCGAGTTTCGAGTATTTTGTATATATCTAAGATTGATTTTAAGAATCTACTGACAGGCAAAACGCCCCTTGCCCAGCGAGTTATGCAGGTTGACACCTAGAATAAAACACAAACAACCAAACAATTCACAGATCGTAATTATGCTTTTGCCCTTTTACCCTCCTTTTCCAGTCTTCTCCTCTTAGCCCTCAACTTCTCATCTGCAGCGTTCTTCTTGGTGTTGGTGTAGATCATCTGCTCATACAGCTTCCGCTTCTTCTTGCTCAGCATGCCCTTTGCTCGCTCGAGCTCCTCTTCATCCTCACGCGACTTCTTCGACAGGGCCTTGAGCTTGTCTTCCTTGGCCTTGGCCTTCTTGCTGATTGATTTCGACTTGACAGAGGAGCCGGCCAACTCAGCCTCCAGCTCGCGTTGTCGCTCAGCGTCGTCCTCGTCGGAGCCATCGGCTTCTTCTTCTTCATCCTCGGAGACGCCATCGAAGTCATCATTCTCGGCACCGCCTTCCTCGGCATCATCGTCCTCAGCAACATCCATGCCCTCGGCAGTCACCTCCTCGTCATCGTCCTCAGCTTCCAAAGCCTCGCGCTCAGGCTCCTGCTCCTCCAGTGGCATTGTAGGATCATATGCTCCGGGCATTGCCTTGACGAAGGGGCTAAGATGAGGGGGGAGTGAAGTTCCAGGAGCGTAGAGATGGGGCTCCTTCAGCTCTCCATCATTGACACTATCCCAAACCCACTGGGGCTGGAGGTAGACACGGCCTGGCACTCGGCGATTGGCGCCGAGCTTCTGTGATGTCTGGTTGTCGTCGCCCTCCGTCTCTGCCTCCACGGCATTCTGGACTGGTGGCCTATCGACGATTTGGTGAGTGATTGCAGGGTCAAGCTCATTTGTAGTGAATGCGCCATCGCCAAGAACAGCATCCCAACCCACGCGCTTGCACCCAAAAGCCTTGAGGATGAACTCCAAGGGTTGACGGGGAGTTTCACGCGAGAGATAGAATGTGCAATTTGAGAAGAGAGCGCCCTGGCTGCCACCAAGGTTGGATGGCTGGGGAAGAACATCGCCACCTGGGGCAGCTGGCTCGAACTTGTCGATGGTGTCGTTGGCCTCTTCACCTTCAACCTCGACGGTGGCATCTGCGTCATCTCCGTTCGCGGCCTTGCTGTCAATCTGCTTCAAAACCTTGTTGACTGCAGCCTGGACCTTGGGGTCGGGCTTGTGATCCTCAATCTGCTTCTGTGGCTCATCATTGACCAGAGTCATGCCCTCGAGAGTGAAAGCACCAAGTTCTGCAGCGTTCTCGTCCTTCAATTGATCGAACTTGGGGGGATACTTGAGACCGAGGGAAGTATAGAGCCTAAAATTGACAAAGCTCAGGAGGGTCATGTAAAATTCGACGAAAGTACCCATGATTCGGAAATCGACATCTCCGACAATCCGCTGGTTGAACTTGTAGGGCACAAGCCACAGAACGTCTTCACCTTTGATGTTCGCTTGGTAGTAAATACCCTTGATAGACAGGAAAGACTTGGTGAGGCTATGCGACGCAATCAGATAGTGTTGGAATTCCAGAGTCAGTCGCTCGCAACGGGCAATCATCTTTGCCGGGACAGAGGAGGTCGAGGGAAGATTGGCAAACAAGAAGAGCATGGACAAGCAATCATCCAAGTCTCTCAGGGCATCAATGAAAGTTGGGTATCGCTCGCGAATGACATGGTCGAGAGTGTATCGCGGCTTGCCGGTCTTCTCTGGCCTGGCCGCATTGCCCTCGAGTCTTGCTGCATCGGTAACATCACCCCTGCCCAATGCTTTTGAAATCTTCTTCTCGAGGGATTTTTGATCGCGGAATTTCTGCAGAAGAGGCTCATGGAGTAGATACTGAATGTCCTTGGCGTAGTAAAAAGTTGTCGAGCTGGTGGAAGATTTCGAAACCTTCTTCTTGCTTCGGGGCTCACGAGGGTAGATTCCCTTCCAAATGCACAGCTTGCGGAAATCAGGAAGTGTTATTTGAAGTTTGCGAATGGCCTGGTTTCGCGTCACATAGTTCTTGGCCGCGCCGGCCTGGCCCTTCTTCTTGATGCGTGGCATTGCTGGAAGTCTTTGCGCTGCGATGCGATATGGGCAGAGCTGGAAGCGTTCTGCAGCAGTGGGGCATCCTGGAAATTCTCAACTTTTTTCGAGCTACGATTTTACTGCCAGCAGGTACCGCCCTACGCTGTGCTACCTTGGGCATAGCGCTCTTTCAACAGGATCCATCCTCTCACCGCCCGGGCAGCCTCCCTTGTTTACGCCACAGGCCCTTCCCCAGGCGGCTGAGCCACATCTAATCGCTGTGCCTTAGTGCAGTTCAACGCCAGGTGGCCTTGCCTAACCTTACCATCGCAGGGAGCTCCGAAGCTATCGCCCCTCACCTGGAGCCTCGATCTAGTATATCGGATTGTTGGCTGAGAAATGCCATGTCCGCCAAAATGACATTTCGAGGCAAGGCTGGCATATATGCCATAGCCGTCTTGTTGCGATTGGTCCTTTTCTTCGCCTTCCCTGGCTTGCCCGATCTGCTCACTGGCCGCGTCGAGATCTCAACCCCAGTCACGAGCTTCAAAAGATGTCAGTCCTGACAGCTCTCACGGCCTCGAGGCGCACCTACTAACTAATCTTCTAATAGTGGAAGAAGGATTGTTTCTTTACAACCACAATGTCTGGCCATATGACGGAGGTGTCTACCACCAAGCACCATTACTTCTTCCCTTGTTCTCGCTCCTCCCCGATTCAACATCCTGGCCGATCTTCACGCCGCTCTTATATATCCTCATCGATTTACTCAGCGCCGATGCGTTAGTGAAGGTTGCAGCTTCTGGAGAGGCTGGCAAATCGAGGTTATTCACATCACCGCGACGGGGCAAGGGGTCAACTGGGCTGGTCATTGCTGCGGCGTAAGAAACCTCTATCGTTGTATCCTAGGCCATGCCAAGTACTAATATATTGAGCATAGGTTCTTATTCAACCCATTGACAATAGCAAGCTGCGTCGGACGAACCACAAGTGTATTCACCAATTGCGCCATTCTATATGCCATCGCGAAGGCAGTCCAAGGCTTTTCTTTCCACGCCATGGTCGCACTATCCTTTGCTAGCTACCTCTCGATGTATCCGGTGCTTCTTCTACCGCCATTGGTTCTTCTCGCATACGATAGAAGGTCTTCTCAGAAGACGTCAGTGCTGAAGTTCTCGGCCCTCAATGTGCTGGTGGTGGCAGGGTGTCTATCTGTGTTGCTTGGCATGTCATATGCGCTGACGGGCAACTCCTGGGAATTCCTGGCCCGTACATATGGCATCCAACTTACTCTGACAGATCTTACGCCTACTGTTGGTCTTTGGTGGTACTTCTTTATCGAGATGTTCGACTCCTTCCGCTCATTCTTCCTCGCGCTTTTCTGGCTTCACCTCGCATCCTATGTCGGAGGCTTAACTATCCGTCTCCGAACTCAGCCCCTGGCCGCCTTAGCTGTGCTCCTGGGGATATTCTCCATTTTCAAACCATACCCCTCGATTTCCGACGCCAGTCTCTTCCTGGGCCTGTTTTCGCTCTACACTCACCTCCTCCCTCTGATGAGGTACACCTATGTCGCCTCGGCGACCCTCATGTACGCCAGTTTCCTCGGCCCGGCATTCTATCATCTGTGGATTTACGCTGGCAGCGGAAACGCCAATTTCTTCTATGCTATAACATTGGTTTGGAGTTTAGGACAGAGTCTCTTGGTGTCTGACCTCACCTTTGCCGTTCTCAGAGACGAATGGGAGGTTGAGAGACCCGAAATGGTTGGAAAGGAAGCGAAACAAATATAGACTGTAGTTATAAAGACCAGCAGGAAAAAGTAGGAAAATCTTATTAATATCATATCGACGGAGCAGGGATTTGTTTACATGTAGTGAGAGGCTGTCATCAAAGTCTATTCATACTTTACACAAAAAAATGTATCTATATAGATGTACATATGTATCATTTTTCGTTACAAGATAGCCGAGCGCCGCCGTATCCTTTCAATCTACCTCGGAATCGGTATCAACAATGCGGCCCGGGGATGATGATAAGCCATGAAAACTACCCGCTGATGAGGGCATAGGCCCCAGAGCGCTATCGAGGATAGAGCCCAGCTCTCCAAATTGACTAAGCGAGGGAGCTCGAGGCGCTGTCCACACTTGAGTCCGCAGACCAAACGGCTGTAATGAACGATAGTAATGGTATCCATATCCCATCGTCGCGCCGGCTGCCAGGGCTCCCATGACGAACATGAGTGTCCTCTGGCCAATGTTCTTAGTACCCTCTTCTGTCCGGAGCATGCCGCGGATAAGCTGGGCACCGAGCTCTGGGCCATTGAGTATCATGGTCTCCAGAGTCCTGGCACCAACTCGCAAGACGCCTAGACTTTCAGTCGAGGAGAAGGGCAAGTTAACTAGGCTTGCTTTCATATCAGCAACGAAACTAGAAATTCGAGGCCTGTTTTGTTCTACCCAGTCCTTGACGAACGGTCGTGGGACGGGGGCATCATGCAAGAGGGCAAGATAGCCAAAGGCAAGACAGTCCAGTGAGGAGACCTCTGATCCGAAAAATCGAAGATTGTCACCTGACGGAGGCAATAAATCATCCAACACGGAGAGACAATCCTCTGTCAGGCCAGTCAACCGGATCGCAGCCAGCTGCTCGGGTGTCATTTCCTCCCTGACGGTCTTCTTGGTACCGACAGGCAGACTTCGGCGGAAGCTCTCGGGGAGGAACTCTCTGCCGGTCGAGAGGTGCAGCGATGAGCTGGGATCAAAGTCAGAGTCCAGCTCCGCCAGTCCTAGATGCTCCACCCGTTTGGTAGCCTCAGCCCGTATCAAGGGCGGTATCGTCCATACGATTGGGTATGGAAGAAACTTGCTGTAGGCTGGCAAGGTTGTGGCGGACCAGTTTGCAGCTGACAGGTAGAGAGTTACATCCAAGAGAAGGGCTGCATGGCATGACAGATGGGCGCTGTATGCAACATTGTCCGCTTGTTGTGCTGCAGATAGGTTTTCGTCTAGGTCACGGCAGAGTGACTGAGACTTGACGTAATCAACGATCTGGCGGAACCCATTCGTCCATACCCCGTCATGGTTCAATGCTGGCAGATGATCTGTTTCGATTAGGATGATACTTCATCAGGTGAATGGAAAATGCATGAGTTGGCATACCTAAAGGGCTGGTTGAGGGATCATTGAAGGGGATGATGCGCCAACCGAATTTGGGGGCTGCATGGTGAAGGTATGCAATAATGGCCAGACATTCGGGGTCAATGGAGGCCAGGCCAAAAGCCTGACCCCATACATATAGCTCAAGCATTTTGTGATGGTATCCTGTGGCGTCGGCGGCCCGGTTTAGAGACGCTTCTTGCCAAGGCACGTAGCAGCAGCCATCGTCACATGGTGCTGCTTGATACAGACTGAGTATCGCGAAATCACGTGACTGAAATGTGTTGTCCACTGAGAGCGCCGCACGAGGCTTGCCAACTCACCAACGTTCAATGCGAAGAAAGACGACAATTCTCCAAAACTTGCTCTGGTCTCTCACGTGCACAGTGATAATTACTAGGTATAAAGGCCAGCGATAGTCTCCTCAAGGGGTGTAGCCTACACTCCCTCATCTTATTGTCTCATAGTGAATATCCGGCCACCAAGCGGCCGACGTGAACTCCCCAGGTGCAGGCCCCGGGCCACAGGCAGGTCTTCACGATGCGGCTGGAGGCCAAGGCAGGACCAACAGCGTAGGATCTTTCTTTTTTTTACCATTTTCTTACGGGCCGATCCTGGATCAATACGGTGAAATCGCATCACAAGACTCGACCCAGGCGGCTTAGGGCTAGTAGAACTCGCATGGGTTATATATCTCTCGGGCACGTACGGGGACAAGTGTATTAAGGTGGGCAAGGGTTCGACTGGTGAGGTGCAGCAATGTTTGTTGCTAGTGAACCACGATGCCCTGCCGCTTTCCGGGGTGCTTCTGCGCAAGGCAGACGCAATGCACACGGCCCATTGGCAGGATCCATGAGGTCATACTAGTTAACTAAATTATAATATATACAGGCCCCGATATCAGCCGGGTCGCCCAGGCTGGCGCAAGTCATTTTGTAGAAATCGAGGGGATTATAGGGCCCCCAAACTATGACGTGTCTAAGGCGTGGCTTTAGATCTGCAAAGCGGCGTGAATGCTCCGTGAACGGCAGTGCGATAGATTCCTCTCCCCGCGCGAGGGGACATCTAGGCCCAAAGTAATATTGAGGAGTGTTAGTCGAGGGGCAGACGCTGGGAGCGAGCCGGAGTGAAACTAATGCTTGCACCGGCCTGGGGATCGCGCCTGTTGAGTTTGACGGTTGAAACAGTTCGTCTGGATAATTAAACCTTTGCCTCCCCCTTGATTCGCCACACGGCGTTTGCCCGCCACGTGCGGACTGACTCGATCGCAACAAGATGATCGCGATCGCCAGTTTGGCGCCAAAGGATAGAAAAAGATAGGAGCGATCAGCACAACCGCTCGCTAGACTCGAGTTTCCCCCTTTGTCCATTTTCTTCCCCTCCCCCTTTAGCGCCTTGGATGTCGCTACACCGACTTCCCTGACCCCGATCGACTTCCCAAATGGCCTCAGATGGCCTTTCGAGAGGGGATGCGCGAAGGCGTGGACGGAGGGGTTGGACGATCGGCCCTCCATACAGACTAGGCCCTGAACAGCTGAACAGAGACCCGACAGGAGAAAACGGTGGTGCCATATTTAGGGGCAGTAGTCGTGCATGTATGTTGGTCGAGCGCGCAGCTGACTTGCATAGCCAGGGAGCCAGTTCTTGAAGACACACCACGCCTCCCGCTATTCCGTCAACTTCCTTTTAACCCGACGCGCCCAGACCACAATTTACCCGCTACCTGGGCTGGTAATTTGGCTGTCTGCAGCTGCGCAAGTTGCTAATGCATGGTGCTGGTCACTGTTGGGATTGAGGAGAGAGACCTAGAGGGGGGCGCTAGTGGCGCAGCGAACCAAAATAAACTGGTTATTGATCAGCTATACATGTTAATTAAACAAGCCGAAATTTTATGATTGCAGCCTCCAAATAGCGTCCGCCCAATATCAATTATGGGGAAGATGCGCATGCCTCTGCTGCTAGCTGCCTGTATTGTAAAATTGTGATGCATATGTGTATGCACATGTAGGTGAGCGGAGGCTGGGAAATGAATAGCCTTGGTTTGAGCAGGTCGCAGCTGTAGTGGGCTGAGAGTTGCGGCAGTTATGTCGCACACGGACGGCAAGACGGAAACTGCTCCAGGGGATAGTCGGCAAGGGAGGGCACGATTTGTTGAGGACGCAAGGACGAATAGGTAGAGATAGATGCCGGTTCATACCGTGTTCCATTCAGATAAGTAAGTCTATTGTGTGTTCCCGAGTAAATTCCAGTGTATAACTTCGTGATATCAACGCGTCTCGTAATGCTTAATAAATGACAAAAACCAAAAAATCCCAGGAAATTCATAATCAACCAAGTAGGTTACGGGTATCGTAGCTGATCTCCCCATCTCCCAAATCTAAAACATGAAAAACCCTCCCAAAAATACCGTAATGCATGTACCGAAATTCAATAACGGGTCAATAGACCAATTAAAAGTAGGTGTAATGATAAGCTTTGATACCATTGCCAACGCTCGCAAGGTCAATATTAGAGAAGTGAGAAGCAGAGTGTTGGGGGTAGAGCCTGTCAGTTGCTTTCGGGCCGGCGAAAGCGACAGGGAAAGCCAAGTGAGGGGGAACGATGCGCGCGTCCCGTGCTGCAGATGCAGGCGTTGAAGTCGAACGTGGAAAGAATCGCAGAGTTTGCGTGAACAAATCTCGGAGGAAACAAGGGTGCTGATTCGACAGACCCAAGGCGTGGTAACTTAGGGTTGCTCTGAGCACGGGATGCTGCGGGATCTGCCCTCATGCGCAGCAGAGGATGAGCTCACATATGGCGCGTGGGTTGGGCTGCATGCATTAATGCTGCATGCATGGAAACATTAGGTGGATGTTGGTGGTGTAGTTGCTATTGGTGGTTGGCTGCCGACAGCTTGATCCGTGGGAAAGGGCCCAATCAAATGTTGGCGATCAGGCGCCTCCAGGGCCACAAATGATGCTGTCGGTATTGGTTGCGCGAGTAAAGCGGAGTGGCCAGCGTTGTTCCGTGTCAAGATCAAGCAGGCCGGGAAGGCGACGTTTCGGGCGCGCATTGTTCAGACATTGTTGTCATGAGATCGAAGTCGCTTCCACTCGCTCACTTTGGCAGAGGAGGGAGGGGCCGGCTGGGTGGTGGCCCAGGGCAGGGAGGCAGTTGCGAAGGTCGCTGAGCAGGCATGGTGAAGTCGGCAATCATTTGCAATGTTGTGTGTGGGATTGACCGGGATGGTTGAGGGCACAGATTGGATTTGTGCGCTCGTGAATGTGTTACTGGTGAGAGTAGGTTGGTTAGGTTGGTCTAAGAGAGGCAACCGGGGTTTGTCAAGACTGAGAGGCTTTGAGGAAGTAGTAGTAGTCGATGTAATAGAGATGACTGAGTCTTGAAACTGATGCTTTTGTTCGATATACGAATAGAAGGACCCGAGAAAACCTGGGGAGAGGGCAGACACTTATATAACCATTCCATTTCATTTAGCATCCCGTGAATCTCATCGACGCCTTGGGGGAAAGGGGGGGGGGGGGTTGACGCAGTACAGAGTACGTAGCAAGTGGACTCCACACTCATCGAGATACATTCGTGGGCATTGCGCACCAATACCAGGTACACGCCAAGCAGGGGTAATCTCAGGCCTGTGGGCGTGTGCGAGCGAGTATCGTGGGCCAGCGCTACGTAGCCAGCGCGAGTACCCGGCCTGGGGGTGAGGTACGACAAGAAAGCCTTTCCCGGACTGCGTCACCGCTTCAAGAATTGGAACCAGCTTGCCCAGGTTTAGGATCGCTGATGGGGCCCAGCCCGTTGCTGGACCCTCCACGGGAAATTGAAACAGGGCCAAGGGCCCCTCCTATCATTATCCCTGATTTGAGACCATGTGGCTGCCCCTTGTCCGTTCACACCCTCAATTTCATCAGGCCATCCATCAGTAACAACAAAGCAATGCCACGGTGCTTGGGCGTCGGCTGTTATCGCCGAGGCGCCCAACTGTGCATCATGGGCGGGCGGCACACCAGCAAAGGCAATCTGCATGCTGCAAAGAGAAGAGGGGCACAAGGCAATGGCTTCCGCGCCTGTACAGCCTCGGCAACCATCACAGTGGCCTCTAGGCAGATAGGCGGGTTCCCTTCGGTGGACGCATTTCCTTCTTAGCACTGTATTAATTACAACGGCGACCTATATAGCGAGGCGCCAATATTGCAATCACTTGACTCCGAATGATTGATTTGACTTTGCACCCGGCGGAACTCTGTTTGGCATCTCACGTTTTCTAGCCGCTTGCTAACCTCCGCCTGTGTTAGCGGGGGAGGTCGACATGTCGGTCAGCGCCCAAACTAGGCCCAACATGATACACCCAGCAGGCCTTTGACACTTTGGCAAGAGATGATGGAGAGTGGATGCTGTGGACGCTGGCCCCATGAGGGAACATTTAGTATGAACGACGATGTCTCCACCTCGCCGAACAATGGAAGCATCAGAGAACGTCGATGCAGATGCCCGAAAAGCCCACAGCCCCCCCTTCCGTGTACCTAAAATTACCACACACAGTTGTTGTGATTAGCAGTGGAGCAGCTAAAAAAGCTGCTGGCGCTCATTTCACACAGGGGTCGAGGCAGATTTTGGGTAGAAGAAACAAGCGGTCGAGCCCAGCGAAAATTACAGAGAAAATTTTGATTGCCTAAAATAAGAAAGATTGTAGATAGTAGAGTAGAGGGGTGAGGGAAAGAAGAAGACAGAGAGCGACCCAAAGCAGGCATCGATATTGTCAGCCACACATCCATGCAGCTGAAATGTTGGGGATTGATTTCTCGAATTCGTACCGAACGCTGTGGTGTAAGTGCTGTTACAGGAGTCGTCCCATTCCCGGGCTGTCCGAGCGGGCTCGGAAACACACAATAATTATCTGAAATCTGAGACAGATCCAAGACAGGCTGCTGCTTTGACAGGTATCTAACCCTACCGCTATGTGCGATGTGCGCACGGCTTGGCAGAAGAATTTGACACATGTCCCACATCATCGTACTGCGAAATTGAAGAGTCATCATCCAGACCTGCTGTACACAGTAATCGTGCCTGGCCAGGACTAGGACCACTGAAGGGTCCGTGTGTGGTCAGCTGCCAGAACGCCAGCTAGGCGGCCACCCCTGTCCGTGCGCCAGGCCTTGGCGCCAATTTCGCACCTGAAATCACGACTTGGCCCAGGTGTGGCTGTCTCACCGCCGAACTGACTCTCTGACGCTTGGGCGTGTCTCTCATCTCATTTGCTGGAAATTAGTGATGCGCTGTCGATTGACGACTCCTCCGTGACAACTCTATTGAGCCTGGATTTTACCTGTGCTTGGGGGATCGCAGGACTTGGGGCTCCTTGCCTTGTTCATGCAAGCACTTTGCATCAGACACCCTGCGCCGATCCGAGCTGCATACCTGCGCACTTGCCAGCATGCAAACCCTCTGTAGGCCGCTGAAAAGCAAGCAAGTCGGTGGCATCTCCCAGTCGGCCGAGCAGGCCGGGAAATGGGAGTGGATGGCCTCGTAGTCGGTTGGCGCACACCTTCGTAGCTGGCGCCCGCCGTACGAGCCGCATTATTTCGGTACGACTTGAATGGACGTCACCGGCGTTGATCTTTACACGGCTGGGAAGCCCGCTGGACCGCTATGCCAGCCCTCGCTTCCTTCATACAGTACACACAGTACAGGCTCATTCCTACGCCTGCAGAGGGCCATTGTTCTCAGACATCCCTCCACATTCCACTCTATCGAGTAGCTATTGCTAGCAATTTTGTCACATCTCAATTCTGGATTAAGCGAGATCAGTCAGCTTTGCAGGCTTGTTGCGAACAGACTGCCCGAAAGTCCTTATACACAGACCGCCAGCCACAAAAACAACCCGACAGCTTGCTTACTGGCCAAGGCTGGCTGGCCGGGTACTACACAGTCCCCCCCCTGTTGATCGTCCATTTCAGCCGTAAATGCGAGGGGGTCCTGTTGCATCGCAACACAAGCATGCCACAGCTGCATGCCGAACTCGAACAACAAAGGGACTCAGCCACACATTCGTGTAATTACGACGTGATCCCACCTTTCAGGCTGGGCTAGCAGCTTCGTATGGAGAACATGGCTTGCCTGCCGTGTCCGATAATAGCTGAATCAGGTTGATCTCCCATTTCGGTAGATGCACTTTAGTAGCCCGGCCGGCTCTCCTGTGGCTTGCGCTGCTGAAAGGGAGGATCCAAATAGTCTTCGGCATACTCCGAGACAGTGGTGATTGCACCATTTCCTTAAAATAAGAATTAATTGAGCTATGTGTGTTAGTAAAATTATGGAAGCATCGAAGGTCAATTAGTCTAATTGCCCTCATCACAAGCCGAAGCCGAGAATCTGGAGATCTATCTACCTTTGTCAGGTGGACACTTCTAGGCCCCCATGGATATGAAATCATAGCAAGACAGGGGGGTGTTGGTCTCAAGTTTTTTTTTCTTCCTCTGATGCTGATGCATGCATCTCACCCTGTTCTCCACCCGTTCATCAAACTCCACTCCCAATAAGGCGGGCGACACGAACACTGTGATGCGAATACTGGTCATCCAATCTTGGCATGTGTTGATGTCGGGAGCGTCGTGTTACTCGCAGCTGTTATTTGTTCTGTTATAACCATCACAAGGCTCGTATGACCTCCTCTAGAGAGGCATATTCGGCGAATACTACAGTGGCTGGTCCGGGTGCTTCGGAGCTTTCTGTGAGCGGCCCAATTCGTAGGATACTGATGCATTGTCATACAGATACGTGTATTCTAGAGAAGCCCTCTACGATATTTACACCCCGCGAAGTGCAGTTTGTGGGTGGATGCAGCCGAAGTGTTGCAGCGGCCATCAGCCTAGGGTTGTGATGTGGCAGGTCGCTGTCAGGCGGCCGCTGTACACTGACCGCTATAGGCGGTCACTATAAATTTTAAATTTTTTTTGCCCTCTTATGACTTTTGCCTGCCATCGCGGTGACATACACTCGAAATCACCGAAATTTTTGGTCAGCGTGACTCACAACCAACTCGCAACCCCGCAAATCTGCGCCGGGGTTGCCTGTTTCAGCTCTTGGAAAGGCAAACCCACCATGTTCTTTTCTCTGGGTCGTTTTTTTCTGACACCATTGGTATTTTTTTTTTCGCCACCCCCTGGACCCTGAATTTAGAGCCCTCCCTCTCCCTACCGTCAGGGGGAACTGTTGGGAATACGGATACGTTGTGCTACGTATGTACCTGGGGGGGCTGGACCAATTTAGCAATGCCTAGGTGACCTCGGTAGGGTACAGGGAGAAACAAGGCTGAACCTCATTTCAATTTTTTTTTTCGCCTTGCTTCTTTCATTAGCCCTGTGGATGCGTATCTCATCAACACACCGGTCGGTGAGGCGAATCTCAAGTTAGGGGCTGGGGAAAACCCACAATGGGCCAGCCCCTTTACACGGTCCTTGGAAGAAGACGGTGAAAAGGAAGAAAAAATTGTTCTAGAAGCACGCGTGTCCTTCTCCTCCCACTGCGCGACACTAGGCGGATCCCATGCTTCATTTGCTGGGCTGCAGCTGCTGCTGCTGAACCTAGAGGTACAACGGCCAAATGGCAGTGCTTCCCTACCACCGCAATGGTTCCTGCATGTTTCACACACTGCGCTTCCGAATCTGTTGGTTGCGGCTGGGCAACAGTGCTTTGGGGCCTGGAAAGCTGAACAGACCCGGCATATGCAAGCCACCACATGTGGTGGATGACAAAAGAACACTGTCCAGACCCCAATAGTTGCATGGGCTGGTGCATGCGAATACAACGTTGGAGCTTGGACATGACCGGCCCGTTGGCTTACCACTCAGCCGGGAAAGTTTGTCATGGTGTCTGCCCCCTCCGAAATGCAGAGAGCGAAGAGCCGAAACCGCTTTGGCGTAAGCATCTCTGCATCAACAGCGTAGCACTCTACGAACTGCAACTCCCCACACGCTAAGTATGTGAGTGTGCCTCATTGTGGGTTCGGCCGGTTGGGCGAAACTGGGTCAGTTCCCGAGAAATCCAGTCACATTCAATGGATTTGGTGTTATGCGGCCTGCCTGTTCCTCTAGTTTCCTGACCTCGTGATCGAGCTGGCCAGCATGTCGCCGGGGGTTCGGTCTGCGTCTACTGAATGTGTGGAAAGCATTGCGACGGAGCAAAAGTCTATATTTCCCAACCCTTGCGTGCCATTCTATTCCGAGCCACACCCTCATCAGCGTTAACGGGCGTTGGTGGTCAGCCCTGACAAGGCCCCGCGATTGATCATTTGACCATCCCGCCAATGCATTCCCTGTCTCTCCCCTCCCTCTGCCACCCCAGTTTCTGGTACCTACCTGTTTCTGGCAACCATTCTCCAAATCTCAAGGGCGAGAGTTCAAGGTCCTGCCCTTAGTGCCACTGTGCCGGGTCGGTCATCATGAGGTGAGACCAACCTCTGAGCGCTGTATAAACCCAGCAATCGGTGAGCATCCCTGTTGGCCCTTCTCAACGGACACATTCTGGCATTACCAGCATCCATGCATAACGGTCTGGGGAGCGGAAGCCATTGTCCGTCTTGATTTACTCCGCTTACATCGCCATGACGGGACCGTCTCTCACTTTTTAGCGTGCTGGAGATGCGCCTCCTTCTGTACCAGGAGCTGCAGGACACAATGTGATTCACGGGTTGGGCACTTATGTTTTCCTTGTCGTAATGGATCGAATATGTATAATTGGCTACACATACACCCCCCGCGCAGCATCGACCTTAGTTCTGACCAACCACCCCAGCAAGTGAGCAAGTTGCCAAGCTGGTTAGGGCAACTGTTTTGCTTTTTCGACCTTCATCATCACGATTGGTATCAGCCATTATTAATATGTTAACGGCCCGCAGATGTCATAGGCTGCTGTGGGAGCGGGCCGGTGATCATATCAGCGATGTGAATGGGCAATGTGTCTACGAGCGAGCAATTAGCTGTGAGTGGTAGCGCAGGGCTGCGAAACATCCACGGGAGCCAATGACGTCGCTCTCCGGCGTTCTCTGACTCCCAATCCAAGACCACCCCTTGTGCAACCATCCTTGGCTCGATCAATGCCTACGTGTTGCAACGGGGCGGGGCACAGTCTGTCATATTGTCAAGCAAGCACGAAATAGAGGCGCTGCTGAACGATAAGCCGTATTCTTGTACCGATACGCCCGGAAGCATCGGGTTGACGGGTTGACGAGGCTCGCTCCGCCGAGGCAGCCCACCCAAACTAGCTGTATGTGTTGATGTGTGTGTGTGTGTGATGTGAAACGCCCGGAGCCGGCGGAGAACCAGAATGGTTGCGAGCCACGCACAATCGGTTGATCCCACGTGGGAAGGACAAGGGCCGTCTTGTCCTGGACGCCACCCCGTACCAAGCCTCGATGGGTGTGTGTGCTCGAAGAGGGCAAGGTACGTGAGGGGAGCCTGCAGCATGTTGGTCAGATGAGCCATTTGCAATTTTGGAGGGAGCAGATCACAACCCAAGCGAATCTTCAGCCCTGAGAGCAAGCACCGTGGGTGGTTTCATCCGCGAGGGGTATTGCATGTGCCTTGACGTGGCCCAGGCGAAGCGATGCAAAAGGGTGTGTCAGCAAACTCAAGATATACGAGCCGAACAAGCCACTATACAGTACCGCTACCACGGAGCCTTGTTCCTGTGTCTGATGATGCCTGAGTGCACCGGAGGCAGGGTGGCGGGCTGAAAACTGTGGCGGTCGCTGCGCCGCCGCTTCCGCCAAGGTCACGATGTTTGGAGCAAGCATTCCCATTTTACATTCAGGTTAACAGTTCCCTTGCGGGTGCCCTTTCCCCAGGGTGTAGAGTGTTCATCGGCGCACGCTCCCACCAAGGCGTCTCGCCTAGAGGCAACCGAACGCTGATGATCATGCATGTGACGCAACCTCTTGGAGTTTCCCAATGGAACATGCTGCAGATGCAAATGCAGATGTAGCGCGACACTACGGCCTACTGATGCGCAATGAGTCAACGCCCAGCCGTCCTGCTCCAGCTATGCGTCTTATCACCAGAAGATCCCAGCTGCGGGAAGCCGCTTCGGGCCAGAGGCACGACAGTCCTACATGGAGGTGGTGCGGGTTGAAATCACGCAGGCCGCATGTACGGCCGTTCAAGACTTTTAGTTATTAGCTCATGGGGCCGAAAACTGCTTTTTCGTACACCCTAGCCGGAGAGAGGTGCGCGCATTCAAGGACGGCACGGCTAAATTCAAGTGGTATCTACCTACTCTAGTCAATTGCATGAGACCGCCAGTTTGCCAGCGAAGATAGGCCACCCCGTACCCACGGACGTTGTTCGCCCTTGGTGCCTCCGATTCAGTACTGGCTAGCTATGGCTCTCGTCCGAGCATCGCGGACAGGGGTTTCTTATTGGACGCTAATCGCGTGCCATGAAAATACCATCACATGAGATGCACGACTTGGGCAATCAGTCCGGTTGCCCAGGGTTCCTACGGCCGTCGATCATGCAATCGAGATCAGGGTTCAAGTTCTCGTACAGTCTCCTTACCGTTTCATCTGCGCGATTGTGCCCGTGACTGTAAAATTCAATACCAGCCCTCCCAAGTGTCAAATTACACCGTTTGGGTCTCAGGTTAGGTCTAACCCTGCAAGCCCAGTCCAGCACGGAGCATAGGTTCCTCCTCGAATTTTGGTTTCCGGATATCCATAATCAGGGAAAGCTCAAAGACCATCCTCGCCAACGGGCAATTGAGTAGATGAGATCCAGTTTTCCATGCTCGCTTGGTTGGAATTGCCCCGTCCAGACTTCTTACTCCCTGTCTCGCCTGCACGATTGACCTTGCGTACTACCAGACAGAGCACGCGGCCGTAGATTGCAAAGCCTTCATATGTAACATCCATGGCCATTTTTTTCTTATCGTCATCCTCGGTTGCAGCTTCCTTGCCCCGTTCCACCCCTCTGTGGCGCTTTTGGGGGGGTTGATCTGTATCAGAATCGCTGTCGATCACCGAGATGGGTTCCTCCACTTCTAGGGGTTCAAGCTGATCATCGTCGCCATCTGTGACGTTTCTTTGCCGCTTCGAGCGTGTCCTACTGGATCTTGGAGGCAGGGGGATACTGTCGAGGTTGACCGCACTTTCATCGTCATCTTCCTGAAGAAATGGTCGGAACTCCTCATCCAAATTGAGATCAACAGGATTATCATTTGTCTCCCCAATCAGCTTGTTTGCATTGGACTGTAGCTTCGGCGCATTTCGGTCGTGGAAATGCTTGTGTTTCTTCAGGATGGAGTGTCGCGTGTTGGTTTCGGTCAAAAATAACGATACCTCAAACCCATCTGAAGCATTGGATTAGCTCAATGGCCGCATAGCTTGAGAAATTCCGTATGCGCATATACCTCCGACTACAAAGTCCTTTATTGCCTTTTTCTTTGTCGATTTCTTCTTGCTTCGTTCTCTCTCTTCACGCAGCTTGGGCAATACCCATGGTCGGACACTCTCGATGACTCGAGGTAGTACGGGATCGCGAGGATTCAGGAGCCAGGACTGCACCAGAGATGGATTGTCAAGGTATATTCGACATTCTAAAACAGTGTACTTTGTTATTCGGAGATATCGACGGACGGGCGCCATTTCACATAGCCGAGAAAAGAAGTTGTAAGATCGTTAAGCAGCTGATGCACGATGTCGTTAATATGTGATGTGATGTAATCAAGGGTCCAACATGCCCCACCACTGCTTCAGCCACATGAGGCTGGAGATTCTGAAGAGACCGCCAATCTGCAAGCGAAATCTTCCCCCACGAGCTTTCAGATCGGGTGGTTGCGATCAACACCAGGCACTGCCAGATGTTGCTCCAAGATGTCCAAGTCTTGGAAGGCAACATTGAAGCTCCCAGTGTCTAAATTTCCGTACGTTTCATGCGTAGCGCTATTTTCCCAGTTGAGCATCCATTGACAGGATTGGATTATAGTGCACGACCGAACCCGAAGCTTCAAGCTCAGTACTTGCGACAATGCACAGATGACCTATACGCTTGGCAGGCGGCGAATCGGCCGGCCGATGACCCTTTCGTTCTTCACGATGGGCCTCCTTACGCCAATGGGCCATTGCACATCGGCCATGCGATTAACAAAATTGTGAAGGATATGATCGTCAGAACCAGATTACAGCAGGGCCGGCGCATCATATACCGGCCAGGGTGGGATTGTCACGGACTCCCAATTGAAATGAAAGCGCTCGGGTCAGGCAATGGAAAGGGAATGAGCCCAGTCAAGATCCGAGACCAAGCAAAGCGCCTAGCATCCAAGACGGTTACAGAACAGATGAAAGGGTTCCGGTCGTTCGCAGTTCTTGCCGACTGGGAGAACAAATGGACTACCATGGATCCGGATTATGAGATACGACAACTGCAAGTATTCCAGGAACTCGTGCGTTGCGGTCTCATTTATCGTAAACGCAAACCAATCTACTGGTCAATATCGAGCCGTACCGCATTAGCAGAAGCCGAATTGGAGTACAAGGATGACCACAAGTCTACTTGCGCATACGTCAAATACCCCATTATATCAGACTGGACACATCTTCCTGGAACTGCACAACTTCATGGACCCCTTCATGCAGCGATTTGGACAACAACTCCGTGGACACTCCCCGCTAATAAGGCGATTGCGGTTCACGAGGACCTTGCATATGGTATTATTCAGGCTGATGGGTATGGGCTTGTTGTGGCTGAAAACCTCATTGAACAAATCCAAAGCCGCATTCCCGGCACAACTGTTCTTGCGCAAGGCATTCTAGGATCTCAGCTTAGAGGCTTGGAGTACCGTAACAGGCTCCAAGGGCCGTCCGGAGCACCACAACCCATCATTCACGCGGACTTTGTCACTGCTGATTCCGGAACGGGACTTGTACACGTCGCTCCTGGCCACGGACAAGAAGACTATGATGCGTGCTCGAAACTTGGCATAGAAGCATTCGCACCAATCACCGACGAGGGTCACTTCACTAAAGAGGCCTTTCCCGAAGACCCTGAAAGGCTGGTATCAGCACCCAGTATTCTTGACGGGGGCAGTCGCACGGTTTTGGATATTCTGGCTGAGGATGTACTGGCTACTCATGTTATCAGTCACAAGTACCCTTATGATTGGCGGACTAAACAGCCCGTGGTCACACGAGCAACAAGCCAATGGTTTGCAGACGTGGGCAGTATTAAAGACGATGCGTTAGAGGCCCTTAAATCGGTTCACTTTATCCCTCAAACTGGGCGTAATAGGCTCGAGAACTTCGTCAAGGGCCGTAGCGAATGGTGCATATCACGCCAAAGAGCATGGGGTGTTCCTATACCTGCCCTGTACGATTCCGAGGGCAACTCTGTTATGACAGTCGAGTCGATTGACCATATTCTTTCCACCATGCGACAGCGAGGGTCTCAGGCCTGGTTCTCAGATGCGCCAGATGACCCAGCATGGGTCGCGCCCTCGTTGCAAGGCACCTTTCGTCGCGGGACTGATACGATGGATGTTTGGTTTGACAGTGGCAGTAGTTGGACCGAAACTCCCCAACAAGCCGACGTATACCTTGAGGGCAGCGACCAACACCGAGGGTGGTTTCAGTCGAGTCTCCTAACCTATATCGCGACAAGAAACCCACAAACAACCCCAGGCTCGTCCTCATCTGGTTTGTGGCAGGATGCTGCTGTGGGGGGCATCAGAGCTCCCTTTAAAACTCTCATTACGCACGGTTTTACGCTTGACGATAAAGGTAAAAAGATGTCAAAGTCCCTAGGCAACACCATCTCCCCTGAGGAAGTCATGAATGGCAGTCTCCTACCTCCTATCAAGGGCAAGGGCAAATCTGAGCCACGACCAGATGCCCTAGGCCCTGACGCTCTTCGTGTCCTGGCGGCCACCAGCGACTATACAACAGACATGGCTATTGGCTCATCTGTGCTCAAGCCTGTCCACACAACCCTTCTCAAGTACCGCAGTATTCTCAAGATGCTTACCGGATCATTACACGAATCAAGTCGTCAAGCACCACTATCCAAGCTCGACCACATTGCTTTCATGCAGCTGTCTGAAACCATGTCTCGCGTTTTATCTGCGTTTGACCAGTACGAGTTTCACCGTGGAACTCAAATTATCAATCATTGGATTTCCACCGAGCTGTCTGCCTTCTATCTTGAGTCTCTAAAGGACAGGCTGTATTGTGGTGACGGCGGCGGCATTATTGAGCCGATTTTTATTGGCTTGCTTCGGATGCTTGCTCCTGTTACGCCGCTCCTCGTGGAAGAGTCCTGGGCTCATCGACCCCAGTGGATGGTTGATGACAGGTAAGCATTGCTCATGCATTGACCTAATTCTACAGCCTACGCTATGCTATTTTCACGACTCTGACACCTTGTGATTTAGCTTTTTGGAACACCCAGCCCGCCAAAATTTCAACAGCCCCTTGATTGGCCCCTCCCGGATCGAACTCGACGAGAGTACCCTTCGCAGCGATTGGAGCATCATATCACCGATCCGCGACTCCGTCAAGTATGCCCTTGAGCAGGCCAGAGAGTCCAAGAACATCGGAAGTTCTCTACAGTGCCAAGTCATAGTCCAAACAACCAACGAACAGGTCAAGTCATGTTTGGAGTGCTACCGTGACGAGCTCGACTCCATTTTCAACGTCTCATCAGTTGAGATTAACGCACCTCTTCCTCAAGATCCAGTATGGATATATCAGCATGCCTTTGAACAAGACGACTGGAGCGGGAGTGTGCATGTCGTACCTCCCACAGAAAGCAAATGCTCAAGGTGTTGGAGATACCTCGCTGAAGAGGAGGATGGTCTGTGTAAGAGATGCGACGATGTCGTTGCTGGACTGCCATGATGATTTTATATATATATGTACCATAACAGAAGCTCAGCCTCTATGTAGAATATCCCTCAACCCTGTATCATCTATCATGACGATAAGCAACGACGAAGGATTATGTATCTGCCTCCTAACTGGCGCTCGCGAAATTGGGATGCGACGTGGAATGACTCAGCCACAGCCGGGGCGCCACACCTGGCGCACTTATGTAGGCGGGAGCACATGTCAGTCAGTGCTTCGGCAGTCAGTTATGACATCCATTGGTCACCCACCCACCACCTCCTGGTCCTACATTACCTGTTTGCCTCTATCGATTGCGCAGTCTAGATGGACTGTGTGCCAACCGGCCGCATCCTTCCACACCTTTGCGGTTAATCGCTCTCGTTAGTTTCTTCAACTCGCTCATTTTCGCTTTCATCTCCCCTTAATTAGATCCCCATCCAACCCATACTCCGTACCTGAATCGGGCCAGACGATGAAAATGCAGCGCAGCAGGCAGCTTTGCACAAACGAAAGCTACTAGCCGACCACGTATTAGACATGGCCGATGACAGCCAGGACGAAGGGCTTCGAGTCCTGGCTGGCAGCCAACACCACTCATCGACCCAGAACGTGCCACAGAAGACAGGCGAATCCAGCGCGACCCGAGCAACCAGAACTGCGATGTCGCCTGCAAGTCAGGATCAACAAGCTTCAGGCGCCGACCATGCCCCGTTCGACCGGACTTCAGCAGCCCCAGATACAAAACAATTGGGGGATGAGTCGGCACGAGACACACAGAGTCGAAGGAGAGCCAAGCCTCGCTCAGGCGGCGGCTTCCTCCTTCAGAATGCCGCTCTTGGAGAGAAGGAACCAAGCTCGCGGCGCCGGTCGAGACTCATCCAACAGAAAGGAAAGGCAGTTTCCCGGACCCCTGAACGTCAAAAACCGAGCAATCCTCCTCTTCTCAGTGCCAGGAGTAGTGGCGAGTCGCCTCGTGGACAGGAACGGCTCTCAGCTTCCCTAGATGACATGGACGGATACCCCCGAGCGGATGTCGATAGCGACCACAAAAGATATTCCTCCGAGCAGTACCAGTCAGGCCCTGATGTCGATGCGACCCAGATAGTGAACATGGCACTCAACTTGAGCGAGTCGCGGCGAGTGGCGTCCCGGAAAAGCGCACCACGAACCAGTCCCCCTCGTCTGAACCCCTTACCGGAATCCAGTTCCAAGACCAACCTACGACAGCACTTTCAACAGCAACGAAAGGTCACACGGTCTGGATCGCCCAAGCCACCTCAAGCGCACTCGACCAGAATCCCCTCCAGCCACAAGTTTGGGTTTGAAGATGGACAGGAAGCTAATTTTCGCTTCCATTTCTCTGCCTCCACAATCGCAAGAGCCCGGAAGGCCAAGGAGCATCTTGAGCTCATGGCAGAGTACAGGCGCTTGTTGGAGCATCTGCCTCCCCTGACGAATGGCCGGTCATACAATAATGCAACTCCTCCCGAGTCTCCTTTCTTAAACCCGATATCCCCAAGGCTGGGAAGTGATGGCGTAATGTCGGCATATAGCCGGCCATACAATCCCTTACAGTATGTGAGGAATCGAAAGGTCAGGGCTCGCGAGAGAAAAGTTATCGACGGAGAGCAGCAGGGCTTTACCGACGTCGACCGAGTGAGGAAATGGGTGGATAAGATCTCCGAACAGCAGTCTTTGGCGGGTTCAAGGAACAGCGGCTCTGACTCTCCTATTATCCCTCCTTTCAATGAGCCTGATGACAACGACGACTCAAACGCCGGTGAGACCGTCACGAAGACTGTATCTCGTGTGCGACGGCCAAGGGTTGACTGGTTCTTTGATCCCTGCGACATCATTGCCGATGCATACTGGTTGGAGCAAGATCACCACAAGCATCTAATTGAAGATCGGCTATGGCGAAAAATCCTCCCAGCTCCCGGAGAGCTTAGTCGCCCGGCTACAAATCAGCCTATGGACTTCCTATCTACTACAACCACACCTTTAGACTCCGACCAAGCAGATAGAACCGCCGTTGCAGATTTCCAAGATTTCCACTTACCTTCCAAAGGACTCTCCATATCGCAAGGCGGCAGCAAAGATCGCGCGAAAGCTAAAGTCAACGATATTCGCGGTTTTCATCATAGACGCGCACAATCGCATGCTCACCATGACTTCCTTCGGAAACGACACTCTTACTCATCCTCCGAATCCTCCTCGGTGTACTCGGCCTTTTCTGACAACGAGAGCGACAAAAGACTAGAAAGAAGGAGAAAGAAAGGTTTACCCCGGAGAGAGACTCTCACAACAGATCCCAGCGACCTATTACAGAAACAAATGACAGAAATGGTGGCTCAAGAAACACGAGACGGGGTGCTGCCGCAACTTTCAGAGAACGATCTCATAACTCAGATTCGCAACAGCCATGCTGCATCTGACCAGAAACAACTGAGCAAACCAGTGAGCAGATCTCACAGTCGGGGGCCATCCGTTGCAGATTTTAGTGATAGCGAGCCTAAGGATAAGTCCCCTTGGGGTACAGCGACAAGGCAACAACCTGGTCGACCTAGTCTAGAGGTTCCAGGACGCAACAGATCAAGCTCAACTGCTGTCAATATCAGCTCTATTCCAAACTCACCGCAATTATCTCCAACTCGGGAGTATGGCGAGAGTCCCTTCACCTGGGACGTGGAAATATCAAGACCCTCAAGTCGCTCTCAATCTCCATCGAGGAATCCTCTCTCAAAAGTCAAGCGAAAAATCTTTGACAAGAGCCGGGGTCATCTTGAGTCTCAATCCGAAGCAGAAGAGGAAGGTGAGCCGCATGTTGTAGTGTATCCAGATGCTCTTCTATCACCAACGAGAACCATCGGCGGCAAATCAAATGAGGATGCATGGAGAGCTCATAAAAGGTCGACAAGTGTACGCTCACGCGCAGAGGAAGGTTTTGGCCTGCGAAGCATTCTAGCCGCACCTCGGATCGACACTGTGATACGCGGAAGTGTCTCGAAAATAGGAGACCTCATCTGGAGAAAGGACGAGAGCAGCGATTCATCATCCGATAGCTCCGATGAGTCTGACAGTGACGTTGCAAAAGACGCCACGAGGCCAATCATGTCCCGAGGACGGTCAGCACAAAGTTCGGATGAGGTGCCACCGAACGTCAAGAACTTTTATGATGAGATGCCTCTCTTCCAGCATGTCTCAGAAATAAACGCACAAGCCGAGAATCGAAACGATAAGCAATCCATGTTTGACAAGGCCAAGACCACAGATTCCAGCACATCGCGATGGAATCTGTTGAAACCTCCACGGATCGACATTCAAAGCGCTTCTCCTACCTCGCCTTCTCCTATTCAAGAAGCAAGCCACTCGGAGGAATCGGATTACTCCGCCTCAAAAAGCCCTATCGAGGGTGACGAAAGGGACCGAGACCATCTCAATGTTGACTCAAGCCCTGATGTCACTGGCAGAGCAACCGCCCGGCATTGGTCCATCACAGATAACAGCCTAACTCCGGAAAGTGCTCAGCTCTCAAGACGAGAAGTCGCCCGTATGAGAGCATTGATACTCAGTGCCGGCATCAAAGCCATGGAAATCACTCGTCGTGCAGGTGAGATACATAGACCTCTGGCCAACGGCGGCGTCGACATGGTCAAGACCGATCCGATCAGCAATGTCGGCGAAGTCAATTGGTCGGATATCGCACGACTTGCCCCGAATTCAAAAGAGTTGCAACAGCAAGAGGTTGTTGGCTGTGAGGTGTACCCTCTTGCGTCTCGTGCCCTGGGAATGGCGATGCAGGTATCTGGGCAACGGTGGCAATCATCGGCCGATAGATTCACCAACAAGACTGTTCCAAATCTACAGAAACAATTGTGGCAAATACGATCTCGCCTGACGGATGATCTGTCACAACTAACCCGCCAGATAGCCGACGAGGCAGACGAGACAACTCAGAACCTTGCCTTGGATCAGCCTCTCAAAGTCAAACACGTTGTTGACGTGATGGACAAGCTGCTCCGAAAACGCCGCAGGCGATTCCGGTGGGTTCGACGAGGCCTTTGGCTGGCAGTTGAGTGGGTTCTTGTCGGCTTCATGTGGTATGTTTGGTTTGTGGTCACTGTTTTGAGAGTCTTTTTCGGCATCGGGCGAGGTGTTGGGCGTGGCATTAGATGGCTCCTTTGCCTATAACACGTTTACAGCGGGCACGAGTTACATTCCTACTCGTATTCTATGCCCCCCCGGTCGTCTTCTGACTTACTTGTTTCCCTACATCTTTCCTTCTTTCTTCCCTTTTTCCCTCCTTACAATTTTTTTTTCCTTTAACTTTTTTCCCTTCATAAACATCCATTATCGGAAGGCGGTCGATTTAGGCCTTGTTCTACTCATTTTCATTTCAGTATCATTTGCTACAGATACCCATTTCCAGAGATATAAATAACTGCATAGCTTAGGAGCCTATTTCTACCTATCTGTTTCCCGGGTTCGGCGGTTTGGAATGTTTTGGTTGCATATCTTTTTTTTTGTCAAGGGGCAGAAAAACAACATCTGTTATCCCGATGGAAGCATAGTCTAACCAGCCAGTGAATATTATAAAGTTTGAGCCATCCTCCCCCATAAATAGAATGCAGGGACCGACGGTTTCATAAGATAGAAGACTAACATAATGAAAAAAAAACCGAATTGAATACAACATAAGAAACTACAGGGTTTTGAAGTAGACGGCTACCAACAAAGCAACGGGCTCCATCTAGTCTAGCGCTTTCTAGGCTCTATTCAATTCTCTTCTTGCCTTCCTCCGCATTGAGGTAACGAGCTGTGCTCAATCCTCTCTCGTGCTTGGCCACGAAGGGTCCAACCAGGGAGTCCTTTCTGGCCTTTGTAAAGCTCTCGCCATATGCCTCAACAGCGAATGGTCGTGGGTTAAGACGAGGCCAGTTGACCTAAGAAATCACATTGTTGTTAGTCAAGTGTACGGTACACAAAATATCATCTGTGCGGGGGGGAGAACTCACATAGAGCATGCCGTGGCCAACGATGAAGTGAATACAGTATCCAGCAACGCCGAGCCAGAAGAGCATGAAGAGCCGGATGGGGAGCGAGCTCGAGGTTGGATCCCTCTTGGTGAAGATGCTGATAAAAATAACGAAGGCGCTAAACGCAAGCAAGTAAGGGATTGACTGGATAAGGAGGGGTCGCTTGTCCACAAAGATGAGGTTGTTGCCGATGTTGGCAGCTCCTGGCTCGTATGCTCCGAGGAACAAATCAAAGGCATCCTGGCGGGGTCCGTCCATGAAGTTGTTGAGGAAGTATCGGGTGACACCGACTCGACCATCCTGAAGAGCACCCATCTTGGTCCGCTTGCCAGTTCTCGTGACGTCAGTCTTCATTGCGCCAGTACCGGAGTAGGCTTTGGAGACGACATCAGCATTGTCCGCCCACAAGTTCCGGAAGAGGAACTCGAAAGCTGGATCCTCGTCGCGGAATGAAGAGCCGCGCTGGAGCAAGCCAAGATCCTGGAACACGCGGTCAAGCATGTGGCGTGCAAACATGCTCTGGACGACATTGGTACGGTCAAGGCAGTCCATGCAGTTGGTACGCATGACGCTGGTCTGGAGACTTCGAGCATCAATCACTCTATCCTTGTTCGCGGGCGTGTCAATGCCGCGGAAGTACCCCTGTGATTCGAGTACATTGGCTAATCTTTCGACAAGTGCATACGCCTTGTGCATGTTCATGCCCTTTGTCTCGGTGTGGTAATCAAAGTAGACGTAGTGTACGCGGTCGAACTCCTGCTGAGCACTGCCAGGCTGAATGGTAGTGAACTTTTCATCGGTAAGCCTGTCAGCTTCCTGCTTCGCGGTTGGAGACGAGACCAGTGTCTGAACCATCTTCTCGTAAGATTCCTTGATCTTCTGCTCTCGGCCTTTATGGTTGACAAGGTTGATGAGATAGTTGTCGCCATAGATGCGGATTTGCTCATCAAAGTGCCTCCTTGCGGCTGCGGCTGCTGACTCGGTACTTCGCACCTGAATCTTGGGGGTGTAGCGCAGAGTGTTGATTTCAGCCCAGTATGTCGGAACACTGCCTCGAGTCTGGACATAGGAGAAGAGCTGCACTTCCTTCTCGTTCGGTCCCCCAATTTTGCCGCTCTGCATGTCAGAACTGCCAGCATAGCCGCCTAATCCGCTGCTACGGTCATTGAGAATGACGATCTGCTCAGTCTCATTGTAGTTGGCGGCATGGCCCTTCTCGTCCAGACCTCGAGTGAAGTATCGCGTGCCACCTCGGAAGCGTGATCGCCGAGAAATGAGGGCCAGCGTCAATTGGGTGCTCTTGAACGTCGTCGGCTTGATTTCAAGCATGCCAAAGATGCACGGAAGGATGAAAGGGTCAACTCCGGAGCGAGGGCCTGGCTGACTCCTTGAGCCCCGGTTTCGGAAGTTGATCAGATCGGTTTGGAGATATCGGTTGAAAAAGAAGCGATCGTCGGCTCTCATCCACAGGGGATTTGTGGTGTCGGACTGGGACTGACGCTGGACCGAGTTCGTCAAGTCGATGGAGTAGGAGAAGTACATGGGGCCTTGCGCGAGGAACGTCTTGAGAAGCTCGATGAATGTATCCTCATCGGGGTCGTGAACTTGCCGCTCTCTCATGGGCAATATCTCAGTCGAAGCGATCTTATAGATCATGTGGCCCTTGAGGCGGCCAACCGGGTTGGCTTTGTTGATGAGAATCACATATTTGTCTGCCCAAAGTCAGAATCCCTCTGAATGAACACCCGCAGTCGCATCCATCCAACGACTGTGAGCAACTGCTTGGCCAGACTAACCTAGTCTGAGCTGAACGATACCCAGAATACCAGCGATGCTGGAGACTCGAGATGCCCGCTTGGAAGTAGCGGCAGAACCTTCGCTCAAACGCACATCGCCGGTCGGGCGGTCGAGGATCAAAGCAGGCGCATCGGGGGACGAGGGCGAGGTGAAGGTGTACGCGTCGGTGGTGACTCTGATGTTGGTATCCCGATAGGGAAGTTTCGCGGTCTGGAGATGGGCCATGGCAGCAGATGGATGTTTAGCGGACCCGTGGTGGGACTATCAGCGGTGCTGGGCGATCCAGTGAGGGGTGGTGAAGCAAATTGATGCTTCCCGCATGCAAGCCACTATCACGGGGGATAATGAGCTTGCGTGGATAGTTTAGGCGTCAACAATTCCAAACTTTGGTGTTGGAGAGAGGCCACATCATTAGCACCGACCTGCAAGCCAGCTCAGCTTCGGAGGACATAGTCTGGGGCCTATTTTTGGCGGGTTGGCATGTTCCTGGCCAACCCCCCAATCACGTCACAGCGCCTGGATGAACCGTGGGACCCGCCTGGAGCTTGTGAAAGCCACACGCCCCCAACAAGAGACTGCCCGTAACCACAGAGAGTGCCTGCCTCGCTGGTGGGCGCCCGGCTTATGTAACGCGTGGGTGTACTGTGTACATGCAAACGGGCAAAAGCTACACCGGAATTGGGGTACACCCACCGTGCCGCCAGGTCTCAGAAGACCCCGTGCACCCATGAGATGGTCTGCTTGCCTGCTGACTGACCTTTTGGAGCGAACACTGACGTGGGTGCCTTCACCATTCATCTTTGTGTATGCCTATCCGCCTGCATCGTCACCAGCACCAGCGTGGATATCTCCCGGATCTGGTCTCTATCTACACATCTTATCCATCGCACCGCCTCCATTCCGCATCACCGCCCACTGCCTTCGTCCCCCTTACACACGTCGCCTAATCTATCAGGCAAATAGGCCTCTCAACAACTGATTCCTTCGACAGCCACCCCCTCCATCACCACACCGGCTCCGTGCTCTCCCAGGATTCCCAACCCCAAAAACCATTCACACACGCATCATGGCTTCTCGAGGTCCCGCCGGCCCCCGCGGCTCTAATAACCGCTTTGCGCAATTCAAGCTGGTTCTTCTCGGTACGTCACCATTTTCAGCTCCCATAAGTTGAACATCGCTAACAGATGTGCAGGAGAGTCGGCCGTAGGCAAGGTACATGGCACATTACTCACGCATGCACTTGGAACGAAGTACTAACACATGCATCCAGAGTTCGATTGTCCTGCGATTCGTAAAGGTGCGTCAGCCTGTCAAGCTTCATCTCACACGAATCTTTCGTCGCTAACTTGTTGTCCAGGATCAATTCGACTCTTTCCGCGAATCCACCATCGGTGCTGCGTTCCTTACACAAACCATCTCTCTGGACGAGAACACAACTGTCAAGTTTGAGATCTGGGATACGGCTGGCCAGGAGCGATACAAATCTCTCGCTCCCATGTACTATCGAAACGCCAACTGCGCTGTTGTTGTATACGATATTACGCAATCTGTATGTGGAATTTACCAGCCTCACAACGCACTGCATTTGTACTGACAGCCAAAAGGCCTCTCTAGATAAGGCTAAGGCGTGGGTGAAGGAACTGCAGCGACAGGCTAACGAAAACATCATCATTGCTCTTGCCGGCAACAAACTCGACTTGGTCACCGAGCAACCCGATAAACGAGCGATCCCGACCGCTGATGCTGAAGCCTATGCACAGGAGGCTGGTCTATTGTTCTTCGAGACCTCCGCGAAAACAGCTGAGAATGTCCGTGAGCTCTTCACAGCTATTGCCAAAAAGCTGCCGCTAGACCAGGCAGGTCCTCGACACGCTCGACCAGGGCAGCGACCAGGTGTTACTCTGCAACCCGAAAGCGGAAACACCAACGCGGGCGGACAGTGCAGCTGTTAGAGCTCCTCGCGCAAATGACCGTCAGATGAGGTTTCCCGCGCCGTGGACGTGCTGTGTAGGAGCTGGGGTTGGCATATGGACCCAATACCGACAATGTCTTCCAGCTTGGCTCATATTTTTTCTTCTTAGTCCTAGCACCTCGTATATTCCTTGGAGTCTGGGTTCGTGAATGGTTTTCAGTTGACAATGTCTCTTCGTTCTTCTTTTTTTTAATATTAAGATCCGATTTTTGTTTCGGGGTCTTCGGGGTGCCGGCTGGATATCATTATTGTCTCTGGGTTGCCCAAATGCTTGCGAAGGATAGGGCTTAGGGAGAGGTTCAGCGGCCACGTTTCGAGAGGCACATGTAGCATTCAGATATAATCCGGCGCCTAATAGATTGCAGTGGTTTCAGAAACAGGGTTTTAGTTACCTGGGTGTGCTCTTATGATGTGCTGCCTGGTGAGAGGAAACGCAATTATGTTCTGATATAGGTAGTCCTATATGATACGTGAGACCTCAACCTCGGGTCACATCTGACATCCAACAGACCAATTCAAAATAGCCATTCGTTTAAAATGGGAGAGTCTGCTATCGGTCATACGGGAAACCTAGTGAATGGATCGATGGACCGAGTCGTATGATGGAGTTTGCATTCAACTAATTTCTAGCAGCTATAGGGTAGCACCAAACCCAAAAGAAAGGATTGAACTTGGTGAGGCGACTCGGAGGTTCAAAATGCCAGTTGCGTCACACCCACCCGGTTCCTACCGTCACTCACTAGCCCGCCGCCGTGTCAGGTCCGCCCAGCCGATCAGGTCCATTAGCCGAACTTTTTCCTGAGCGTTTTTGTCCAGCTTCTCGATCTCCATACACGATCCATCGCCATTCCCTCTATCCCTGCGCCTGCGTTGGCCATACTCTCCCTAATGTTGCGATTATCGCTCCGGTCAGCGCGTGTGCTTGGCAGACAGCCCATTGCGGCTGCTGCCCAGCGCCAATGGCCTGTTGCGACCTCGCACCGAGCCAACCTGTTGCTTCAGGTAAGATCCTCGAATCAGATAACTGCTATTGATAATTGGACACTGGGATGGGTTATATTCTAATACCGTGGTTTGTAGAGAGGGTTTGCCGACCAAAAGAAGGCCGAAGACGCGAAAGCCGCTGCTCAGAACCCCCCTCCTTCGACAATCGATGATGTTGGAGAGTCCAAGGCTAAAGAGATTCCAACCCCAGCACCACCTGTCACTCCTCCACGCAAGAAGAAGGGTTTCTTTAGGCGACTTCGAAACCTCACCTTGAACTTGATTTTGCTGAGTGCCCTCGCTTTTGGTGGAGGTGTTTGGTACTCTCGGATCAACGACACCTTCCATGATTACTTTACCGAATATGTACCATACGGAGAGCAGGCTGTTTTGTACTTGGAGGAATTGGAATACAAGAAGCGTTTCCCTAATGCAGCGAATCGCATTGGCAAACCCCGCGATGGCAGCGAGCAGGTTACAATCCCAGCCCAGAGCGGTGCTTCTTGGAGGGTCGCCGATGCTGCTGACTCAAGCAGACGATCCGGTACTGGCTCAGCTCCCACAAAGAAGGAGAGCCAACCTGCTAAACCCAAGGCTGCCACGAAGGCCCCCGAGCCTACAGCTAAGCCCGCCGAACCCGTCGCTGTCAAGTCCGAGGAGAAGAAGCAACCAGGCTTCAAGGAGCCCGAAGTCAATGAGCCTTCAAGATTCCCACCCCTGAAGCCCATTGATCTTCTCTCCCTGGCCGATGCCAAGGAACCAGTTGTTCAAGAACTTGTCCACATGCTCAATGATCTCATTACCGTGATCAACGCAGATGGTGCCCATGGAAAGTACGGATCTTCAATCGACAAGGCCAAGTCACAAGTGAAGAAGGTCGGAGGTCAGCTCAAGGCTATCAAGGCCAAGGTCGAGCAGGAGTCCGCCGACGAGGTTCGCGCCAAGGTTGCCGAATTCGACAAGGCTGCCACCGAGCTTGTTGGCCGTGTCGAGAAGGCTATGATCGGCCAAGAGCTGCAATGGCGTAAGGAGTTCGAAGAGGAGATGGAGAAGGTCCGAGGAAGCTACGATGCCCGCGTCAATCTTCTGCTAGAGCGTGAGAAGAAGCTCAATGAAGCCAAGTTGGAGAACCAACTTCTTGAGCAGGCCATTGCCCTCAAGAAGGAATTCACCACCGAGGTCCAAAACCGCGTTGAGCAAGAGCGAGAAAGCCGTTTAGGTCAACTGGATGCCCTATCCGCTGCTGTGACCGACCTGGAGCAGCTGACTACGGGATGGAACTCGGTGATCGACTCCAACCTCCAGACGCAGCAGCTTCATGTCGCTGTCGAGGCTGTCCGCGCCAATCTTGAGACCGCTACTCAACCCCAGCCCTTCATCAAGGAGCTTGTTGCGCTCAAGGAGATTGCCGCCGACGATGCAGTTGTCAATGCGGCTATCGCTTCGTTGAACCCGGCTGCGTACCAGCGCGGACTCTTCACAACTCCTCAGCTAATCGACAGATTCCGCCGGGTCGCCAGTGAGGTTCGCAAGGCATCACTCCTCCCCGACAATGCAGGTGTTGCTAGCCACGCTTCCAGCTGGGTTCTCAGCCACGTTATGTTCAAGAAGCAGGGTCTTCCAGAGGGCAATGACGTGGAGAGCATCCTGACAAGAACACAGATCTTCTTGGAGGAGGGCGATCTGGACGCAGCTGCTCGCGAGGTGAATGGCTTGGAGGGATGGGCCAAGACCCTTAGCAAGGACTGGCTGGGTGAAGTCCGAAAAGTATTGGAGGTCCAGCAAGCACTTGACGTAAGTCTCTCATTCCCATCTACTTATCTTACTACCGACGAAAACTAATACGTGCTATAGGTCATAGCTACCGAAGCTCGGCTACAGAGCTTGAGGGTGGAGTAAGGGTAGGCTTTTTCTTTTGTCTTGTACATTGGTCCTTCAAATGAAAAGGGGTATTCTTTTGCCCGTGTATTAGATCAATAGACATGGGGTTGAATGGTATTACTAGTGTCTGTCTCATGAAATTCAGAATCTAAATAGTAGTTGTCTGGCCAAAATGGGGGCCAATACGGTGACCAGGGAAGATGGAAATGTTGGAAGGCTCTCTCGCCGTAGTTCCTTTGTTGGTAGTAATTTGTAGGATTACACATGAGCTCAACGAAGGTTCATAGAAGCTTCCTGCTGTATGACTCTATCTTGGGCGGACTAGGGAAGGCTATATTTTTAAGCTTTTGTATTCACTGCGTTGAGTTGTTCCGGGCAATTGCAGCTTCATTGTTGTTAAACTTTATTCTCTTCCTCTTCCTATATATGAGCTCTGATGACCCACCTGAACTTGAATCTTCGAACGTAACATATTTCATCTTTTCATCCTTGGCTAGATACCCAGCATTTCCCATTCTGTATGAATAAAATCGCAATGATGAAGCCGTCGTTGCTAAGCAGCACCCGTGGCCGCATTCGATGCTTCAGCTCGGCCTCCCGCGGCTACACTGAAGCCCTTGAAAGGCTCTCTTTGCTCGCCTCCAACCGGACCAGCACTCGCCTCTTCGACGTGCTAAGGGCTCCGTCCGATATATCGGCCCCCAAGAAAAATCCCAACGCAGATGCGATCCCTGAGATGCTCATGTGGATGCGGCGCGCGGGATACACGCCACATGACCTCTGCCGCATACAGCACATCCGCGTCGCGGGGACCAAGGGCAAGGGCTCAGTTTGCGCCTACGCGACGGCCATCCTGCGCAAGTACGGCAGGGTTGGGACATACACCAGCCCTCATCTCCTGAGCCCGAGAGAGAGGATTGCGATTGATGGGGAGCCGGTGGAGAAGGAGCTGTTTGCCAGATCGTTCTTTGAGGTGTGGGATCGGTTCACGGAGACGGCGATGAAGGAGGGTAAGACTGCGGCGGAGGCTGAGGGCCCCGAGTCGAAGCCATTTTATTTTCGGTTCATGACGGTATTGGCTTGGCATATATTTATCAACCAAGGGATCCGCGATGTCGTATTTGAGTGTGGGATTGGTGGCGAGTTCGATGTGACGAACGTCCTGCCCGCGGAGGCGGTGTCCGCGGCTGTAGTGTCGCAGCTCGGAATTGACCATGTAGCCATGCTGGGGGACACGGTTGAGAAGATTGCTTGGCACAAGGCAGGCGTGTTCAGGCGAGGGAAAAAAGCATTCACCAGGCGGCTCGACGGCCAGCCAGAGGTCATGGCAGTTTTACGATCGAGGGCAGAAGAGAAAGGCGCCATTCTGGAGGAGATCGATGACGATGTTATCAATGCTTGGGGAGGTGTCAAGGGTACATTGAAAGGGGACTTTCAAAAGATTAACCAGGCGCTGGCGATCTGTGCCGTGCGAGAACATCTTGGGCTGGAAAGCACGGCCAGGGTCAGCTTGCAAAACCCACCCGAGGAGATGATCGAGGGCCTGAGGGAGGCAAGGTTACGGGGGCGTGGAGAGACCATCAAGAATGGTGAAGTACAATGGTGCGTTGATGGCGCACACACAAAGGACAGCTTGATAGAGGTTGCCCGGTGGTATAGTCAGGAACTTGACAAGAACGAAAAGGTTGTCCTGATATTCAACCTACCGGATCGAGATATATCGGAACTTCTAACCGCTTTCATGAGCACTATGAAGGCTGTCTCGGGCCGGGAAGATATCTTTAGCCATGCGCTCTTCACCACTAATGATATAGAAGGACCAGCTACAGACGAAAAAAGGGATCTGGCTGTCCAGCAAAAAGGAGCTGAAACCATGAAACTTCTTGCTTCAGATTGTCAGGTACAGACTTTTGACAACATCAGGGACAGTGTTCTGGAAGCAAGGAGAATATGCAGGGACAGGGACCTGGGTGGTGCCAAGAGAGTATTGGTAACAGGAAGCATGCACCTTGTAGGTGGCGTTATTGGGATTCTTGAGCCTTGGAACACTGATTGATGTTGGGGACAACTCATTTGTACTAAAATTATCGCTGAATAACACCTAGAGAGCATCGACATTCTCTAATATGCCCAGTGCACCACCAACCAAATGCAAGCTGCCCGTGACAAAAGCTTGAATCTTTTCATCTTTGTTTAGCATGTCAACTCCAAGTTCTCGGACATGAGTAAGAGCCTGCTCGATAGTTGGTAAAACTACAACCGAAGCCTCAGGATCCAGAGACGACCATCTTTCAGCAAATCTTCTCTGCACTGCTAGAGACTCAATCTCCCTGGTATCATATTGGTTGTTAACGAAATCGCGTTTGTAACCAGTCTGGGCGTGTGTGATGTTGGTACAGAATATGACATGGCTAAATGGCGGGCCATTCTCCTGCTTATTAGCAGCGGAAATCAGATTTAGGAAGTCGATGGCCTCGACCCTGCCTAGTTGGTTGAACACCAAGACTCGCGGTCCGGTTCTACATGTCTCGTTAGCGATGGATACTTGAAGAAACACTGGCAGGTCTTGGGGCGTCTCATTACTGTCCAGACGTCTCGTTAGCAAACCATTTGGAAGCGAGCGTAAGGCTGTCGGCCGTATGTGCACCGTCCAGATGCCAAACCACTTGGTCTTCAGCCTTGATTTCACAACGTCCGCGGAATACAGTGTCCTCGAGTGCTTTTCGGAACTCATCAGGCAGAACATCCTGGCGTGGTGTCAGGACCCCGAGCCGTGTCAAGGCAGTCTCCGCCAGGACAGTCGCAAGGGTTGCGTTTTTCTTCTGGAACTCGGCATCTGGATGTATTCGCACATCTCGAAGCCGAGGATCGATTTTGAGAGCTTGCAAACCCACACCCTTCTCGTCTGCTCTCTCTTGGAGAACTTTTTGAGCAGCGGGAACTTGTTCAATGGTGAAGGCCGGGGAACCGGTCTTCATAATCCCCGCCTTGTGCCACGCAATTTTCTCGATGGTGTCCCCGAGTGCAAAGATATGATCTATTCCCAAGCTGCTAATACCGGCGGCGACCGGCCGCTCAACCACGTTTGTCGCGTCAAACTCGCCACCAATTCCTGTTTCGTAGACGGCTACATTGACACCTTCCTGCAAGAAGACGTGCCAGCTCATCAGTGCCAGAAAGCGGGCGTACGTAGGTCTGATGTCCAGAGGGGAGCCATTTTCTTGGTTTGCTCCCTCAACGCCATCTTGTTCGGCTGCCGATCCTAAACGGTCCCATACATCGAAGAAATACCTCGCAAACAGAGCCTCAGGTATCGGTGTGGAATTGATGCGTATTCGTTCTCGCACCGAGACTAGGTGAGGGGAGATGAAGAGCCCCGTCTTCCGAGGAACTCCATGTGTAGTCCGATAGCGGGATAAGATAGAATCAACGAAGGCGCATGTGGTGCCTTTTCCCTTCGTGCCAGCGACATGAATGATGTTTAAACGATCGAGATCAGACGTCTAAGAAAAAAGTCAGTCTGTGTTGGATTGTACCTTGTGTAGGTAGTTAAAGGCAATGAGCCTGGCTTTACACACTGAATAGCCAAGACGGCGTATATATGTCTTCATCTCTGCGATTGAGGAGGCATCGGGCTTGATGCCAGCCTTTATCCGCGCTTTGAGAGCCGCATGAGAAGTCTGGAGGGAATTGAGCGAGTCGATCGCATTCTATATTGTTGTTAGTGGTTTCGCAGAGGTTGCGTAGGGGTGCATGGATGTAGTCTCTCACTCACGTTGTATGAGCGAGTGGAAGAAGCCATACATCGAATGTATTGGCGACGAGAAGGGATGGATGCAAACCTTACGCTAGGCGCAAACGTTCGTTTTGGTGCTGTTACCATCGAATGGAAGATGGCGGTTACACTGTGAGAATTGGAGTGTTTTGGAGTCGCATCACAGCCGATTTTGTCATTATGTTGTAGGTGAGCAAAATTAGGGTCTTTAATCCAAATCTCGCGACAAATTTAATTCTTAATTCAATCAACCCTCCACACACCTCGCCATCTAACATTCAACCGCCCGCGCCGCATCATTTACAATATCATGGCTTGTATCAACATATCATTTGCCGTTTCAATTAACTGGGAGGTGATAAATTATCGGGAATAACATGGCGAATCTCCTGATCGTAGTGATCCAACGTCCACTTCTTCATTCCTTGTTCCAACGCCTCACTAAAAGCGCGATGATACTGTTTCCCAGACGGCAGCCAAGCAGGGTTCGATCGCCAAGTCAACCATTTCTCAGCCATTGAACCTTCAGTGGCCCGCAGAATTCCGGTCGCGAGATCGACGACTGACTCCCCACCTGTTGGGCAGCGCTCCTCGCACGTGAAGAAGACGGTCGCACCGCAAGTTCCGCAAAATGAACGCAGGACATTTGGTGAGCTCTGGTACGTTTTTGCGGTACCTATCTTTAGATCTCTCGTGATGGGAGGATTGCATGTGGAGAGGGGAATGAAGGTCCATCCCACGAGATGGGTTCCGTTGAGGAGCCTGCAGTCATCACAAGCGTCATATAGTGCCATCCATTTCGTCTGATCAAGAGGGGAGACAAAGTCCTTGAGCTGTGCGTCCTCGAGCACCTCCTTAGTTGGTCGACCGATGGTGAATGACACGCCGCCACAGTGACACTCAGCTCGCAGCCGCTCCTGGCCATTTGCGTCGTGCTCAAGCTTCGGGACTAAAGTCTCGGAGCTTGGATCATCGTGAGGAGGGTTCCAGTCCTCAAGTTGGAGCCCGTTGACTTGGGGTATGATATCAGGAAGCCCGTGGTCGAACGTCGAACCACTGTAGATGTGCCGCTTGATCTGGAAATTCTCAGGTCCGTGGTCCTTGAAGATGGATGTCGAAACGGTCCAGTGGCCATCGTCACGATCCACAGAGGTGATGTGACATCCGCATGTTGAGCAGAAATTCCAAGCCGATACGCGCTCTCCGAAAGTATAGACTGTCATATTTGCCTCTACAGACGGCGATATGAACTTCATGGGTGCATCTTTTGGCAGCTTGGTGTGGAATACACATGGCGCACCAGAGCGATAACGACACACCGTGCAATGGCAAAGATGAACTGGCAGGGGAAGTGCGACAATGGGAACTTCAACGGTGAAGTGCACAGAACCACAGAAGCATTTGGCTTCCAAGAATTTGGTCTTATCCTCAGATGCCATGATGCAGTGAATTTGAGTTAAACAGGTGCTATGCTTTGGGATCTTAGGTGTTCAATTGTGAAGGCAAGTCGTAAAGCACAGAACCAAGAGAGGTAGAAGACGCCTAGATTCACCCGAATATATACTTTTTCTTATGTTGGACCGTGAACGTATTTCACGTATCTGTCACGCCCTTCCTGTCAATCTCCAAATTCACGTCACTATGAGTGGGTTGTACTGGAAGTTAGCTCCTAACAATCACAGTAGATCAGGTATCTAGGGTAAGCGTCTAGCTTCCGGAATGATGAGCCCCGGGGCAGTTTAACCGGAGATTCACCAGTGCCGTTCTTGGTGGAGCCTCGCCACTGGTTATGGCTATCACCCATGTCTTCAAGATGAATTTTTTCTCGGCTTTGTTGCTTCACTTTCATATCGACTCAGTATGGCTCCAATCAAAGATAGTTTGATTGACCTCGAAAGACATCGCATTCTTCTACAGGACAAAATTCTAGAGCTCCGGAAGGCTCTGCAGCACTGGCAAACGTGGGATGCTGAGTATGAAGGGCTGAAGGAAGAGGTCACAGCAGCGGGTCCGTCGCCAGACGAGCTTGAGCGCATCCAAACCGGCTTCGACGGAGAACTGGTGAAGCAAAAGGAAATCGGCGAGATTTTCGGCTTGACGGGCCAGAAGTCAAAGGAGCAGATCATCAATGTTCTAGAACGGCGAATAGACTATGTGACCAAGAACATTGAAACGCTTCGCAAGCAGCTCCAGGCGCATGAGAATAAATACGCCGCTGCATCGATCATCAGTCAGCCAGATGCTCGGGATGAAGAAGGCCAGCCCATCACCGAAATTGTCGAAGAACTCGATGAGGACGACAATGTCATCTCGTTCAAGCTGAACAGACCTGGCGAAGGGGTACCGCACATCGAAGAAGCCTTGAAGAAGGCTGGCATTAAAGATCTCGTCAAGGATCTTGCTGCGGCGAAGAAGGATGTGAAGGAGGATACCGGACGGGCGAGCACTCAGGCCCAAACGTCACAGCAAGAGGTTCCTTCAAAGGTACAACCAAAGGAAAAGCATGTTGCAGAACCCAAACGAAAAGACGAATCAGCTCCCAAGAAACAAATCAAAAAGAAGGTATCCTTCGCAGAAACTCACGATGTTGAAGAGGTTGAGCCGGCTGTATCCAGGATGGCTGCCCGGGTGGAAAACATTATGGATGCGGCCAAAGGGCAAGATGCTATTCTAAAAGAGAAGCCAGTAATACCTGCCAACGAGTCTCCGGAGGATGCTGCCTTACGAGAGGAAATGCTACGATACAGCATGGGCGAAATCGGGGCCGTTGTTGCTGAGCTCGAAATTGAGGAGAACCAGACCAGTGACTACGAAGAGGAAGATTACGAGTTTGAGTACAGCGATGCTGACTTGGACGAAGACGAAGATTATGACCACGAAGACAAATACGGAAGGTTTACCGGCAGCATCGTCACAGATGATTACCGTCAACGCATGCTCGAGCTAGAGAAAAAGCTGGGCGTCAAGTCCCGATTCACCGCCAAGATGGAGGCTGAAGAAGCTCAGGAGGCTAGAGTCCAGGAAGTTGAGGACGAAAGCTCGGACGATGAAGGCATCGGCCGCATTGTGGTGACTCGTGGGGAAGATGCACCTTCTTCAGTTCAGCCGAGCACCGATCAAACAGAGGTCAAGCCCAAGAAGAAAGGCGTTCGTTTTGCAGAGAATCTGGACATTGCCCCTGAGAAACCCCCAAAGACCACAGACGCAGCTCCTACAACAGAAAAAGAAGCTATCGTTGAGCCACTATCGGACATTGTTGTTGAACGGTCTGGCTCCTTAAAACCCACGGAGGCTCCGTCAAACCGCAAGCCTTCGCGTTTTAAGAAAACCATGAATAGTGCCCCCGAAGCTGGAGCTTTGCCGAAAGGTCCTCTGGATGTGTCACCGGTATTTCTGGATCAGGACAGACCAACAGCTCCAACTGGACCAGAGGGGAAGACCATTGCTGACCAGCTCGTGGAGCGGGAAACCACACCAGGTGTGGTGCCGGCTGACGATGACCTGACTGATATTACCCTCCACCAGGAAATTGCCGCGGAACACCACCGGCTGAGAAGAAAATTCATTCAGCGAGAAGGTGGGTTTCTAGAGGAGAAAGAATCTCCAACTCAACCAGTAGATGAAACGGAAGGAGGAGTAGGAAAGCGACCAAGTCGTTTCAAAGCCGCGAGATTATCCAAGCAATGAATGGCTGGATAGCCTCCCAGGTACTGCTCACAGAATCCAGAACAAGGTCGAGAGAACAATCGATGAGTTTTGCTGGACCATCTCGTCGATTGCTCCGAATCAACATCAATTGTGACATGTCTGTGCTATTTGCCGATCTGTTTGGTGATCTGCGACTAACAAACAGCCAGCTCCACCACCACCAAAGCCTCCTCGCTTAACTGGCGAGACAGGTGCACGGAATGCCATTTTGACTACCGAATGTTAAAAATCAACGGATTGCAGAAGTTCAGTTGCTTTCCCGTTTCGAGTGCGAATTCCAAGAATAATGCAGTGGGCTCTCTGATGTCATAGTCTTCGGCTCAATTGAGCAGACTTTCGGTGGCTTTGGCATTCGTTAAGCCCTCCACATATTCGTAGAGCTGATGAAACACTTATACGCCCACACCAGTCAGAAGAAAAGCAAATGGCCCTGCATGCTTCATAACATTGCCCTGGGCATAAGTTCATGGGTCCAGCCCACGTTGTGTCAAACGGCATTACCGCAGATTCGGAAGTTCGGCATCGGCACATTTCGCTACGGCTGATTTGGGACGCCCTCAACACCAGCCTTACGCGGCCTCGAAGGGCCGACCGTCAGGAGTCTGGACGCAGGCACTAGCCACTTGCCTCAGCGGGCGGGAGCGGCCCAGTTTACCTTTAGCAAACGCCAAAAGTCAATGTGATGGACGGGGAACAAGCCATACGGATATTTCGGCACACCCAGCATCGTATCGACGGCTATCCGGCTACAAGCCACACCTTGCCACGTCGTGAGGCCTCACAAGACTAACAGACGTGCCGGATTAATGAGGTATCCCATACTGGGAGAAGGATGATAAGGCGGTCATAGGTAATTAATCGAATCAATGGGTATAAAAATGCCACTCTCTCCTTGGATCGCTTGCCGTGATATCCCCAAGCCAAACCACTCTCACTTACACACCCACTCTTCACAATAAGCTTCTTCGTCTCCTCTATCATCTTCCAAAATGCCTACCGTTGCCGAGCCCCAACAGCAAGCTCCCATGACTGACGTCACGGACGACATTGTTTCCGCCCAGCCTGTATGTCCAGATCCTGATCATTGAGTTGTCACCGGAAACACGGCCGAGCATGGACACTAACGTAGATATCGTGACAGACTGCTGAGCCTCAGCCCGAGATGAGCCTGCGAGGTGGTGAGGAAGCCGGATGTGAGATCTGCTGTGGCCTCTGCGCCTGTGAGGAAGGTTGCTGCTAAGCAGTCCAGCGATTAAGATGGGCGTGGATGATGGGGAGCCACTATAAAGTTCTACATATAAGCAATTTATACCCTTGATAAATTCAATCATCGTATCCAGTTCAGAAGCAAGCCCGTTCTCGTTCTCGTTCCCGTTCTACGTAAAATGGATCTGGTCAACTTTGTTTTAAGCTGTCAAACAACCTTACTTGTACCACTGTTCTCGAGCTCATGTAATCATGGTAGGAGTGTCACCCATCGAATCGTTTCATTTCCCATGTCGGTCGTTGCAGCCAATGTGTAAAGCTCTATGGAATACATGATGTACACGTGGTAATACATTCGGAAGCCCTTGAAGCAAGGCCGGGATATCCAAGAGGAGTAGAACATCATTTCCCTCCTGTAAGCCAAGAAGTCAAGGTGTTGGCGATGGTCCCTTGGCCATCCGAAACCCTGGTCTCCTTTTGGTCCTTCTTCTTGGACTCTAAAATCTGCCTCATGTCGCGGGCAACCTCCGACTTGGCCTGCAAGTCGACCCTGAGGGCGGCCTCCTCCACCGCCCGTTCTTCCTCCGGTAGTTTCTCCAGCTGCTCCCGCCATTGCTGCTGGACCTCCTCCGATGGCTGGATGGTGGTCTTCGTAACTGCTTTGGGAATGACGGGGTCAAATTTCGGAATGGGTGTGCCGTCAATCCTAGCCTGCTCCACGGCCTTCTCGTGGTCTAATACGCGTTGGTATAGCGCATCGGCGTGCATTTGAATGTCCTCCTCTACCTGGGCAGATCGGCCTGGCACCGACCCATATCCAAGAGCTCGGAGAAACCTCTGTGACAACCAATCATATCAGCATCTGTCCAATTGGCTAGGTAGCCATCTGCATTTGCAGAATTCGCATGGGGTTCATCATACCGACTGCATCGTGTAGCACTGTTCAAACTTCCGTACTTGGTGCCTGCACATCTGCACCCGGTCCTTCCACTCGCCTTGCTTGAAGCAATTGATCCAGGCCTCCTGGAACTCTGCGCAGTTCTCCATGGCAACCCGCGTGATGGCCGACTTGCGATCCTGGTAGCCTTCCAGGACACCGATGAGCCTCTCGTGGTCGGTCGCAGACTCGGCCTCGATCTCCGACTGCGGCTTGTAGTTCTTCCAGAGGTGCGCATAGCGGCCATCTTGGTATAGACTGGCTTCGGGCACCAGCGGCTTATTCTCTTCGGTTGCTTGGGCTGTCGTCGTCGTGGTCGCCGCCGCAGGGCTGCCTCGCTCTTCAGGCTTGGCTGGGTTTTTCTGATATTTGACGGGCGACTCCTTCTCGAGGAATTCGCGGAGTTTTGGGTCGAGCTTGTCAACTGGGTCGGCCGCCTGGCCACCTCCGAATGGCCACCAGCCCATTGCGCCGGATGGTTTATGGATTCTGGGGTTTTTTGTTGAGGTGAAGCTTTTTGTTCGAGGTCGGAATCGCTAACATGGGAAGCTAGACTTGCAGGGGTCGGCTCGTTGCGGCATGGATTGCCCCGCCGTGGAAAACCTACCCTGAATTTGCGGATCGTAGGTGACTAAGTAACGATTCAACAACCACAATCAATTTCACTGTGGCTGAATGCCGTATGATGGATCAATGGTTCTAGAGAGAATCGGGATCGCTATGATTATGGACCTGCATTTTGGGCGAACCGCTCTGTGTGAATAGAGGAGACATTGAGAGGCTCATTGTTTACATGGGTTTGCCGAGATCAATTGGCCATAATGGCGGGCTCAGTAGCTCATAAGTCACAAGGTGGGCAAATCAGTAAAGCAAGGCAAAGGTCAGTATGATCCCATTGAAACCCTGTCTACAGACCCGAGCAAATGAACATGGAATAAAACCAGTGCGCCTCGATTTCGAAAGGGCCAAAGTTTTTAGACACCGCACCCGTTGCTGTCATGAAATCTTTTTTATTCGCGATTGTAATATAGCACAATCATTGCAACATAGCTTCCGGTACCCGACCCTCCAGTGGGAATAACCTCATCCCCCCTGATGTTTACCACGCCAAAAATGCCAGAAGAAGGGTTCAACTTTTTAGAACTTGCTGAACTTCTTCACTGCCTTGCCAGTTCGGGGCAGCACGCGAAGGACGTTGAATCGGACCTAAACCAAAATTTGTCAGCACTTCCCCTCCAACATAATATGCATTGCCAATTTTTTGGCCTGCCAAACGTACAGTCTTGCTCAGAGGACGGCACTGGCCAACGGTGACCTGGTCACCCTCCTCAACACGGAAAGCGGGGGAGACGTGGGCAGCGAGGTTCTTGTGGCGCTTCTCGTATCGGGAGTACTTGGGGATGAAGTGGAGGTACTCGCGGCGGACGATGACAGTTCGGTGCATCTTGGTGGAAACGACGGTGCCGGTCAGGATACGGCCACGGATAGAGACGAGACCGGTGAAGGGGCACTTCTTGTCTGCAGAGCCGTTAGTATGACTGTGCCCGATATCCCCCCTCGCTTCGCTTGTGAAGTTCCCGCCTCCAATCTTGGCTCGATTCCGTCGTGTGCCCGGTCGAGGGCCAATTCGCACATACCGATGTAGCTGCCCTCAATGGCAGTCTTGGGGGTACGGAAACCCAGACCAACATCCTTGTACCATCTTCGGCCGCCCTTGCCAGGTCGGGCAGACTTGGTCTTGACCTTGGAGTTCTGGAAGATATGAGGCTGCTTCTGGAAAGCACGCTCCGACTGGACGGTCAACTCGGTCGCCCTGCACTTCCGTTAGTATTCGATTTTGTTTAATGTTGATGGGTCGCAATACTGACATCTTGAATGATCGTTTGCCAGGCAAGAATTGGGCGTGTCGTAAGGGAGTTGGCTGGGCGTGTGATAAGGTCGAGGATTGTTTTGCGCGGATCAGAAAATAGGGCACATACACGCACCAAATTTTGCATCGACTTCCCACCTTAGGGCTTACAAAATTTCGATTGGTGGCTAGACCTCTTTGTGGGGGGGCCAGCTTTCTGAAGCACGTGACGATTGCCTAGTATCTTCACGTGACCCTGGTGGCTTATCGATACCCACTCCAACATTCACTTACATCACTCTATAGAGGTCAATTAAGCATGCACTAAGCCGAGAAGGGAAAGTAAACAAACGCGCCGTGGTATCAATCATCAACATTCGTGTAGTGGGAGCCATGAGCGACTGTTTCCCGCTATACCATTGTCGATAAAAAGTTTGTCGCGCTCAAACGCAAGATGTCCTCCTCAGGGCAGACGACACTTCCGCCCACACGCCGTGTACGAAAATCGATTGGCGCGCACACCGATGCCCGCAAGGCCGCAGATAAAGAGAACGTGACCATGGATCTGGGAAGCAACTCGCTCGCCATGAATCGAAAGTTAAGAAGCAAGAGTCTTGGACCTGGTGGACTGGATGCTTTGAAACATGGAAACGGGAACCGAAGAGCCGTGAGTTTCGAGAGTTTGTTTTCTGAAACATGCAGCTCGACCTGCTAACGTATCGTCAAGTCCATTGCAGCACCATCCAAACCCCCGCGATCGATATTGAAAACCCCCGTCAACCCACTCCCCGAGATACCATCTTTAAACAATGAGGGCTCAAAGAAATCCGGAGCAGACGATACATTATCCGGATCGCAGTTTGATAAATTAAATGGCTCTAAAATCGCCTTGCGAACAGAAGAGGAACAACAGGCAGCTGCGCGCGAGCGCGAAGAGAGAGAGAGGCGCGATGCCCGGCGCAAGTCACTGGCGAACCGCCGAGTTTCCTTTGCGGCGGAGGCCACTCTTCACACTTTCCACGACATCGAATACATGCAGGACAAGGCGGCGTCGTCTCGGCGACGCTCTTCGGTATCTAATAATGCGGGAGGCTCAGGGAATGACCGCAGCTTAGGGTCACGGGAGCAGCCGCAAGTCAACGACGAGTTCGCTGAAGATGGAGGGAATTACGATTATGGAAGAGATCAGGACAATTTTTCTTCAGGTGCTCCTCATTTTCGACGCGACGACACCGGCACCACAGGGTACAGCTCTGATTCTGAGCCTGTCGATGCAATTGAGGAGGATATTGTCGAAGAAGACGATGGTGAAGACTCCAATAGCGATTCAGACGACGGTACCATGATGACCATGGTCACAGAGGATATGACTGGCACTTCGATGGGCTCAGACAGAACCGATGACAGAACTGACGCTTTCGATGATGATGAGGGAGAGTCTTCAACTCTTGATGAAGCGCTGCGTCTTGCAGCCCATCGAGCCGGCATGCAAAGATTAGACGATGAATCTGAAGAGGAAGAAGAAGAGATCATCCCCTCATTTGGATGGATCAAGAAGGGAGGAGACCAGGCATCGGCTAAACCGCAAAACCCTCCCCCTGCGGCAGCAACATCCTTTGAGGAGCCAAGCAGCCCAGTCCAAGATAGTACAGAGATGGATATGGATATGGAAATGGAAATGACTAGTGCTGTTGGGAAGATTCTGAAGCCCAACAACGAGCTTCCCATGGAGGAGGATATGTCCATGGATGTCACTCGTGCTTATGGAGGAATTATCGAACACAGTGGAAAGAAACAGAGCAAGCAAGCCTCACCAGAGGAGGAAGATGAGCCAATGGAAGAAGCCACGATGGAATTCACTACCGCGATTGGTGGGATTCGTAATCAAGTGCTTGAGTCGGAAGAGTCCGACGACAACGAGGACATGTCGATGGAACTTACAACTATCATGGGCGGCGTTCTTGGGAAGCAAAAGAGGAAGAGCATGGCCGCGAGTGGCCGCAGATCTTTAGCTCAGAATACCGAGGCTGGAGATCTTACGATGGACATGACTGTTGGAGTCGGACGTATTCTTCCTCAGGCCAACACTGATTTGGCTGGAGATGAGGAGGAGGAAACAATGGGAATGGATATCACCACCGCCATCGGCGGAATTCTGAACAAGAAGACTGACAGCACACAAGAACTCAGCCAGCAAACACCTGAGGAGGATGCTGACTTTTTGAAAACGCCACCACAAAAAACCGTGCCACTTAGCCGCCGGAAGTCGAGCTCTCCTGCGAAGAGATCGAGTCCTCGGAAAGCCGCAACCCAAACGGCAGTAGAGAATCAAAGTCCTGGATTGTCTGCCTTCCGAGGGAAAGGGCTGCGTCATAGCAACGCACAACCATTGTTGTCGTTAGATGAAACCCCCCAACCTTCAAGACGTTCAACATCGCGAACGCCTTCGCCAGCCAAAACCCCTACATCTCGCGCTCTTTCTATCTCGTCGTCGCCGCTGAAAAGCGCACAAGGCTCTCGTCGAAGCGCGCGCCTCTCGTCGCCCGAGAAACATTCAGCAGCAACAACTAACGAAAAGACCAACTCACCTGCCAACCTTTTGTCTACACCGTCATCAATTTTCCGGCCACATACACAACCTCAACTTCAAAGTTCTCCTTTGGTTCTCACGCCTCAGCGCAAGCTGACTGGAGTTGGCGCTGATCGAAATGGCCTCGGATCACCACGAGTGACTGCCTTATTTGACCGTAGAACCTCTCTTGGAGAAGCTGCTACGGAGTTCGTTCCCAGACAAGGAAAAGTTGTCTTTCAAGATCCCAAGGAGTTTGAGGATGACATGCACGATCAAGAAAACTTGGAGAGACGCCTAGAAGCTCCTCAGGAGGACAAAAATGCAACCCTCAATCTTAGAGAGATGATCGATAGCCTCAGCCCAAAGAACAATCCATTCAAGGGACGAAAGAGCCTTCACGTGGGAAGTGCCAGGGGTCTCTTGGGAAAACGTCCCATCGAGCTTGACGAGGAAGCTGAATTGGAGGAGCAAGATGGAGTCAAGAGGCTCAAAAATCATCAAGCTAGCCCTGTAAAAAACATCAGGCTTCAGAATCCCCCTTCGAAGGAGGAGACTGCACCGACTCTGGTTTCTCCGACAAAGAATCGCAATCAAAGAAGCCCGGTCCGTGTTACGCGCTTCGGCGGTATCGATGACGAGACAGTCACCAGCGTTCTGGATAGACAGGATTCAGACGAGAATGGCGAGGAGGACGAGATGCCAGGGGATCGTCTCCACTTGCAGGACTTTCTCAACATGACCTCGATTCGATTTATGGAGCTCACGACAACGAAGCGTCGCCAAACTGTTGCCCCCAGCATTCTACAGGACGGCTCGTTATCTGACGGACGTGATGATCTATCTCTAGAGCGATGTGTTGTGGCTGGTGCATGCACAGTTCCCACGCTCGAACTCTATCAGCACTCCTGTCGGGAGCTCAAGAAGTACATTTCGGAAGGTCGGCGGATAGTTAAGGAGATCGAAACCGACACTTTTGAAGAAAATCCGCCTCTTTTCCGCGAGTATATTTCCGCTACCCCGGAGGTGAAGGCCCTCATGGACAACCAATTCAAAAATGTCAAGACTCACGCGCGTCTGCTGAGCAAAGCCATGTGGTATGAGTGGAGGATGAAACTCCAAGATGGGCTCAAGGAAGGCCTGATCAGAATTCTGGACGACCTAGACACAGATGACAAGTTTCTGCAGACTCAAGCTAACTTGCTCCGCTCTGTCTTGCCAAAAATGGTAGAGAACTACGATGTGCTGCGGGAGCAAGCCCAGAATCTTGAAGAAGCCGCACAAGAGTTGGCTGATTGTGACCCTGGCGAGTTGGAGGCTGCGCGGGACGACCTCTCCCGCCTGGATCGTGACATCGCTGCCAAGAAAAAGCAGATTGCTGAGCTACGAAAATTTTATGAGGATTCGGAGAAGGACGTCGAAAGCTTGACTACGAAAAAGCAGCTCTGCATTTCAGATATCAAAGAAGCCGAGAAAATACGGGAGGAATGCCGGGGATGGACCAGCGCTGAGATTGACGTAATTAAAGGTGAGATACAAGAAAACTCTGATGCCTCATATCTGGATCGTATGCTAATATGAACGGCAGCCCGAGTTGACGCGATCGAAGCTGAGCATGGCTGGTCAGTGAGCGGTATCAAGGGAACCATGATTTCAATGACCTACCGACGGGAAATCGAGCTTGTTTTCGACATTTCAGCATTTGGTGGCTCAGCGACAAGCCTCAAGATTGATCTGTGGTACATTGCCGATAGCCGTGATACAGATCCCCTCCCGCGTACAGCCGAGAAAGAGTTCTTTGTTCAGTGCATTCGCAATCATGTTTGCACCCTGGCTCCCGGCCGAACCACAGTAAGCGATGTCCTGGGGGTAGTCCGATTGGGATGGGACAAGGCCACGAAAGTGTCGTCGCAAATAAAGCGAGTGAACACTTCATTTCCTACGACTGTATCCAAGACTTCCGACACAAGTGTGGCTGTGTGCAGTTCATTGCTACTGGTGCCTCTGGCAACCCGTGTCGAGGTCATCTTAAATCTACATGGGCGGAACAGCCCGCAAGGCATCGTGGTGGGCATATCCCCCGAAGCTCGTGTCATTTACGGCGAGCATTTCAACGTCTCCAAGATCGGGGAGTTTTTGTCTACGAAACTTGGGGAGACTGTTACGATGGGGCCAGAGGAGGTTTGGAGTGACGTCGCCGTTGAGCTTCACGAGCGGCTCATTGCAAGGGGGAAGAAGGCGTAATTGCCTCTCTGCTTGTTTTCATTTTTCTTTTCTCAGACACTCAGATTCCATTCACTACATATACCATAATGATTGATGATGGGCTTGGATGGTCGGAGTTTGGCGTGAAGGTATCTAGGATAGTTATTGTGAATCAAAACAATGGTTTAGGGTAGTCGAGCGAGGGGCATTTTGGTATAAGCTTAATAGCCACGTCCTGTAGAATCAAATTCCATTCGATTAAGCATAAGGCCAAAGAAGAAAGGATACGCGTGGACCCTGAGGCTCTCGACTGTTGCACAAAGGGGAGCCTGCCTACGTGCATCGTTTGTTTGCTTGAGTTCTCTAAACTAAGGGACGGGCACATTTAATTCCGTCCATACGGCTACGGTTATTCCTTAGATCCGGACAAGTGCCCATTGTTTGCGGGACGTCCAGCTAATTTCATGGCGTTTTGTGAACAAGTGGTGCAGGCGCCCATCTGAGTGACGCAGGTTGATAGAATCACCGCGGGAACCAAGTGAACAACGAATCAACCACCCACCGATTCACACACAATGATTTCGTCCCTGATGACCTGGAATTATTGGGCTCTGCCACTATTGTGCTATGCATTATTGCGTTCTTGAATAACTGTGTACTGGAAAGTTGTGCTGCATTGCCTGTGCGGTCGCCTGACGGTCGTCTACAGCCGTCAGTCACCCACTTCTCACCCACTTCTCACCTGCTTCTCACCTTTTGCTCAGATCTTTCAGAAGGTCAGGTCTCTCTCACAGTGATTCTGCACCGCTGGAGGCGCGTCTGGGACCTATTTAATGGGCACTTCTTCCTCCTCCTCTTGTTTTTGTTTTTCTTTCTTCTTTCTTCTTCAGTCTCTCGTCATCGTACCAAGAGTTACCGCAATCTTTTCGAAGCAATTCGCACTTTCCGTCGCCGACGCAATCATCTCTCTCTTGCACGCAGTGCAATTTCTTCTTGAAGCATTCTCTCCTCGCAGTCACTCTCTCTCTCTCCTCTCTCCTCAACTCCTCAGTTGCAACCAACGCCGTAGGCCTTTGGGAACTTCTGAACGGATCCGGCACGATGAGCAACCTGTCCCTTGTGAACATGGATGCCGTGGCGTCGCGTTTCTGGCAGTTTTGGAGCGGCCCTAAGTTGCCGCTGGTCGAGTGCCTGGTTGCAATTTTTTGCATACCATCGGTCATTCTTCCAGTGATCAACTGGGCCTTGTACGACGCCGACCGGTTGACACAGTTCCTTATGTGGACTGTGTTGGTCTTCTTCATGTGCATCTTTGGTGTACATGAAAAGCCAGTCTTTAAGCTCTCGGCAATCCTGAACCTCTACCTGATGTATGTTCCTTGGGGAGTACTCGTGTACGAACCTTGGGACCTGCAGTGGGACGAGCGTCCAGATGGTTGGGATGGTTGTTTTGACGACCTCCTCCGATTCTGGTACATCGTGAGCCTTCCGGCTCAGTTCTCGATTGTTTGTGATGGGTTTAAGACCGCCGTCATGGCTCTCACCCTCGCTCGCGCAGTGTTCCTCAAGGGATTCGTCAATGGCTTTCGCCTTGTCTTTCCCGAGCTGGGATCACAGCAACAGCCGGCCGATTCGAATGAGCAAGGTGGAGGCGGCTCCTCGGGATCGGGCTCTGACTTGCAGTGTGCTCACGCCGCTGTCAAGGACGAGTCCCTCGATACTGATTCCTTGGATTGCCGATCACCCTCCAACCTGAAGGATGAGCAGTGCGCTGATGCCACTGTCTCTCAGGTCCCTGCTGGTCAGGACTCCCGACCTCCTTCGCCTCATCAATCGCCTCCTCGTCACCCACCTTCTTCTTACCGATCCTCGTCTCCCTCCCGATCGTCTTCTCCCCGACGATCTATCACCCCTGCAACGCTGAATCTTGATTATTTTCGCCGCAAGAGAAAGCAGATGCCGATTACAGGCACGCAGGCAGAGATGGCGAAGCTCCGTGCTTCCTTTGACGCCTTGACTCGTTATGTCAAGACGGCATTCGGAACATTGGGCGATCAGATCTCATCGCTTGAGTCTAAAGTAGACGGAATTATTCGTCGAAAGGACGCGCAACTCGCTGAAGCCGATTACAAGGTGACGCAGTTGCAGAAAGAGGTGCAAGATCTCCGCCGCCAGTTGGACGAGCCAGCTAGGGAACTGAGGGAAAGGAATTCGCGTTTGGAGCGTGAACTCCAGAACCTCAGGATCCGGCAGCAAGTTCTCGAAGAGTTATGCAAGCACGATGCTTCGCCGGCTCAGAGAGAAGTTGTGGCACTGTCCAGGCAGCTTGAAGAAACGACGAGTGCCTCACCGAGGGCCCATGCTGCGCTTCAGGAGCCAGTACGCCCGGAGGAGGCAGCTCTTATCATCGAAAAGGAGCCAGTCTGCACAGCAGAGGAAGTTCCCCTAGAGACGGAGCCCGTTGTGATGACCGTGGAGACACCGTCACAGACAACACAGGAACAACAGAAGACGGACATTACCGCAGTTGTTCCGGGAACCGGGGCAGAGGAACCTTGTTTGGTGATGACCAACAAGGTGCTTGATCGTCTGGATCAGGAAGAGGACGAGCTTTTGCTCGCGTCTCAACCCGTGACAGCGATGGCCACCGTGGAAGAACCCACACCCATTAGTACTCCCCAGCTACAGGCTGTTGCTAGTCCTAGCCAGCCTGCAGCCATTGAGCTCCAATCTGGAGTGGGCGAGATCACTTTGGGTGCGGAGTCGACCGTGGTGTCCCTGCCCCAGGAGCAGAACGAAAGCCAGGCCCACGACGCTCCCCAGCGGGAGGTCGTTCTCGAATCGGACCCGATGATCTTCTCGTATGAGGAGGACATCACCATGGGCGAGATTCCCCAAGCGGCTAACGTGCTTACGGACATACCAATCCGTGCCTCTTCTCCTTCGCCGGCGGTTGTGGAAGCTGACCCCATGTTGGAGGATTCAGCTTCCATTCATTCTCACGAGAGTATCGAGTGGGAAGAAACCCAACCGGCTGGAGATCAGTGCATGCGTGAGGAAAGATCCATCGGCAATGGCGAAGAGGACATCGAGCTTCCAGACCGCCCTGATGACACTGTGGCAGGCCCATTCTTGAATGGATCACCTGATACAGAGATGACGGACGTGTTTGTGCTCCCTCAAGCCTTGCCGAACTCGTTCGTGCTCCACCAAGACTTCTTGGACTCGTTTGCGCACCTTCAGGTTACTCGGGCCTCGGATGAGGAATCACCAGTACCAGGAGCCGTGTTGCAAGATCTGGACGCCATCCTAGAGGAATCTGATCCTGAGCTGGAGGGTGGCTATAGCTGCCCACCGGGGACGGAGCAAGAGACCGCAGTTCCAGAACCTGTCCTTGAAGACTTGGCTATGAAGTTTGAAACCAAGCCCGAGACCGAAGCCAGAGAAGCCCCTGTTGACGCTGGTCCTCAGCAGGTGGTGGACGGTGCCGAGGTTGAGGAGCAAAGAGTTGATAACTTCAATGTTCCCACCACCAGTGAACCGGGAGTGATGGCTCCAGTTCACGCTGACGACCTCGACCCGCTCGACATCCTGGAGAAGGACCTGCAATATCATCTCAAGGGATCAGAGAAGCGCGAGCCTCTCCCCTCTGCAGCTCCAGACGATGACGCGGCCGAGCCTGATCTGTCAGCAACCTTAGAGGCTGAGCGACAGCTGCTTGCGGATTACGAGATGCTATTGCCTCTCGCCGCTGCAACTGCTCGCGACAGTGACAACGAATTGGACATGGATGCTCAACTTGAGGCGGACATCAATGCAGTGTTCGACGAGATCGAGCAGGAAGGGTATATTCCCCCCGCCGTTCCGAACCTGCCGGCCACTCTTGGGACAGCACCTGTTCCATCGTTATTCAACCAGTTCCAGGATCTGAGCAGCGCGACGTTTTCTTTTGGAGAGTCAACAACGCCTGCCGGCCCAGCAACTGCGTTTTCCGGGGCCGATACCACGGGAGCTTCGGCGACCAAGTTGGTAGCCCGCATGGCAGGAGAGACTAGCCGACCCAAGGCAGTCGGCACTGCCTACTACGACGACGAGAATGCGCCTCTGTCTCACGGCAAGCACATTTCTCTTCCGGAGGAGCCGAGAGTCGCCACGGCGGAGGAGATGGCTTGTCGCAAGACGAGCCAGATGCCGCGACGCTCAAAGCCCTCCAAGTAGAAACGGAGAACAACCCCCTGTACGAACACTTTTCTTCCCTTTGTACGACGAACGAACGAACGAACGAAACCACTGTACGACCAAATTCCGCTGAGCTGGTCTCGCGATGTATGAATACGACCCGTCCTTGTATGAACGAAACGACACGATGTACGATCAGAATGAAACAGAAATATGGAGAGAGAAGTTGGCTGCTGTTGCTTATTATTTGTCTGGCTCGCGCTGGAGAAATTGCACCACAACCATACCTATCCTTCAACCCCAAAAAAAAAACAAAAAAAAAGAGCGCGTTCTTTCTTCTGCGATATTCTTTTTTTCTTTTCTGTGTCAGATTTTCTGTACGACATCTGTAAGAAGCTTGAGATTGACTTCTTCCGTTTCGATATACCGACAGTATTCTTTGTTTCAAAACATTATTTGGTCCGACTGTACAACCATATTTATTTCGCCTTTGTTCGCCCCAAGATGAATCGACATTCTTATACTTCATCTCGCGGGTATTTCGTTCTTTTTTTTTTGTCAGCGCGTGGTTCAGCAAATACATACTCGACTTTCTGAACATCGTTATTTGCGTCCGATGTATCATCTGTCTTGCATTGAACCGCGCAGCGACGAGACCGACTGGCAATGGTATCCTGAACCTGAAACCAGTCCGCCAGCGATGGCATTGGATCACGAGAGCCTTCAATATCTCTTGATCCTTACTTCAACTACAATCATACAACTTGGAACGCATCATTACCCAACGCCTTCCAGTATGATTTTGTGTTCATCAATCCTTCGATGAACCGGCAACTTGGCAAGCATCATTATCCAACGCTTTCCATTGTATATTTTGTGTCCATCAATCCCTTCGATGAACCAACAACTGGGCGAACATCATATCAATGCCTCCAAAATATACTTTGTGTTCATCAATTCCTACGATGAACCGACCGCCTTGGGCTCCAAACCAAAGGCACAACTTTCCTTGGTTAGCGGCAACAATCAATGGCCTGCTCACCAACGAATGCAAAACCAAATCCCCCGACACAACCCAAACCTTTTCAACCCAGGGGGATGCTCTTGATTCATACTGGACACACGAGGGAGAGTGTCCAACGAAAAAGGAGCAAACATCTTCAGCCATGATCCGGAGGTAATCAAAACCACCAGATCTTCCGACGCTCGTGGCTGACGACTTGATTCGGCACTGACGATCTCTACATCTTGATTGCGTCAAGAGGTCATCATGCCAGAATTGGTGATATTTCACCAGCTCGATGCCACACAACCCTACCAACTTCTGGCAAAAGAGCACATCAATCGAGCCCGAGAACCTCATATCTCGCGGCGGATTGAACCAGCAATCTCAATTCCCCAGGCATCGTTATCATACAACTACAATATTCATCATAGACCACTAAGATGAAGCGATCGCCTTGGGTTTGAGATGCACACAAATGAACCAGCACGAGGCTTACTGAAGCTGCCTCAACTTCCAGGCAATCGGCATCTGATAACTCTACATCTCATTCATCAATCACTAGATGAGCCGATTGCCTTGAAATTCAAACCAATTCAAGCTTCAACTTCCCATTGGCACCAAACACCTTCGATTTCATCAATCTCTAAACGAATCGACCGCCTTGGGATCCAAACCAATACAACGGTCAGCACGAGGCGCTCCAAAATAACCTCAACTGACCTGGCGTCGGCATCTAATACCTCCAAATTCATCAATCTCAGATGAACCGACTGCCTTGGGACCTATCTCAACACATATGGTTATGGTCAACGCGAGGCCCTCCAAAGTAACCTCAACTGACCTGGCATCGGCATCTAACATCTTCAAATTCAATCTCCAATTTCATCAATCTCAGATGAACCGACTGCCTTGGGACCTATCTCAATACATATGTTAATGGTCAACGCGAGGCCTTCCAAAATAACCTCAACTGACCTGGCATCGACATCTAATATCTCCAAATTCAATCTCCAATTTCAAACATCATTAGATGAACCGACTGCCTTGAGATTCCCAACAACCCAAGTTTCATGCTCAGCCCGGGGCCCAACAAAACCACGCTCAAACTTCTCTGGACCACCTACTTCCAAGAAATGACTTCACCTTCATCAATCCTCAGATGAACTGACTTCGTTGGGCTCCCGCTGAGCATAAACTTACACGGTCTGCAAAGGGACAACAAAAATCATTCTCAAGTTTCCCTAGACCACTTACCTCCGAATATATTTCGCATCATGAATTCCACAACCGAACCGACCGGCATCGGCTTCGTATCGGCAAAAGCCCATACGTAACACCTGTCTCACTGAAAGAATCCTCAAAGATTCACTTGCCAAAACTGTGAGACAGGAGTGCAATGATCAGCACAGAAGCCCATACTCGAAACTTGCCTCACTGAAAGAACCCTCAAAGGTTCATTTGCCAAAACTGTGAGGCAAGAGTGCAAAGATCAGCACAACAAGCCGATGCCCAAGCACGTGCCCTTCACTGAAAGAATCTCAGCTTCAACGAGATTCACTTGCCAAAACTGTGAGGGCACAAAGTGCAATAGTTGGTTCAAAAGCATGCCCAGCTCCTCTGCCTCACTGAAAGAATCCTCCACGATTCACTTGCCAAAACTGTGAGGCACGAGTGCAATGATTCACGTCCGAATCATTCCCAGCGCGTGCCTCACTGAAAGAATCTCAGCTTCTACGAGATTCACTTGCCAAAACTGTGAGGCACAAGCGCAATGGTTGGTTTAAAGCATGCACAGCTCCTCTGCCTCACTGAAAGAATCCTCCACGATTCACTTGCCAAAACTGTGAGGCACGAGTGCAATGGTTCACGTCCGAATCATTCCCAGCGCGTACCTCATTGAAAGAATCTCAGCTTCAACGAGATTCACTTGCCAAAACTGTGAGGTACAAATGCGCAAAACAAGACCGCGATACACTGCGGTAGGAATTCACAGGGAGCCTTCATCTCACATGAAGGCAGATAACCCTGCTTACGCTGCGAATCGGAAACTCGAGTCAAGCTACCAGACTCAGAATGCTCAAAGTCAATGGGAAACAACCTATCATTACTGTCTATTTAACGACTCTCACTAGATGGTTGGCCCTAAATTGACGAGCTACAGTCATCAAACACAGGCCCTCAATTCGGTCTCTGAAACAATGACTTTTATGGTGCTTTCCCGGGACCCAACCAATATCTACTTCACCTTCATCCACCCCTTGGATGATCCAACAGACTTGGGCTTCCCTTCAACACCATTTCCTTGGTCAGCACGTGGCTGGCCAAAGGCATCTTCAACCTTCCAGGCATCATCATCCAACACCTCCCAATCCGGAGCCGGGGCATCGCCAACAAGCTTCTTCTTCAACCTATCAACCACCTTGACCGGGCTCGGAAGCTTGAACGATTTGACAAGGTCATTGCCCTCGGAAGATGTCAGATGATAGAAGGTGGTCCCGTGCGAGAAGCGACCCAGCCAACTGGCTTCAGGCTTTGGCTCGCGATCTTTCGCACCGGACTTGTCGTGCGCCGCCCTGGTAGCCGCTGCACCTGCAGCGACAGCGGCCTGAGACTCTACAAGAAGATTATACAAATTGCGACCCATTTGGCAAATGTCGTCGGCCACATTCTGGCCACTAAAAACAATCGACTGTGAATTACACAGCCAGGCAACATCGTATGCGAGCAGAGAGACCCCCTCAAGGAAGAAGGAATAGGCGGTGGGGTCGTCTCTGAGCAGTTGTGGAAGCGGTTTGTGAAGATAGAGCGGGCGTGCTCTTGGGATGGACTTGGAGCCGTTTTCGAGGCTTGTTGTGCTCGGCGATGCCGACAGGGAGGATCCTGGGAATGTGGGAATTTTACCTTGATATGAACTTATGATGGTGTTGATTGTGGGATATGGATAGTCCCGATGTGGGAGAGTTATCTCGGCTGGCAGGCGGATGGCGAAGTAATACGAGGCCAGCATGACGATGTGTGTAATATGGCCGAGGGAGGTGGTGATATACTCGGGTTCAAGAGCTTGTATTGTGTCAGCTGGCATTGAAAAAAAAGAAAAGAAAACACAAAAAGGATCCAAAAAAGGATCAAAAAAGCAGATCAAAAAAAGGATCCAAAAAGGATCCGAAAAGCAGATCAAAAAAGCAGATCCAAAAAGGATCAAAAAAGGATCAGAAAAGGAGATCAAAAAGCAGATCCAAAAAGGATCAAAAAAGCAGATCAAAAAAGGATCCAAAAAGGATCCGAAAAGCAGATCAAAAAGCAGATCCAAAAAGGATCAAAAAAGCAGATCAAAAAAGGATCCGAAAAGGATCCGAAAAGCAGGTCAAAAGCAGATCCAAAAAGCAGACCAAAAAGCAGATCAAAAAAAAAGAGAGAGAGAGAGGAGAATGGGGAAGCATGTATCTAGACTTACAGTTCATATCAAGCAAATTCACCACAGGTATCCTGCCAAGTTCGTACTCCGGATTGTCTTTGCTCAGGCGTCGCAGTCCATAAAGATCGGCGGCCTCAGCGTAAAGAAATGCTCTTGTTGTTGACATGTCCTCGGCGCTCTGTGACCAGCGATAATTAAGCCTTTGGGAGGCTTTCTCCAACTCCTTTTGTTGCTTGGAGCGACGGCCCATGAGACCTTCTGATGCGGTGGCAAGGTCGGATCTCCTGCGTGCGATAGTCGCTTTCCTTGCCTGGATCTCATCCCTGGCGGCCTTGATTTCATCTCGTAGTTTATTTGCGGCCTCTAGGATCCGGGAAGTCTCGCCCTCAACAGTGACTCTCTTTGACTGGGCTACGCTCGAGGCGAGCGATGTGGTATCTGAGGGGCTGTCTATCGCGCCGCGTATCTGATTCCGCAGCTCTTCGTTCTCCATGAGAAGCTGCACGCTCTTCAGACGCCCCTGATAGAGCTGGTTCCTTGCATCGACGGCGCAAAGAAAGGGCTGCCGCACAGGGTCGTGGCCCCGGTGGCAGATATCACACTCCATTTGGGAGACGGGACTTGAGGGAACTAGGGGACTGCGATATATGCGGGAGGCTGAGTCTCCAAGATTATGATGCACAAGCGGAACGTGAGAAGGCCACGGATTTCATCTGAAGCGGATGCAAGATCAGCACAGATGTGTGAGATTAGCCGTCTCTAAAAAGCACAGAAGGTCCTTTGATAACGAGATGGAAGTCGTCAAGTCAGTGGGGGGAGGCTGATGACTTGGGTCACAAGATTCAACCTTGGCTGGAGCCTTGTAGGCGGCAATGGATTAGCAGAGGAGAGCGCTGGAGGTCAGTGCAGTGCTTCATTGCCACCAGTGCAGTACAGGTCATTATCTTATTGCATAGTGGCGCTGAGCGCTAAATAAAGTAACGGATCAGATGAACACAATCAATGTCCTTGTGTGATGGACAGCAATTATACTGCTAGATTAAATCGTTTGCGTCACTTGAGGATGCCATAGGGCATTTGCATCCAACCAAAGCGCATTTGTTGGCTACAGGGACGTGTTGAATTCACAACTACCGTGGCTGGCTACACATGTATCTCTCTGAAACAAGGCTGACCCTTCTGTTGAATTTTGGCAGCAATTTTAAACTTTTCTGGTGGCAACAGGCTCTAAGCAAACTCTCAATAGGTAGCATCCATCGCCAATTTCTGAACAAACCACATGCTGATAAACTGTCGTATAATGATCGGTTTCCCAGCTGTTTGCCGTAGGTTGATCTGCATGACGTATCACAGGCAGGGCCAACAAGGTACTTGCCGGATTACTAACGAGCACGGATTAGGTCAAGACGAGAAAGGCAGGAGCACGGGCGCGTGGTGCCTGCCGTTGTGGGCTCGCTACGAAGTACCTATTTGACGACAAGACGCGTTAAGCTCCCAAGTTCTCGCGTTCCTCGCCTACATGAGCATTATCACACTGTACATGCTTTCAGTCAACGATTTGGTGCCCTTTTCTGCTTAATTATACACTCACCTGAAATGGATTCACCGCAAGGCTCCCCTAATGGGACTGAGCCTAAGTCCTCATCTCAAACGAACAACACGTCGGCGAAGAATATCCAAAATCCACAGGCCAGGACTCCCCCATTGGAGGTGAAGCGCATGGAGAAGGACTCCTCCTCCGAGCCTGAATTCCCCGAAATGCCACCATCGTTTGATTGGGATGATTTTGAAAAGCGGTACGAAGAGGCATTGCGCGAAATGGGTCAAGCTGAGCAAGACATTTTTAAGGAAGCTGAAAATCTTTCCAAAGTAAGTCCCGTTTCATGTGTTGGCACCGATTCAAATGATCTTGGCATATTGAGTGGATGGAACCAGTATTTCCGCACTTGGGCGGCAGCTGCCTCAAGCCACGATGACGAGCGCGCTGTCAAGCGGCTGCAGACACGCAGACGCTTTGTCAACATATCGGAGGAGAAAATGGCACAGAAACAACAGCACTGTAAGTCATTCTAAGCAAATCCATCTGAGCTTCCAAGACTAACAGGGAGCCAACAAGACGAGGATGTATTACGTGCATTTGAAAGCGCCCTAGCACTCTTGCGATCGGCATGATACCTTTCTATCTCCTCGAGAGATACTCAGTGGCTTGGATATAACCCCAACTCGTCTGCATGGTGGGCTTATTTATCCTCTGGGGAGTTGTCACAATTCGCAACGCTTGCTTCTAGTTGGCTCTGGCTGGATGGCCAGTTGCAAAAGCACGTGATATGCCTACCCAAGATCGCACTCCACTTTTTCTTCTCAGCCGCACCTGTTTGATCCCACTTGGTTTAGACAGTCATAGCCAGGTATACCTGGATTTGGTATCCAACAATGGGAGATTCAAAGGATAGAACTCCTCATTCTAACCCAACCGCGCCAGAATTGCCAGCGGTCTCGAGCGTAAGCCAAATCTTGTCTACACGTTGGTGTCAACGCACTCCTAACATTTGCTTTAGGATGATTTCGCAGCCTTCTTTCAAGAACACTTTGCGGAAGAGGCCGTGTCACAATTTGGGATAGAATTTCTTGATTCTGAGACAGCGCATGCTTTCGCAAATCCTGAACTAATCAGCGGATGGGAGGAAGAAGTCGAGGATGACCTAGGCTATTACGAGGATGGCGTGAAACGCACCTTGACCGACGAGCAAATTGAGATCTTCCGCCACTCTGAGTTACAGGAGCTTCGTCGGCAGCGGATAAAGCAGGAGAACAAAAAGAAAGAAGCTCCGTCACCGCTGAGAGATGATCTGGCACACCATCGAGAAGGAAGCATTTCCCAACCATCGCCCTCAACGGCAAGCTCCTGGAATAAGAAGAAGAAGAAAGGAACCAAGCGCCAACCAGCGGAACCAAAGCCTGATTTGAGAAAAAGGACCTGGGATGTCGTTGAGAAGGGTCTTGATTCTCTTGACTACGATTGAGCATGCCATGTGTGGCGCTGGTACAGTCCGCCATGTGCGTGCCTGATCATAAAAGACCCTTTCTACAATGCTGGTATGTATGATTCTCTGTACTCATTGCACTTCCTCACTTCCTATCTATGTTATGATGAAAACTTGTATCGTCTTGATGCGGATCAAGAACATAGGCAGAGGAGACATCACCTGGTGATGAGGATGCCGTGTGGTCTTGACATGACGAGAAACATAATCTTCTCTCTGAAACATATTGTCATATTCTGAATTCACTGCAGACGGACAAAACAAATGGCTTGTGCTGACATGCTGCATAGAATCAATTCAAAACCCGCTCAAAGTCATAGAGCAACTGACGAGGAGGGTCACGCGGCTCTCTTAATGTCAGCAGTCTTCAGGTTTTGGTCAAATCTGACAAAGGATCATGCTAACGGGCCATCGCGCCGGAAGCGAATTGCAGGTGTATTGTTAGGGTGCCATTCACCCAAACTTACCTTGATCTAAGATAATGGACTTGTGGTGTTCTGGGCTGCATGCAAGGAAAGGAAATGAAAAGAAGGCGAATCCGGTAGTATAATGCATTGATAGGCACGTCTCATCCCTGGGTAGATAAATCTATTAATTACTGGAACAATCAATCAACGATACATGCCTGAACCTCGGTGTCACTTTGAGTTCAGTCTATCGGCAACCAATGTCGGCGGGCGGTGGGCGGGGCCAGTGAGTGGTACGTACCAGCACCCAGCCCCTCCCCGCCATCTGTGGTGAGGAGGAGCTGGCCCACAATCACAAGGCGTCAAGGCCTGGATTTCGGAACAGCAGAGACAAGTCGTACTTGGCACCACAGCCATCCAAAGGGCACCCCTCGAGCCCAGAACTTCACCTCCCACAACCAGACAAGCATCGATAGCCAAGGCATTTACCCTCACGAAGTCGCTTCCTCGTGACCCGAGAGCTGTCCACCGCGCCGCTCCGACACCACAAGCGGCCGCCGTCGTTGGAATTTCGCACCTCGAAAGACTTTCTTGCTGGTGGTCGTGCGACCCCATTCGGCCGACAAAATGGCGCGCGTCTATGCCGACGTGAACCAGAACATGCCCCGGAGTTATTGGGACTATGATAGCGTCAATATCAGTGAGTTTTGACCCCCAGGCTGATGCCGCTCATGCGCGTTGTCAGCGATGCCCGATGGTGCCATGTGCTGGGACAGGATCTGAGGCTAACCCCGCAACTAGGTTGGGGTGTTCTCGAGAACTACGAAGTTGTCAGGAAGATCGGTGGGTTTTGTCTTTGGAAATTTCGTCTTGCGATTTTGGTTGGCACCGCCGGCCAGGACCTCCCTGGGCGCGAGATTCTGCTATGAGACTGCCAATTGCTAATCCCACTTTAGGCCGGGGCAAATACTCCGAGGTTTTTGAGGGTATCAACGTCGTCAACTACCAGAAATGTGTCATCAAAGTTCTAAAGCCCGTTAAGAAGAAGAAGATTAAGCGAGAGATCAAAATCCTGCAAAATTTGGCTGGGGGCCCTAATGTTATTGCTCTCTTGGACGTTGTCCGAGACTCACAGGTATGCTTGTTGCGCAGATCTCCCTTGAATCCGCTGGTCATCGCACGCGAGGAGAACGCTGACCATTCTCTCTTGACAGAGCAAGACGCCGTCTCTCATTTTCGAGCATGTTAACAACACCGATTTTCGGAGCCTTTACCCCAAATTCAGCGACATTGACGTTCGTTTCTACATTCTGGAGCTACTCAAGGCACTGGACTTCTGCCACAGCAAGGGCATCATGCACCGAGATGTGAAACCTCATAACGTTATGATCGATCATGAGAACAGAAAGGTATGGGAGGCATTTGTAATTGGGAAAACAGGGAAATGGCCGAATGCTAACACTCACCTAGCTGCGTCTTATTGATTGGGGTTTGGCAGAGTTCTACCATCCCAGCACCGAATACAACGTCCGCGTCGCCTCCCGTTACTTCAAAGGCCCTGAACTTCTAGTTGATTTCCAAGAGTATGATTACAGCCTCGACATGTGGAGTCTGGGAGCTATGTTCGCTTCCATGATCTTCCGGAAAGAGCCCTTTTTCCACGGCAACAGCAATTCGGATCAGCTTGTCAAGATTGCCAAGGTCCTCGGAACCGACGACCTCTTCGACTACCTTGACAAGTATGAGATTGAATTGGACGCACAGTACGATGACATCCTGGGCCACTTCCAGAAGAAACCTTGGCACAGCTTTGTGACAGCGGAGAACCAGCGATTTGTCTCTAACGAAGCCATCGATTTCCTTGACAAGCTGTTGCGTTATGACCATCAAGTATATACCCCCCCTAAACACTCTCTCCTTTTACCAGATGCTAACTGCTTTCTCAGGAACGTCTGACTGCCAAGGAGGCCCAAGCTCACCCATATTTCAACCCTGTCCGTGATCCCGAAGTTTTCAAGCAGAACTTGGCAAATGCCGGCGTCAGCACAGCCAAGGCTTAGGTAGATATGACGGATTAGTACGCCGCCGTTGCCACCCGCCCGCTCGATTTTGGATCTTCATCATCTGATGATACCCTGAGGTTACCTAATCCAAGGCCCTCCCACGATGAAGTGATCGACGATGAAGCGTCGAGACGAGACTCCCGAGCTTTTGACGTGGGGGAGCTCGATGACCCTGGTTGGACGACAGTTTGAATTGTGTTAGGAGGTCTCAAGGGGGTGGGCGCGCGCGAAGTATGGAAGGATCATGAGACCGCTACTGCTGCGGGCATGCGGGCTGGGACGGAGCTTTCAATCTTTCCCGAGTCGAGACACGCCTTGAGTAACTGTACCAAGGCACCTTACCCTACTCGAACAACAACCCACACTAGCTGACTTTTACGAGTTTTGATTTTGGCGTTCCACGGCAATTCGATAGTTCTTGCGGCGTCAGGGTTCTGCAGAGGTATGAGGGGATGCTTTCCTTTTATTTTCTCTATTTCGAGGTGGTAGGAGGGTCATGGTATTAATAGATAGACAAGCTATTAATATAAATCCTTTACAGCGTTGTGACATGCTACTTGTTCCCGATTCAGCTATGTATAAGATTGCCATTGATGTCGCCCACATGTAAAGTCCCAGTACCTGATAAAGTACCTACACCCATCAACCAACAACCAAAATATTATTCTCTGATCAGTCTGCCAGGCAGTTAAAGCAAAAGTCTCCCCCGCACCGATACTTATCTACACCGCACACCGCCTGTGTCGAATTAGCGGCCTTGGGCGGCGGGTCTTTTCTTGGGCGTTTCTTAGTTGGCGTGTCGTAAATCCCCGATCTCCTGCTGTGCCTGTCGGACCTCCCTCTCTTTCGACGGGACGAGCCAAAGAGATTTGGTATAGAGACTGCGTGCTTCTCGCTGAGCAGCATCTCATCCTCCTCCTCGTCCGAGAGAAGGGACAAGATGGACCGGCGAGTCGACGGAGTTCTGATGGTAGAAGTTCGTGCGTGTCGAGGAGTAAGTGGCATCTTGGATACTCTGTGGGGAGTTGTTGAGCCTCGCTCACTTGGGGGTTTGGCAGGTGGGTGTTTTGTGCCTGTCTGTTCGATATGTTTCGTAGGTGAGATATACATCATCTCAGGATTTCTTGGTAGTTTGGCGCCCTGAGAAACAATTGGTTGTTTAGGAGGCGATTCCGATCTCAAGGGGAGTGGTAATTCATTGTCGGCTGAGGAATCTCGATTTCCAGTAGATCTTGGAGGTGAAATTGGCCCCGATGGTGTATGTACATAGGTGGTGGTTTGAAGAAGTGATAGATCTGCCGTACTATCCTCACACTTGATGCGGGTTTGACCATCATCGATGTCGTTGCTTCTCTCATGTTCGTTGATAGTATTACCCCCTTCGGAGGCGCCAGTTTCTTCTGTTTCGGCGCAGACCAGGTCAGGACCTAGCATGTCACGGTTGACCACGGCCTCGGAGCCTGACATCTCATGGTCTACCAAACCCTCTAGAGTCTTGGTATCTTCTAGAGTCTGGCTCTCATCGTCCAGAACCATATCTTCTCCAGGCCTCGTCGCACTATCCGAATCTTGGGGTGGAGATACACATCTCAGCTTATGGGTGTTTCTATCCCCATCGCTATCCGATGTATCAACCACTGATGTTGGGGGGGTGGGGAGCACAGAGCCATGTTTCTCCATTGATATATGCCTGTATTGTTTCCGCCGTTGTTCTGATATTTCTGGGATTTCCACGGACACTCTGTCCTGAGTACCCGTAGTTTCGTTTCTGGTTGAATCCAAGCCAGCAGGGGGACTGGCGATAGAGGTCGTGGCAGGCTTTTCAACCACTGTGGTATCGATTGGTTCTTTGTTCTGGGGAGCTATTGTATATTGCTCTGAGAGCAGCTCATCCTCGTCATCTGTCATGCACTTGGATTCCTGCGCTGGCTGCACGCTCTGCGAGTCGCTATTTGCTGGTTCATCCTTTGCTTCCTCTGCGAGGTCATTTTTCTTTCCCTTTGAGAAAAAGCGTGAAGTAAATTGCGATTTTTGTACACGCTTCTTTGGCTGGACTTGGGGTAGGGACGATACGCCAGCTCCAGGCCCAGAAATTGATGTAGGTAGCGAACCAAACGGAGCAGACATGAAAGGGGGGTACAAATTGTTAAAAGGTAATATCGCGGGATGCTGGCCAAGCGAAGGGAAAGGCGCCCCAGGCTGCCCTGGGAAATGGGGTGGTTGCTGGCCATAGGGAAAAGGCCAAAATGGAACAGTATTTGGACTTGGTCCCCAGAATGATGGAGGAGGTCCGAAACTCCAGGGGTAGCCGCCCGCGGGAGCCAATTCTTGTAAGTCTGCCGATGCACTCGGGGCATCTTTCGGGGCCAGAGGTGGTCTTGAAGGCAAGGCAGGCGCTTCATCGTCCCTAACAGAGTCGTCGCTGACATGACTTTCGCCCTCCCAGTCCTCCAATAAGATTCCCTCCTCCTCCTTCTCCTCCTCGCCATCAAGCGATCCTATATCCCCATCATAGCGCATATTAGCGAGATGTCCGTTATCAACCACGATCTCGCCGGTTTCGAAGTCGATCTCGTCCCCGATATCCTCGAAATCGCGGCCATACTTGTCGAAGATACTGGACATGGCGGCTTGGAATCTGTTGCCAACGGCCTCGCGCTTCTTGGCGAGCTGCACATCGGGATCGCGCATCTCGGAAACCTCGTGTGGTTGGAAATTGAGCTCGTCGCCATCCTCATCTTGCGCTCCTTCAGCAATCAGCTGCGCCAGCCGGGATCGGTTTGTCGGCGGCTCCATGGCTACCCGTCTTGGTGATCCGGGGCCGCGAGCAGATTGAATCACAATTCTGAAGGTAGGGAACTAGGAGATGCATGGCATGCCTCAGAACAATGATTTTTGCACCGAGTGCAGAAGTCTAGAGCCATCGCCATGCATCTTTGCCAATGTTGAAACTATCCCATATATGGCTGGTTGGGGCGGCAACAGACTCCAGCGTGGTTGCACTGCTCCACACTGACCAGAGCTGGCCCAGTGCTACGACAGAGGGGCCTTGTTCCTTGGTGGGCCTGAAGAGCCGCCTGGGGACCCTGCAGGTACCTCCTGATTAAGCAAGATCACCCACTGATGGGGCCTGGAGCTTCGAGGACTTGCCCAACGTCACACCTCGTCGTGGGGCAGTTCAAGCAGGCACATCATCAGCAGCTTGAGTTCGCCCTAGTTAAGCATCTTCTGGTGCACCAGATTCAACCCCGTCACCTTGTTGCCACGAAGCGGTCTAACTTTTCCCCTTACTTTCCGTCGCGAGCATACAAGTGCATATGTGCATCTTTTCATCCCAAGCTTGGGCTAAGTAGCTTGGCTCCGCGCACAAGATGTTCTGCCAGCAGTGCCGCCAGCCGCTCCGGCTTGACGGCTCCCTCGAAGATTTAAACCCAGCAGCGTACGGACTTCTTGTCTGTAAGTCACACACACAAAGGCCTTTGCTTTCAGCGTATGCTTACCCAATGCGACGCAGCTTCTTCCACATCCCAGGCACCTTCGCAGTCACCGACCATCACACCTTCAAGAAACGATGCCCAGGCGCAACCCAGAAAGTCCTTGTATGATCAAGTGTCGCAAAGTACCAGCCAGCCGACTTTTAAACGAAACCAAGCCAGCGGTCCCCGCGATAATTCGATGTCGTTCATTTATCTTACCGAATCTCAAGTAAATCACCCAGGTTCCTTCCAGCCCGAACCTCCCTCAAGTCCGACCCCAACCCCAGCTCCCCAGCGGTCGAGCGCAGCAAGCAACGATGCAGGGAGCCAAGCCAAGCCGAGAGGAGACGAGATGAGCAGGATTAATCGTCTGTTCGAGGTCCTCTCCTCAAGATCTGATATCGATCATCCAATATGTGTCGAGTGCACTGAAATGCTCGTGGATGGCCTCCAGAAGAAAGTAGAAGACGCCACGAAAGAGAGAGACATATACGTTAGGCACCTGCGCCAAGTAATGGCAGAGAAGCCCAATGCAGCGGACGTGAAAGCACAGCAGGAGGCGCTAGCCAAGGCTGAGAAGGACAAGAACGCTGCTTTACAAGACTTGAAAAAGTTGGAGCAAGAAAAAGATGCACTGGACGCCGAGATAGTCGCACTGGAGGAGGAGTCAAGGCAGCTTGATTTGGAAGAGGACAAGTTCTGGAGGGAACGTAATGCTTTTGCCGCGGCTATGGCAGACTTCCAGTCGGAGCGCGATAGTGTGAACGTCAAGTACAGCCATGACTCACAGCTTCTAGACCAGCTACAGCGGTCAAATGTTTACAACGACACATTCTGTATAAGTCACGATGGGAGCTTTGCGACAATTAACGGGCTACGGCTGGGCCGGCTTTCGAACAAGCCGGTGGACTGGCCCGAGATCAATGCAGCATGGGGCCACGCCTTGTTACTGCTCGTAACTGTTGCGGAAAAATTGGATTATGAGTTCCAAGGTCTCCAGCCACAGCCGTTAGGCAGCACATCGAAGATTATTCGGTATGAAAACATGAGCCCGGCATCAAGCAGGATCGGGTCAAAGAGCTCGCAACCCGCCCCAAAGAAGCACGTTTTAGAGTTATACAGCTCGGGAGACATGCCGCTTGGGCTCACATTCATGCATCGCAAGTTTGACAACGCCATGGTTGCCTTCCTCGAGCTGGTCAAGCAGCTAGGCGTCCATGTGGAAGGGCAAACTGAAGCTACGGGGAATTCTCTTAGTCTGCCTTACAAGATTGAGGGGGACAAGATCGCCGACGTGAGCATCAAGCTCGGCATTGCGCAGGATGACGGTTGGACAAAGGCTTGCAAGCTTACATTGACTTGCTGCAAGTTCCTACTTGCACACGCCAGCAATATGAGCTCAGGCGTACGACGAGCGAGTCGGTGATGAAGGAGCTTCCCGGGATGTGGCCTGCAATGTTCTGCATGCATGGAGCAACATATAAGCAAGTGAGCTTAGAATTCGGAGTCGGAGTTCTCTTCAGATGGGTGGTGGCACAAATCAGGTCGGATCCAGGCATGTGACGATTCCCGACATTTGGCGTTTGGTATGTACGACTGAAATGAATGGATTAATAATGCAGATATATTGCTGCAGTGTTCCCAGAGGTGAGAACTTGGCCGCTTCTGTCCACGGCCTGATACCCCTCACATTGTGTATGTTGCCTTGCAACGAATTGCCGTTTCCCACGTTGAACCTTGGTTTATGACCCGTCATCTTACTGTTTACTGCATAGCACGTATTACCGAAGTTCCCAAAGGAGCCGTGTCAGAGGCCCGGAGCCAGTCGTCGGTCGTTCTCCCAAGCCTCGTGACCGTTTCCGTTTCCCGACTTTCTACCAAGGAAGAATCACGCACACATATTCCGACCACGGGTAATATGAGACATGGAGGATATTCCAGTACTTGTCCGGAGTAAATGCTGCTGGGGATAACTGTAGGAGGTCTGCTAGCCCAACAGGGCGTCTTTCGTATTATCATAAAAAGCTGGCTTCGCCTCAATCCACCAACGCCACCGTCCGCCGTCAAGTGCCTAACTCTCCGAAGCCTATCTATCTCTTCGCATTCTTACTTGCTGGAGGCTGTTGCACCAATTATGCAGCCAGTGAGGCGCTAACTAGGGCTGCCTGTCAGCAGTCCTGATGAACATGCAAGGCAAAAGGTGGAGCATATCAATATGCATGGGTGATGCTACCAATAATGCTGAGGCACAATGAGGCCTCGCTGCGGGGTCGCCAGACCGTCTGGGAACTAGAGCGTCTCGTTTGCCTGAGTCACAAGCCGCAGCCTGCAGCCACTCAATTCTCGCTTCTGCCTAGCGAGATGCCTCATGGCCTTCAGAAAGGGTGTGGTGGTGGTGATGATGATGATGATGACCGCGGTGATGCCCTCGGCTTGGGAAGCGTCGACTGCTTGACGGTTGTATTTCCTGCATCTCAGCCATGAAAATAGCACGGGTTCAGCTCGGAAAATGCAAATCAGTAGCCCCCAATGGGAGCCGGCACATTTTGCTCTGCCATGCTCCTGCATGATGGTGATGCATCCAATGCATCAACCTGCACTCCTCCAGGAATGCCGGCCTCTCATTCGCCGATATGCAGACGCTAGATCCCTTGCTGGGCTGAACACCGCCGCATTTCCTGTTGTCATATCTCAAGTGTTTGGGTGGCACGGCTGCCTGCGCATGTGGATAATGAAGGCTTGATGAGGGCCTTGTACGGTTTACGAGAGTCGGAATTCTTGTGTGATATGTCGAGCTAGTTGACCCAATTACTTATAGCCTCCTCCTTCTTTGCCCTTGGTCTGGTGTTGCTCTCTCTTGCTCCTCATCCAGAGTTGGTTTCGAATCATCAACTCACCAACTCACCTGAACCATACCTTGATCTATACCAAATATACACTCGCCAGCCTTTTATTTGCCTTTCCTCTTATTCTTCTTTTTTTCCTGCTTCTTAATATTATCAGCCCATCAAATACACAAACTCACACAATCATGTCGGTCGCCTCTGATATTCAAGTAATTCGCCATGGGGGCCGTGATGGCTTTGAATCTGATTCGGCCTCCTCCGTCTCCTCCGTCTCCCGGCGCCGCTCGTACCGCCGCCGAAAGAGCTTCAGGGCGGCCAAAGAACCATTCAAGGTCGATGGCAAGGTCCCTGACGTGGTTCACACTCTTGAATATATCAACCAGTGGGACAACTCCGTCCTTGGCAGTAAGTGTCCGTCCCTCATTACTGCAACGTCACATTAAGACTAACTCGTACACAGGTCGATACAGCGCCACTGCTTTCAAGAAGATTCCCGAGAATCACTATGATGATGCCGATACTGACTTGGATGCTGACTCCGGGCCTGTTGAGCGTCCAGTCCTGGAGATCGTGACCAGTGTCTACTCTCGTGCGAGCTCTCGCCGAGGCGTGCGTCCAATGCCCCCTAGCCGTAGAGCCCCTGCTCCGTATCGTGCCCGCGCTCAGGGCGGTGGCCGCCCGGTGACTGCGGCATTCGACGCGGCGGAGTATGGAGCCGATGAGTACAACTCTGAGTTCGATGAGGTTGAGCCCAGGAACTCTCGGGGGCCTGAGACAACAGAACCTCTCATGAAAATCTACTCAGAGCCTCTGAGAAACGCTCTCAGGGCCGTTGTCGCATACTATCCCTACGCAAGGCTGACCGACAAGGAACTCAATATTCCTGCTCCTTATCGCGCATTGTACCATCATCGTGACCAGTTGGCTCACTACCGTAACAACCAGCCAACCTCTCACACACCCGAGTATGCTGCCACCACCGCAAAGCATATCGATATCCTTTTATCATTTCTAGACGAAGCCAACGGCAAGGAGATCAGCCGTGAGGAGGACCGTCATAAGAGACGGGTCCCCGTTGCTACATTTGAGTACTTCTGGCTCCTGCTGAAGCCGGGAGAGGTCGTCTATGCAAAGCGTTTCGATATCTGGACACCCTACGTTATCAGCAACATCCAAGGAAATGATGACATCTATCCCTCTTACAATTACTACAGGGTGCATGCTTGGCATCTCGAGTCTAACGGCTCCAAGGTTGAGCGTTTCATGGATACCTTCTCTGTGCCCCCCTGGCACGGGGAGCAGGCAATCAGCAGTCTTCCTGTTGTCCCAGCCCAGTTCTGGAAAGAAGACCTGAAGGCACAGGGCGGTCGCTCCATGAGAGAGAAGTGCATCGCTGAAGGAAAACTCTACTGGGACCTCCTCAAGGGGCCAGCCTACATGGAGTACGACGGTTTCCTTGTCACTTCAGGCTCAGGCAGTAGATTGGCCAGCGGGCCGACTGGCTTCATGTGTGGCCGCGTCATCTGTGATGCCGAGGGCTTCAGCAAGTACTCCAACTACAATAACGATATGATTGCGGCACCTCCTCCGCCTCATCGAACTTTCCCAGGCGCACGCCGTCCAGCACCACCACCAAGCAAGGACCATCTCCCCAAGTCACTACCTCGATGCCCATGTGAGATCTGCATCGAGAGTGCCCCTAAGGATATGCCCCATGACAGCCCCTACACCAACTTTGAGGACCTCGATCCGGTGACCGATACTCCCCCGGATAGTGAGCTGTTCTATCTCGTACTAAGTAATACAATTCCAGCCTTCATCTTGGGCCAGCGTCGCTGGGGCCATCTAAACCTCGAGTACATCAAGCCTGTCAAGACTGACAAGGAGGCTTTCAAGTACTTGGTCCTCGACGACGAGATCAAGCTCACTGTCAAGGCCCTTATTGGGAAATTCGCAGCTGGCATCGATGCCCCCATCACTCCCTGGGGTAACGACTTTGTGAAGAACAAGGGTGAAGGCCGCATCTTCCTCCTCCACGGAGACCCCGGTGTAGGAAAGACCTGCACGGCCGAGTGCATCGCCGAGCTGACCAACCGGCCATTGATCTCCTTGACCAGCGGTGACCTCAGCGTCAACTCATACCACGTCGAGCACAAGCTCAGCTACTTCCTCGAACTCGGCCACCGGTACGGTGCGCTCGTCCTTCTCGACGAGGCCGACGTCTATCTTGAACGCCGCAGGTCCAAGGACATCTCCCGAAACGGACTGGTCTCTGTATTCCTCCGGGCACTCGAGTATTACCGTGGTGTTCTCTTCCTCACAACGAATCGTGTCCAGTCCTTCGACACCGCCTTCCTCAGCCGTATCCATGTGGCACTCCACTACAAGAACTTGACCGATGATGACAGGGAGCGTATCTGGACCAACAACTTCGAGCGTCTTGACCGGGACTCATCCGGCAAGGTCCACGTATCCGTGCCGGCGCGCGAATACATCTGGAACAGCCGCGACGTCCGGAGCCTGGGCTGGAACGGCCGCGAGATCCGCAACGCCATGCAGACGGCCCTCGCCCTCGCCGAGAACGAGGCCCAGGAGGACAGCCTGGAGCTGGTCACCATTTCCGAGAAGCACATGCGTGCCGTTGTCAAGATCAGCTCCGGCTTCAGGGACTTCATCAAGACCTCGGCCCCCCTCAATGGAGGGGAGTACGAGCTCTCCAGCGAGGACGAGGCAGACTCCGAGAGAGAGTACTCGGATGCGTGAGCGGGCAACAGGGCTTGATGTTCGGTCTCGATTTGTTTTCAACTTCTTGGGTTTCATTGAGACTTTCCTTCACTTTTCTTCTTTTAGGTTGGGTCATGGTGTTTGCTGCCCAATTCAGTATGAGATAATGACTTTGATGATATGACATGAACGATGACGGCCATTCAGATTGATTTCAAGGCCAGGATGCAATGAAGAAGATAAATCGTTAAAACCTACAACCAATTTCAGAAAAGATAGCTTTCTATTATGATCAATTTCCCATGTAGCAATTACATGCCCCTCATGTGCAAACTATTTAACAATGTGAAATACCTAATTTCATCTCTATCCGGGAGTAAAGGGTGAGATCTGAATTCAAACATGAAAGAGAAAAATTGGGGGATAAAGATGTGATGCGATATGTCTTAGGATATATGTAGAATAATATGTAAATGACCGGATCGAGAGAATCGCAATGTCCCCATGTACGTATCCGCATACAGATTATAGACGATACTGTTTGAACTACCTCACCGGGACATATCCTTCCAAGCAGACAACTAGATTTGAAACAGACCGTAGCATTTATTCAAAAGCATTTATATAAACTCAAAAACTCTTTTCCTCCTTGTATTCATCTATTCTCCCACTTTTCCAAACCAGGGACCCGCGATTCTAAATGTTAAGAAATATTTCAAACACACTTCTCATTTACCACCGTAGACTTTTTCCCTCAGGAGGTCCGGCTCGCCAGTATTCTCACACATCTCCCTAAAGAGGCCGCCCTCCTTCTCCCAAAGCTCCCTTGGCGTGCCATACTCTGCTATTTCACCGCCGCTGAGAACAAGAATACGATCGAAATCAATGACGGTGCTCAGTCGATGGGCAATAACAATCAGGGTGCTGCTGGTGAACTCCTCACGGATACTTCGTTGAATCAGCGCGTCCGTCTTCATGTCCACGGCGGATGTGGCCTCGTCTAGAACCATGACTTTGGGCCTCGACACAATGGCACGAGCCAGACAAAGAAGCTGCCTCTGGCCTTGGGAAAAGTTGCCCCCTGACTCGGACACGGGGCTACTTAGATCCTTGAACACGTTGGAATTACCCTGGCCGCCGGTAGGCGTTGCAGCTCCCGATGCGTCATATTCACCGGACTCGATCAGATGAGCACGCGCCAGTGCCGTCTTCAGTTCCTCGTCGCTTCGATGGTTAAAGGGGTCGAGATTGCTTCTGATCGTTCCCGAGAAAAGAACAGGATCCTACAATGGTTTATTAGCTTTGATGCACATTAATAGATAGGGTTCAACATACCTGAGGAATGATTGACAGACGAGAGCGAAGGGTGTGCAAGTCAATCTTGGACGTATCTACGCCATCGATGTGCACTGAACCGGAGCGTGGTTCCAGGAATCTGAAGAGGCCAAGAGTCAATGAAGACTTGCCAGCACCTGTACGCCCAACAACACCGATCCGTTCATTAGGCCTGACATCGAATGTGATACCCTTGAGCACTGCGGGAAGGTTCTCGGCATATCCAATAACGAGATCCTTCACCTCAATTTTACCAGACGTTGGCCAAGACGCTGGTGGAGTTTGACCCTCCTGAGACTCTGTCTGGAGCTTTGAATATTCAATGACTCTCTCAGCAGCGTTCATGTCCAATTCCAGCTGTGAGTAACTTCGTATAGTCCAAAGAATGTTACTTGTGAAGTCGAGAGCGAACGACAATGCAAACCCAGCCAATGCTCCGTCTACTCCGGGTGTGAAGATGACAACAAATCCAATGATAGTTGTGAAAACGGTTCCAACCATTGATGTTCGGAAACTTAACCATCGGTTGCTAGACCAGATGCACATGGTAACAGAATCCCACAGGTCCAGTTTCTTATTCATCTTGTCATTATAAGCCGTCGTCTTTTCAAACGCTCGCAGAGTAGATATGCCGTTGAGCGTTGCGTTGAAGAGTTCGAACACAGGCGACTTTGATGTACTTTCCAGTCGCTTAAACGGCCGGGCACCATCCAAGTACTTCTTAGAAATGACTCCAGCCACAACAATCAACACCGATGCTGGCAGGAGGACATATGCCGACACCATAGAGGCGGCAATGCATGCACATCCAACAGAAAGAAGATGCCAAACGAGCATACCAAGATTCATGCTTAGGCGTTGGTCAATCGTCTCAAAATCCGAAGTCAGGCGGTTCAAAATGCGACCAACTGGAACGGTGTCGAGCCATCGTAGAGGAGTTCGCAGGACACTGCCGAGCGTTTCTCGAAACAACGTTCTACTAGCCATGATACTCATCCAGAACGCCCACCAGAACCGAACAGTTCCAATGATACCTGCCGCCAAGGACAACCCACAATAGATGCCAAGATAAAATGTGAGGCCGCGAGTGTGCGAGGGGGCAACAAGTAACTGTGGGCTATATGCCGGTTCTTGGAGGGTCAACCCGGGCATGATAAAACCTTGCGGGTGAAGAGCATTTCCCGTTGAGATACCAGAAGCGCTGTCATTACTTCCAGTCCAGATTCGAACCCACCAGGACCTGGCTAAGTTGCCTCCCTCGAATGCAGTATATATCAGGACACATAGAAGCCAGGCAGGGACTCCCCCAGATGCCTTGATATACGCCGAATAAATCTGAGACTTGACCATGCCCTTCTCGCGCGTCTCGTCCTGGATGAACTTCTTTGCGTCAGCATCAGAATCTGGGTCGTCTCCTATTTCTTCTTCGTTTGGAGGAGTCTCTACAGTCGAGGCTGCTTCTGATGCAACGGCAGTTGAGGATCCGGTTGCTTCATCTTCCTGGATTTCCTCCGGGGTCTGCTCGTGGTTCTTGATTTCCTGAAGTACCCCTGTTGCAGCCAGCTCAGAGGTCAATCCCGAGTGCAGAACGCCTTCTTCCCCCAACTCAACAAAGAATTTAGCCTTGGACTGCACCAGGCCTACGTGGTGGGTAACGAGAATCCGGGTACGCCCCTTGCAAATAGGACCTGAGATACACTCTTCGAAAATCTGCCGGCCAACATGGGCATCGACAGCGCTGAAGATGTCGTCCATGATCAAGATTTCAGCACGGGAATAGATGGCACGAGCAAGCGTGATGCGCCATTTCTGACCACCGCTCAGATTGATCCCATTCGCACCAAGCTCAGTTTTGTCTCCATCCGTCAAGATATCAAGGTCTTTCTTTAGCGCGCAGACTCGAAGAACCTGATGGTATCGAGATTTGACAAAAGGTAGTCCGAACAGGATGTTGTCTCGCAAAGAGGCGCTTTCCAACCATGGCGTCTGGGCGATAAAAGCAACACTACCCGGTAGAATCCAATTGCCTGGGTGCGCATTCAAGTCGTTACGTTCCAAAAAGGATGGCCGAGGAGGTGTGCGGATCTTCCCTTGCACAAGATCGGACTCTCCGATGAGAGCGGAGAGAATAAGACTCTTTCCGGTGCCAGTTTTTCCAGTAATGACGGACAATTCTCCAGCTGGGAAGGTCAGGTTGAGATTCTTCAACAGAAAACGTTCCTCGTCGGGTACCTCTTCATCCACGGGCCAAGAAATGGTGGCGTCTTCAAACCCGACATCAGGCCCTTCGGATACCGTCTGCTTCATCTCGGGTCCCTTCAAATAGGAGTCTACCCGGCGAATAGACACAAGCGTTTCAAAAGCACCAGTCAGGAGCTCTGGAAGAGCCCCCAATGTGACCTCAAGGGCCTTGAAGACACTGATGCTCACAAAGGCAACTGGAGGCGTCAACTCACCCTCTATGAGAGCATATGTTGCTAGCGAAGCGGCAGCAAGAAGAATAGGGCTCACCACCCAACACCCAAAAATGCCGACGTCTGCTAGAAACATAGTCCAGGTGGCTCCGAGTTCCTCGTCCCGAACACCATTGATGCGACTTTCCCATTCTCCTTCCAGAGCAGCAAACTTGATCTGGCGAATGCCTTGCAGGGCCTCGTTAACAATGGCTAACTTCTTGTCCCGAACAGTCATTATCTTCGCCGTCAGCTTGATGAGACGCTTAGAAAAGTACGTGTTGATGGGGAGAACCAATGCCCAGGCAAGGATACCGACGACGAAAGGAATCCAGCCGATGAGTTGAATGAGGAAAATAGAATAGAAAATGAGTTTGCCGAAGCTGGCGACGATGAAAAACTGCATGGCCATGAAATTCGAAATTCTTCTGGTGTCGATTCCGACCAAGTTGACGACGGATTGACGTGATTGGAAGCTCGTGTCTTCGGGCTTGGAGTCATTAGGTTTCTTATCTTCGGTCTTTTTCGTGTTCCCGTTGGTATCAGAGGGATTAGTGTCGGTACCGTTGTTTGCTGCGGCCTGATTTTCATCACCGTGACCGTCCAGCAGCGGTGTTTCCTCATCGCCATCGTGGTTCTCAGAACGTGCAGATGTTGCTGCTTCCCTCTCCCCCTGATCACCTTCCTTAGTCTTCTCCGCTGACTTCACATTCTTGCGTCGGAGAGACTTTTCGTATATAAGAGCCGATAGCTGGGCTCTCATGGGCATCATTAACATATTGATAGCGTAAAAACTGACCCAACTGTCTGCCCACTGTGTTAAGGCAGTTGTTAGCTTCGTCTATTATCGCAAAGGGGTATAGCGGTACTCACCTGCTCAGCCATTGATACCAGACCAAGTAAAACAACCAAGCCACACAATTCACGGGATGGCGCACCAGCGTCTCCTCCACGGTCAGTAAGTCTTTGTACCAGATCCAACATGACCCAGAAAGGAATTACACCAAAAACACATCGAAGGATTGTCGTGGTCCACTGGAGGAGGATCCGTCCTCTATAAACCGTCCAGAGGTCACGGAGAAGGGTCTGGCCTTTGCTCTGAGAGTTCCAAGTCACCATTACCTCGTCTACACGAAGGAGATGGTCCGGCTGGGGGATGTCCCGTTCCTCGAGATCACCCTGTTTCGAGGCTTTGTCCATAAGGGCTCTGGGCCAACCCCAGGTGCCCCTGCTAAGCACCGATGTGGTCCATTGGCTATCCACCGGCTCGTCTCGAAAGAAGACTTTCGGGCGCCGTGGGATGAGGATGCTCGAAAGCAAAGTCACCACTGCCGCCCCGACGTTGACAGCACGAAGTATCAGCGCCACATCAAGTCGATGGGCGAAATCTCCAATGGCAGCATAAGTTTGTATGGATGCGATTGACCCCGTGATTAAGCAAGACAAGAATATCCAGAACCCGGTATCATGCACCTCTACCGGAGCATGGATGGCGAACAGTAGGGCCGCTTGGGACTGGATGAGAATCTGCAGGTGGTGAGCAATGGCATGGCCAACGTAAGACGTCCCGGCAAGGCAACAAGGAAACAGGGCGAGGGAATTGACCTACCCAGGAAGCAGTGTTAAGCCAAGTCTCCACACAGAACTTATGTTGTGTCTGATCGAGAGTAACTACGACTGAGAGAGCAACCGAAGTGGCCAACCCAATTACAGAAGACAACAGTAGGGCAATCTTGTGGCGCCTATTAGAAAAACTAGCAATTGCCTCAGGGGTACTTTTGCCATCGCGATCCTGATAGAAATTGTCCCTCGCAGCTCCCTTGCGCGTTTGCAAGACAAAGGACCTCAACGCGGGGATCGAGAGCAGAGCGACGAGGCCAAGCCCAGTGGCAGAGGCTGGGAGACGAGCCAGCTCCGCCATCTTCAGCTTTGGTTAGTAGTCTAAATAGAAGAAGCTGATTTCTCTCTCGTCAGCGACATTGGATCGCCCGGGCCGGACACAAGTTGAATAGACAGCGGAGCCCGGCAACCAGATGAGAGAGAAGAAATGTATGGTGAAGAGAACAACCTAATGCCAGTCCACTATATCGCGATGTCTTAAACCAGCAGCATGTAAGCTGCGGCTTCGTGGGTGCCGTGTGGTGGGCACCGATGGTGTTATAAACACCAGTCTATGGCACCCAAAATCTCATCATAGGATTCTTAGAGCCGGATGTAGCAGGTTAGTACCATCTGACAGCCTCCTCCATGTCGTCAGGGACCCTGCCTCTCTGGCTGCCTGGTTGTGCAGGCCTGCCACCCCATCAATTGAAGGCCGTGACAATCCGAGCGGCGCCACACTGTGGTTCCAGCCCATAGACAGGGGCATTGCACAGTGTCAGACATTCGGCCGGTGAGATGACTCAACGGGTAAAAAGGCAAGCAGAGGGTCGTACTGGGAATTTCGTATCCTTGTGGCCTAGGATGGCGGCAACAGTAGTGGTGAATGGCATCCTCAGGGTCCCAGGATGTAGGCACCAAGCATGATGAGGCAGCAGCTCAGGCTGGTCCTTTGCAAGACCCTCTTTGTGGATGCGCTTCGTATGTCTCATACCAGGCGCAATATGGGCGAGCGGCGGAAGTTGGGGCTAGCAGTATCTACGACTTAGTCTGAGCGGGTGCCTGCAAAATCCAAGGGCCATCCACCGCGGTAGGAACCATCTCATCCGCGCCTGCCTGCTGCGAGCGCTTCCCTCTCTGCTCCTACGGCTACCTACTGTGTACCTAGTCCATCGCAATTGAAGCTAGGAGCAAGACTCTACCACCGATGAAGCAATGAGGAGCGCGGCATCCATGGAGGAAAAGACCTCATTGCCCCAGCTGCAGAAGAATCAACGCTGTGCATGCCGTGCATTTATCACACCGGCCCACCACCCACACCCTTCTCGGCGTGTTTAACTGGCTCAAGCAGACGCCTCCCAGGCGATAGCCGGGGCAACAAGCTCCCACCGCCCAATCCGATGCACCCGGCGGCCTCGACATAAGTTCATCAGGCCCAAAGCACATAGTGGTGCATGTCATTATTCCCTAAGTACAAGGTGAGGTGAAATGAGTCGCATGCTGCAGTTGAGCGGCACACAGAGTCCCCTGCACACCATCAAGTGCGCAGGTTACACACGCACACGCGCGCGCGCACACAGGCAAAGTGATATGCACTGAATCCACACTCTTTCCCAGGAATGAGAGCCACCCAAGTGAGGCCTGCCCGCCGGACACCTTTCGCACCACCTTTGATTGCCCCTCTCCAAGGCAGTAAGCAGCGCGTCTCCCAGCTGCAGGACGAGAATCACGTCCGGTAGCATTGAGTCTCACACAAAACTATTTGATTGCCAGACGCCAGCATGGGTAGAACACGTCGTAACTTGCCGTGTCGTGTGTCGTGTCGTGCCGCCCCAGACCCGGCATTTCGCGGCGCGCCGCATATCAGAGCCAGCCTTGAGTGCTACCGTCTAGGTAGGCATAGTCAGTGGAGGTCTGGACAAGTTAGAGGGGCATCAGGCCTGGGGCCGGCATGAGCAGCCACTGGAAGCTTGTTGCAAGCTGTTAGCGGGTACCACAGCGCGAGTCCCACCAACTACGTCGCTCTTAATTTACCCAACTTACCAGCAAAGCACCTACCCGAACTGCCGTCACAAGCCAAGCCAAGCCATGTTATGCGCCTTCGTGGCTGGGGAGCAAGTAGAACGTAGCCCGGAATATCAAAGTGACCGGTTATGACCATCACCTCACCTATTCGTGATCTCGATTCTGCTTTTCTCCTCAACATCCCTCCGGAACTTGTCTCTTAATCTCAAGCTTCTCTCCATCTCCCGCGACCTCCCCACTATAGCTCCCACCTGTCAAGCCACAGGCTCGATATCACCTCAGCCTCTCAGCCTGGTAACCAGTGACGCGACTCCAATTAGCGACAGCCCTTCCTCCTCCCTATGCCGCACATGCGATCGCACAGCAAAACTGGACCACATTCGTAACGATGAAGGCGACGCCCCTCATCATCAATTGGCACGATCAAAACGCCCCTGTCTACTCTGCTCACTTCGAGCCTGCTGGCAAGGGGCGTTTGGCTACTGCAGGTGGTGACAATAACGTGAGACTTTGGCAGGTCGATTCTGACGGACCTGAACGGAGGGTAGAATATCTCTCTACCCTCTCCAAGCACAACCAAGCTGTCAATGTTGTCCGATGGGCTCCCAAGGGTAGGTTTTCAGCACCCTAGCGATAGGTTGATCAACCATCGAGCACATCAGCTTAACATCCATTGCAGGCGAGATTCTAGCTTCGGCCGGCGACGATGGCAACGTAATTATCTGGGTTCCAAGCGATACACCCCCTTCGAATTTTGGAAACGAGGTCCTCGAGGACAAGGAATCATGGAGAGCCAAGCACATGTGTCGCTCTAGCGGAGCTGAGATCTACGATCTCGCCTGGTCTCCTGATGGACAATACTTCATCATCGGCAGCATGGACAACATTGCTCGAATCTACAATGCCAACTCAGGTGAGCACACCCTGCACTTCTCGGTCCTAGATCTCTTGTCTAATGCTTTACAGGTACCTTGGTTCGCCAAATTGCCGAGCACAGCCATTACGTCCAAGGCGTAGCATGGGATCCTCTCAACGAATATATAGCAACCCAGTCCTCAGACCGATCTGTTCATATCTACTCTCTCAAGACCAAGGATGGCCAGTACACGCTTGGTTCAGACGACAAGGCTCCCAGACTTGCCAGCCACATCAAGGTAGATCTGCCACCGCGCCGAATCTCCTCCAGCAGCCCTGCACCTCCGGATTTTGGTCATCGCGCCCAGCTAGCTGTTCTCGAGCCCGCTCCATCTATTGGGTCCCCAGTGCCTTCTACACCCGGCACACCTACTTCCTCCGCGTTTCCCATGAACCCTCCGAGTGTCGTCAGTCACAGTCGTCGGTCTTCATTCTCTTCTCGTCGATCTGTCTCTCCCGCACCGTCAATGCCCTTGCCCGCAGTCATGCCGATGGAAGCCTCACCAAAGCCTCACTCTGTGGCCGCAAGCGTAGGCTTAGGGATGAAGAATGCAAACTTGTATGCTAATGAAACGCTCACGTCATTCTTCCGCCGGCTTTCTTTTACTCCTGACGGAAGCCTTCTGCTCACCCCGTCTGGCCAGTATCAAAATCAGCATTCTGGCGAGAAGGACGCTAAGCCAACCACCGAAGTCATTAACACGGTTTACATATACACCAGGGGAGGGATCAACAAACCACCGGTGGCACACCTGCCTGGGCATAAAAAGCCCTCTGTGGTTGTGAAATGCTCACCAATCATTTATACGCTGAGACAAGCTGCACCAGCGACCAAGCACATCACAATCGACACATCCTCCTCTGAGGATGCCATCCCAGCGCTACCTGAGCCCATTTTCAAGGATTCTCCTGCTAGCTCTATCATGGAGCCTCCACCTCCTCCAGCTACCACAGGCTCCGAAGCTGGGTCAACAGCTGGCAAGTCTGAGGCTGGGCTACCCTCGTCTGGGCCCAAGCCTGCGTTCAGCTTAAACTACCGTATTGTCTACGCTGTAGCAACACAGGATTCAGTTCTACTTTATGACACGCAGCAGAAGACACCAATTTGTGTCGTGAGCAATTTACACTGCGCCACATTTACCGATCTAGCATGGTAAGAGCCAAATCAATTTCGTTCTTGACGTTTGTATCATCTAACCAATGCTAATAGGTCATATGATGGACTTACCCTTATGATCTCTTCTTCGGACGGATTCTGTTCAACCCTCTCGTTTCAACCTGGAGAGTTGGGCGAAGTATATAAAGGCGAGATAGGCCCGCCAAAGTCGTCAGCATCGACTTCCAACCCAAATATATTGAGCCAGAACGCGCCGACACCGACGCCAACAACCCAATTTGCTCCTCCATCACCGTTCCCTCCCGGGTCTCAGCATTCGCACCACCAGCATCGTAACTCAGCCACGTCCTTCACCGCACCATCCCCACCAGCGTCAACGTCGTCGTTCAACATGCAACGTCCCCACTCCCCTGCGAGGTCCAATTCCACCTCGTCCATCGCAACCCAGTCATCAACAGTTCCCACAAGTGTCGTCAGCAACCCACCACTCATCGGCGGCAGTGTTCCTGGGCTCACAGCGACCAGCTCGGGCAAGGTGACGGGTGTGCCAATCACAACACCGCCCGAAACACCAAGAAGTGTGAGCGGCGGTGTCAAACGGGAGGCCAGTGAAAGCGAGAAGGAAGACGGCAAGGAGCCAAAGAAAAGGCGAATAGCGCCAACATTAATTGATTCCAAGCCGACCTAAACTCGGGCTGCTTGCTACCTGTAGGAGACGGCCAAGGATGGCGACATTATTATTTTATGTGACAAGGGTGCGACCGGGTAAGTTATGGCGGGCATATGGGAGCAAAGGATACATTTTCGGCGGTTGTAAGGCGCAGGCATGGAATTGGCGTTTGACGGTAACACAAGGAAGTCACCAAAGAAGACTATATATAAGGGAAAGGGACGGCTGGGTTGCGTAGATGATGGGCGTTTCTCTTTTTGAGGTGATTTAATACACGCGCATACTCGCGTTAGCTAGGAATTGATTGAATCTTCTATTTCTTGCCCGTGACAAGCAACCAGATGTGAATGGCTGGGCTACGGTCATAAATCCGAGGCTCCATATGGGGTGGATTGCAGGCCGCCGCAATGGCCATGATTGGTGTGGCAAAAGACTGACGAGCATTAATCATCTCCTCGATAGCCGGGTGTACTCCCGTCGGCTCCAGCATTGAGAATCACGGGTTGGAGGCCGGTGGAGCAGACATGCCGAGGCAAATGCGAAGCCGGAGAGCGAGCGGCGTCCAGTCTCCCCACCCGCCACTGATGGAAAACCCTGGAGCACTGATCACTCTCCCCCGGCGACTCCACTCGATCTCGCTTGCTCCAGCCTGGGCCAATTTCAACACCAATCCTCTCCTCCACCACCTCCGCCAACGTCTCCCATTCACCACAATCGACCCTTCCAGCAGACCATCCCGCCGCGCTTGCGACCTCTTGTAATTCGATGCGATAGACCCCGGGCCCAGCAACTGCTCTCTGTCTCCTTTCTCGGCCTCGCCTGGCCTCGTCGGCAACCGCGAGGGCCTCGATCCCTGCCTCCTGCGCAGCGCCTCCCAGCGTCGGTCGCCGCCTTCTCCACACGAGATTGAACCTGCATTGCGCTCCTCGACTGTATTAATATGGCGTCTCCCCCCAAGCCCTGGGAGAGAGCTGGCGCTGGCGCCACAGCTGGTATGATATCCCATCACCCGTGTCATCTCCATATCTCGTCGCTAACGCGAGTTCGACAGCGTCCCCTACTTCCACAGCCTCCGCCCCTTCAATCGCAACCTCACCGACCGCGTCCACTACCTCAACTGCGCCGCCTCTTCCCGACCGACCTGCCTCCCTCTCCAGTACCGTGAACCAAAACGCGGCCGCCTACTCCAGGATGAACACTTCCCCCTACTCTTCATATGGCGGCGCATACTCTTCCCCATACTCATCCATGGGGAGCCCATACTCGAGATTCGGGGGCTATGGCGGCGGCTACGGCGGTGGCATGTATGGCGGAGGCATGTACGGAGGTGGTATGTACGGAGGTGGCATGTATGGAGGGATGGGCGGCATGCCCGGTGGTCCCAATGACCCAAACAGCCTGACCAACAGCTTCAGCAACAGCACGGCCGCCACTTTCCAGATGCTCGAAGGCATTGTCGCCACATTCGGAGGGTTTGCCCAGATGCTGGAGAGCACATATATGGCTACACATTCAAGCTTCTTTGGTATGTTATCCTCCATCTTGAGCCGTTCATTATTCCCTCTCTATACCGTACATGTTTCTAACAGTTGAATAGCGATGGTCTCTGTGGCCGAGCAGTTCAGCCACCTACGCGACACTCTAGGATCAATTCTCGGAATCTTCACTCTCATGCGTTGGATCCGTACCCTTCTCGCTAAAATCACTGGTCGACCGCCCCCAGCTGATGCCACCGCTCTCACCCCTGCAGCATTTGCTCGCTTCGAAGGCCGTGCCTCCGGCGCTGCTGATGGTTCCGGAGCCACCCCGCGTGCCAGCAGGAAGCCCCTCCTGTTTTTCATCGCCGCAGCCTTTGGCCTGCCATATCTCATGTCCAAGTTGATCAGGTCTCTGGCTGCGTCACATGAGGAAGAGCAACAACGTCTTCAGCAACAGGCTCTACAGCAACAGCAACCCATCGATCCGTCCAAGCTCGAATTTTGTCGCCTTCTGTACGACTTCCTGCCCCAGCCCAACACTGGTGTCGAGCTGGAAGCTCGTAAGGGTGACCTAGTCGCTGTTCTGACCAAGAATGACCCAACCGGAAACCCCAGCGATTGGTGGCAGTGTCGGTCGCGCGATGGCCGCCAGGGCTACCTCCCCTCCACCTATCTTGAGCTCTTGAAGCGCCCGACCCAGGATGTGAAGCAGATCAAGTCAGCGGACGATACTAGCAGGACAAGCTCACTGACGAGCGCAGCTGCTGAGGGGCAGAAGCAGATCGAGAGCGAGGGCAAGAAGGAGTACACCACAGTTGAGGGCATGCAAAGAAGTCAATTCTACTCCTAGGTGGGAAATGCTCGACTGCGTGCAATGTCAGTTCGGCCACGCGAATACTTCCTGACACCTCGCCGAACACAGCAATGGCTGTAAAACATAGTCATTTTTTCTTCTCCTTTTTCTTTTGTGGGATGCGGCAAGACGAGGCAAACATGTGGTTGTTCAAGCCACGCGGCGTTTATTGTCATACATGGCGTTTTAATCATATATATACCTAAGGCCCTCTACTTTGGCCCTTATTATTCTCCTTCTCCTTCTCCTTCTCCAAGTGCATGCCTGTATCCGCTTTACTTGCTTCAGAAGTGAACATTCAATGTCTAGAATACCATACTTGAAAAATTTACACCCTTTTTGTTTAACCAACTGCCCAACCTTCGAGTTTGAGAGGGGATGCCGATGCTAGCGATCACATCTTCATGGGCATCAACCCTCTGCTTCGTATGCATTTGACTTGTGCTTGGGCTGGAAGTTGAAGCCTGGGTGGACTGGTCCGAGGAACATCTCACTAGAAAGTAGTCAGCAAGTCATGTATAACGCGAAGTTGGCAGAACCAATTGAATTTTAAGTAAAACCCTTACCTGATCTTGATCCAGTCCTTGTAATTGTTCGAGGCCATGAGGGTCTCGAGCTCGTTCCGGCCCTTGTAGGCCGGCGGCCGGTCATTGAGGCTGGGCGGCAGGTGCTCCAGCAAGCCGATGGGCACGTAACGGTGCGTGAAGCTGAGCCACTCGAGCAGGAACCGCCGCGTGAAGCCGATGCCCAGCTCGTCCGAGCCCCAGGCCTCGAGGCCGTAGCGGACGAACTTCTCGATGTAGGTGAGGCGCTCGGTGGCGGACTTGTCGAGGTACTGGCCCTTTTCGATCTCCTCGAAGAGCCAGGGCTTGATGAGGGCGCCGCGGCCGATCATGACGCTGTCGACGCCCGCGTTCTGGATGTGGTCCCGGTAGTCCTCGTGGGAGAAGCAGTCGCCGTTGCCGAGGAAGTAGACCCTCCCGTCCTTGGTGTTGGCAAGGGTGCTAGGGTCCGGCTCGGCGGCGGTGTCGGTGAGGTCGTCCTTCTCCTCGTTGTAGGACCTGATGAGGGCGGAGCACTGTCCGATGAAGCCCCAGTCCGCCTTCTTGGTGTATCTCTGCTCGCGGCTGCGTCCGTGGAGCGTGATGGCTGCACAGCCTGGTGCTCCAAGGCGTTCTCGGTGCTCGCTGCCACCAAAGGCGAGTCGGCTGATGACCTGGTTGGCCGTGGGGCGGTTGTTCCGGACACCAGTTCGAATCTTAGCCGTGATTGGTACCTCGCCCGACACGGCGTTCATGCCCCTGATCATGCGCTCGAGCTTGCCGGCGTTGTCGAGGAGGGCGGAGCCGCCGCCCGATTTGAAGACCATGTCGATGGGACAGCCGCAGTTGAGGTCGATGAGCCGCAGGTGAGGGCACCAGCGGCTCAGGGCGTCTGCCGACTTGACGGCGACCCAGGGGACGCTGGCGGAGATCTGAGCGCCGAACCTGAGGTCCTTTGCGTTGTCGTAGTTCTCGACGACGTAGCTCTTGCCGGGGGTGTACTTGGGAGGTGCGAGCTCTGACTTGTGCGCCTTTAGAAGGGCCCAGTCAGCCTTTGTGCCTTGGATGAGGGGCATGCCCATTGCCATCTCTGAGTAGGTGAGTTGGGCTCCAAGGTCGATACAGAGTCGGCGGAAGGGCAGGTTACCCTGTGTGGTCAGCGGCGCCAAGGTGGGTGTTTCCGGGCCAAAGTAGATTCTCCTCTTCTCTGAGGGCTTGAACGGCGGGTCGACGAACGCGGCTCTCAACTCGGCCATCTCCTCGGGGGTTTTGTCCTTGGTGGCCTGGAAGAGCTTGTCGTTTGCCTTGGTCTCCTTGTTGAGCCATTCGATGTACTTCTCAGACCGGCTGAAATCAACTCGTTTCCGGTTGAGATCGATCTTGTTCTGCATCGGAACGATGTTGAAAACGTCGGCGCGTCGATCTTCGACATCTTCGCTCCCTTTTGCCTCCTCCGAGCCGTTTGAATCCTGCTTCGTGACATTGTCGATGAGAACCAGCTCTTTACGCCCATCCTCGTGCTCTACCTCGCGCATGTGGCTCTTGACGAACCGGCACTTCCAGCCAGCGGAGCATCGGCCATGCTGCTCGAAAATGGGGCATTTCCCGCCAAACGTTTCCACGTCTTCTCGTCGCCCCTCGGCAAGGTACTTGCGAAGATCGTGGGACTGGCGACACCTGTCGCCAAACCGACACTCACGAGGGGAGAATTCGGAATAGTAGGCTCTGCTGTTGCAAAGGCGAATTGCATCATCAAAGTGACCAAAGGTGCGCTCCGTGTTCTGGCCGCGATTCTTCTGCTTCTTGTCTTTCCTGCCCTTGTTGCCTGAATCCCTGTCATCCTGGCGCTGGTGACCTGCGCCCTCGGCAAGATCATCATCAGGCGCCTCAGTTAGAGTCGCGTTGCTCATGTCAATGAGATATCTGCGAAAATCGGGTCTCAGCAACTAGCAACCGTATGTCATGTTATAAAGTTGGCCGTCTTGAGCTTACTCTTTTTTGACAGGTGCAACACCTTTCCTTACGTCTCTGTCATCTGGAGCCGAATTGGAGCCATTGGTCTTCTTCTCAACTTGGATGTCCTTCTCTGCGACTGACTTTTCAGCAGGAGTTTCGCTGGTCAATCCAGAGCTGTCCACCTTCTGCCTCTTGGCAGCTCTCTCATCACCATCGTCTGCAGTGCGAGAGCTTGGGACTTGGGACACCGGAGCGGCACCTGTTTCAGCTGCGGCGCCGTTCATGTTGACATCCATGTCCTCAGTCGCCATTATATTTCACACGAAATCGCCCGGGTGAAAAGAGGGGATTTATGGTGAGAGATGTTGCAAGATAGGCTCTTCACCAAGTGATTCAAGCTTGACTATAAGTGAAAAATTGCCAGGGCCAATGACGGCGATTCCAATCCACAAATGGGTACTAGCGCGGGTTGAGACAAAGTACCTCGGACTCAGCAGCTTAAAAAACGACTGACATAAAACATCGCGCACCAAAGCTCTTTTCACGCAAGTCAGGGACCTCATTCTCTTATTAATGATAATAAATATGATAGTAAAATAAGATAAACTAATCTATGATATTTAGCACGATATTGTGTCTATTACTGGATCAACTATTTTGATATTATGTTGAAATTCAACGCTGAAGATTCCGGGTGTGCCATGTTTTATGTCAGTCGCTTGCTGAAGTACCCGATGCTTCAAGCGGCTCAATGAACGATGTGCTTTTTAAAAATAGCATTTCATAAAATTGTGCTCGTTTCTATGCTCTAGCGCTAATCCGCCTCAATTGCAACCGCTGCCGCTCAGAAAAGAGTATTCTGAGGAACAGCTATGCGAGATGCTAGAACCGCTTGACGGCCACTGACACCTGCTGATCGGTCAAGCATCACAGCCCCGAAAGCTCCCTGCGGGATGCGGGCCACCCAATCGGCCACTCTGTACCTTATCCAGCTTAATTAAGCTGTGCCTGGAGATGAGCCAGATGCTAGCGGCGCCCAGGCCTGCGACTGGGTGACAGCCCAAGGTGAGAGGGGCAGATGTTCGCGCTACCATCATGCCATGTCTCTTCTGCCGCTGTGTGATGCAGGCTCCTGGAAAATAAAGGTCCAAGCAGTGCACGCAAGTCGCCGCATTGACCTGCTCTGCTTCATCATTTACCGCCTCTGCCAGCTCGAAACTCGGCTCCGTGGGGAACCCACACTCAACCCAGTCCGCTAGACACGCAGAGTGTTTCCTGCTTCTCCACGCCCTCTGCCTGAGCTCAGCACACACTCCACCGTCCATCCCATTTTCTGCGCGGAGGGAATGAACAGCAGCTTGGGAGACTATGGCGGACTCGGCTAAGTCCGACGAAAGGCAGGGCGTCCCTGGCAAGGTCGTCCGCAGTCAAAAGATTGTTACCACAGCTTCACCGCCCATCGACAACACCGAGGATTCGGACGCATCGACCGACCACGCGCCATTGCCGCGCAGCCATACACCTGGCCAGCTTGCCAGCAAAGCCAAGGTCTACGAGCACCGCCGTCGCAATCCTTCCGAAGTCTCGAATCGGCAATGGTCGTCCCAGGCGGCTGCCCTACCACCCCGCCCGGCCACCGCAGGCAACCCAGCAGCAAAGCCCAACAGCTGGGGCAATGGCACCAGCACGAGCGAGGACCCCGACGATAAGACAGAAAAGGTGCCGAGTGGGGGCAAACGGCAAGAGGCTTCTCGGTCGGCATCAGGCGTCTCGAGCCACCAGTCTACATCCTCCCTATCCCACCGAACCCAGAGCCAGCTCGCCCGCTTCCCGCTCATCCAAGGTCCAGACGACGCCCCAGACGTGGCCCCGGCCCCAGCTTCTGGCATGTACTGGTCCAAAGCCCTCGTCTCTGGAGGGCCGATACCATGCCTGCGGGCACATACCACTGCTCTGATCGGCTCCAATATCTACGTCATTGGCGGGTGTGACGCTCGTGCGTGTTTCAACGACGTCTATGTTCTCGACGCTGATTCATTCTACTGGTCTCGGCCGCACGTGGTTGGCGATATCCCGACGCCCCTACGTGCGATGACCTGCACGGCTGTGGGCAAGAAGCTCGTGGTTTTTGGAGGCGGGGACGGCCCCGCCTACTACAACGATGTTTACGTGCTGGACACTGTGAATTTCCGGTGGACCAAACCACGCATTGCGGGCGAGAAGAAGCCCTCCAAGCGCCGAGCCCACACGGCGTGCTTCTACAAGAACGGCATCTATGTGTTCGGCGGCGGTGACGGCGTGAGAGCCCTCAACGACATATGGCGCTTGGACGTCTCCGACATGACCAAGATGTCTTGGAGCTTGGTATCTGGCGCCGACAAGAAGGGTTCCGTGGAGCCCAAACCCAAGGCTCGTGGCTATCACACGGCCAATATGGTCGGTTCCAAGCTTATCATCTTTGGCGGCTCCGATGGCGGTGAGTGCTTCGACGACGTCTGGGTCTACGATGTGGAGGCACACTTCTGGAAGGTGGTCACGATACCACTCAACTACCGCCGTCTCTCGCACACTGCCACCATTGTGGGCTCATACCTGTTCGTCATAGGCGGGCATGACGGGAGCGAGTACTCAAACGACGTGCTGCTGCTCAATCTCGTCACGATGACCTGGGATAAACGCAAGACCTACGGGAAGCCCCCTTGCGGAAGGGGATACCACGGCGCCATTCTTTACGACAGCAGGTTGGTGGTTATCGGGGGTTTTGACGGGAGCGAGGTGTTCAAAGATGTCATGATTTTAGAGCTGGCCGTTCACGCGTATTACTCCCAAATCAGCCATTTTACAATCGAGGTGTGAGGTGGCCTAGAGGAGTTTGGTTTTCTTCTTTCTTCTTTTTTTTTTCCTTTCAGGAGTCTGGTTGCTACGCAGGATAAAATGGATGGTCGGGTCAAGCGAGAGCGTCTGTTCCTAATATTGATATCACTGTGATTTGTATTCTATATTTTCGGTTCTCTTTTATTGGGCCTCTGTTTTCCGGGGCCTCCCGAAACAGCCCTACCTATGGAGATAGGCATGATGCATGCATGCAGATGAGATGAGACGGAACACAAACGATACCCAAAAAAAGGAAAATTCATATCCAAGACTATGTGAGATTTTTTTTCTTTCTATTTTCGCTTAGCGAGTTGTTTTATTACGTATGAGTACAAAATCTATCGATCAATGCCAGAAAACACCGTCAACTCATCGTGAATATCCAACATGATCCATGCTTTTGGGTTCAATCGCAATCCGCTCCGGCCCCAAAACGCCCTTGTACAATAGAAATTCGACAGTGAAAATGCAAGACTGGTAAACAAAGCTGAGTAAGTCCTAGGTATATAATGCAGGGTTTTATGTTCTGTTTCCATGGGCGCGATGTAGCAAATCAATGTGGCGCACAGAGGCTCTATGCCTTGTTCTGGTGCTCGGCCTTGTGTGCCAGTCGCCTCTCCTCGGCCTCAACCATATCTATAGTTGCCACTGTTAGCAAAGGAACATCCAAACCAAATTGGCAGGTTTCAGCCATTGGGGTCCAAAAAAACTTACCCTTCCAGAGATCTTGTCCCTCATACTCCTCCTTGTGGATCTTCTTCTCGATGATCCTCTTGTGCTCCGGGTCGTTGGGATCCAGGACCTTGATCGTCTTCCAGTAGCGGCTGCCGCCGTTGGCGGCGTCGTGCATCTCAAAGGCGGCAGAGACGATGAGCACGACGAGCGCCAGGCCCTGGGCGTACACACGGGCCTGTACGAGCTTCTGGCTGGTGCTCATGGGCGCGCGGTTGACGATGGCCAGCGCGACGGCCATGCTGGCCATCCACGAAGCGAAGACGATCTTGTAGCGGTTCTCGCCGCCCCACTCCATGAAGCGCTCGTACGCCGAGTTGTTCTGGCGGATGATCTCGGCGGCGCGCTGGCTCGAGTCCTGGTAGAAGTTCATGGGGTTCTGGGCGCGCTGGAACTCCGTGGAGGCGCTCTCGGCCTTGATGACGAAGCCGAAGGTGCCCGCCGAGGTGACGAGGAAGGCGCGGAAGGGCAGCGTGAGGTTGCGGATGAGGGCGTAGCGGCGCTGGCCGGCGAGGACGCCCACGAAGCCGACGGCGAGGCCTGCCGTGCCTCCGATTAGGCCGCCTCTCACGACGGCGGCGTTGTGGGCCGCGGCCTCCTCGGGGGAGATGACCTTCATGGCGTTGAGCTGTTTGTGGTGGTTGTGGGTGGGAAGAAACGAATTGAGGGTTGGTCCCGTGTCGAGTGCGACGGGAAGCAAAGTCGGGGATATATATTGAGTTTCTATATTACACTCCGAGCCGTCTCCAGCTTGCGAGTACCGGACGGTCGAGGAGGATGGGTCGGTCGTTCCGGGGTATCCTTCGGATCGTACGATCGATTAGCTTTGCGAGGGGGTCGTGATAGGCGGGGGTCGCAGTTTTTTATCGACAGAGTGAAATGGGATTGAAGGTGTAGTTGGCTCTGTGCCAGGATCGCAGGTATAATTCTATTGGTATGAGAGTCTGAAGAAATAAGTTCCAGCCTCAGGTTCAAGATTAGGAGCCGGGCGACTTGTTAAAAAGGACGTTGCTTTGTGATCCAAGCATGATCAAATTATTACTATCACTGGCATGATGCAATGGCGGCGACCTCCTACTGCGGCGTGTTTGCCCGACTACTCCCGCACCGGCCACAACCCGAGAAATTGCCGCACCATCACCGAAGCCCGCTGTATCGCCCTGATTTACGGCATGCGGATGGCACTCGGCCTTCGTCTCCAGGTAGTTTCTTTCTGTTGAATGGTCGGCTCCGTCCGGAAGCCAAATGCCCTTCTTTTGACTATCCTGTGATTCCTCATTCTGCCGTATTGCAAAAAGCGAGGAATACCGATATCTCGGGATGGTATGCAAAGCGTGGCTTGATTTATTCGTCACTGTAGACCTAGCTGGAATGTTCACCAAACTGTACCTACCCTGTACCTGTATTTATCTATGACATTTTTTTTCATTCCGCTCGTCCGTCCAATTGCTGCATGCAGGAATCACACTGTGGTAATTCATGTCTGGGAATTGGTAGAAGTGTTTTGTCTAGTTACTTGGAATCCAATAAAATTAACATGTATGGATGTGATCAAATTATCAGGACCGTCCATGAGAAGATCTTCGCATGTTAGAGGCTGTGGAACAAATTGTTCTCGACATGGACCCTAGGACCAATATAGAAATGTATCACGTTTCACAAACCTATGTACCTGAAAGAGAAGGTGTCACATCAAAGCTTCTCGAAGGAATCGCTGCATGAACGATGCAACGATTCCCGCCATGCTGTGACTGCTATCGCATGTTCCTGAGCCCAAATCCGCCCTCTGCATTGTCGCTACTGCTGCTTGCGGCAACTGCGGCGGGCTGCGGCGAAGGTGGGGTGGAGGCGAACAAATGTGGTCTGCTTTTCAGGTCATCCAAAAAGCGAGCAATGGTTCAATCGCGATTACTCAGTTGGGACAATTGCAAGGCTGGTGGCTTTTACAAACGCTTTCCACCGGACCTGCGCCTGATGATTCACCACACAGAGTCATTGCTACGTCAGTCTCCCAGCGCCGAACCCCATCTTCGGAGCATCCGGCCGTTGAAATTCCCCTGTTCGGCTGGAAATCCGGAAATCTAGGGTCTTCATACCGCTAAGCCCTCCCACAATTTAGAGCAGCTGTGGCTTAATTACGGTCGCCGCTTTGGCGCGAGGCGGACTGAAACCAAGCGCGAATTGGGCGGGCTGGTCGTTGTGCGCATGGCAGCCGTCAGCTGCACGCCGAGGCCTCGGGCCAGAGCTTGGATGGATCATTCGGAACATGGCAGGTTCACGGATGCGTAGTTCCGGAGCAAGCTCCTTTCCTCCTGCAAGATGTGCGAAATCATTCTCCGAGGGGCAGGAGAACCACGTCATGTCCTCGTGCTAGACTCCATTCATTCGTCCTCCGTGATGATCTGGCCTTCTCCAGTTAAAAAAATTTGGATCTAGAGTGGCTGGCCTTGCGTGAGCCCGAATGGAGGCCGACGAAATTCCAGGCTGACAGTATTTCGCTCGCCTCTCATTGGACAGCCGCCTGCGAATTGATGAACAATTGCGCTGCACCAAGGAAGACCTTCCAGAACATTTCAGTGGGGGCGCACAGGATGGCAGGATGGGGGAACGGACCTTTGGAGACTTGGAGAGGACCCTTGCCACCTTTTGCCTCAGCCTTGATGCATCTCGTGAGCAACTGCCGCCCCGTGACTGTCTCGCAGCGATACCGGACAGGGCTTACACACCCGTATGAAATCATATGTAATCCTCATCTGGCCCTTCGGCCGTCGTCTGGCTTGGCTGTCGATACTTGGCTCCCCAAGGGGAAGCGTGCACCGAGCCTTGTGAAGGCTGGAGCTGTGACAGTGACTGTGAGTCAGGGAATATGCCGGCCAGGGATTGGGTCTGACCCACCCAGTACATCTGAGCTACTTCAGGTACATGCACTGACCAACTCCAATCGCATTTGGACCAGGCTCCTTGAGATTGTTGCCTGGCAGGTACTCGCATCTACCTGTTCGCCTCTTCACGGCCCGCGCACCTGCAGCAGGTTAACCGGACCGACTTTGGGGAATGGCATCCATGGCTGTATATGAATATATAAAAATATCAATCTTCGAGATAGACTTCGGGGACACCGGCGAGCTTCTTGCGAGCGCTCATCCCAATCACACCGCCGCTCAATCGAATACACTGGGTTCCCTTAGCTTGCTGGTTCCATTTTAGTTCGTATTGCCCTTCCCTAAAAATAATAGTACACCGCCAGCGCGGCATCGTTAGTGGGAAGACTCCCGAAACCAGCTCTATAAAGAAAGAGGGCCAACCGCATTACACCCAATTGCGCTGTAGCGGGATGGGACCTCTAGTGGAGGCGTGTGTAATTGAATTCCATGCACCTTGCGAGACCAAAAGCTTCGCTTAGAGTTTGGCTTATGACTTGATTCCTGGAGGATTGATGTGTTGGCACGGGCTATTGAAGACTCAGCACGAACCCTCGGCGAGCATAAGCACAAGCCATTCTCTGGATCAAGACAGGATGAGGCGACCGGCCCGGTTAGTTGAGTCGTGGTATTCGGGGAGATAGCCACGACAAGCTCCTGGGGTCCGTGACGTCGCCCCATGGATCTGGCGCTATGGGTTGGAGGCCCCGGTGCTCTGGCAATTGATATGCCCATTGGGGAAGATTGTTGGCCAATGTCAGGGGAGATCTGGCGGTGTCAGGGGAGAACGATGGTCATGCGAACAAAGCTTGGAGCATGGGCCAAGAGGCGATTCATCACCTCCTGACATACCTTTTTAGAATCACTGCAAATAAACTACCTACCTCGCGACGATCCACGGAGACCCGAAAAAATACTGATGTGGGTTTTCCTCTCCAGGTCAGCGGGGAACTGGTACGTTCTTTGGTGTTCTAGCTAAATTGTCAGGCGACATATGGACATGGATCGTGCTTGTTGTCGCGTTGATTACTTGGTGCGTTCTTGACGCCCTTTGGCCCCCGGCAATGACAGGAATCACAGATAGACCCGAGGTTAAGCGCTGGCGGCTTATCGGGGAGAGCAAACAGACGAGGAGTCAAAACCGCTTTGACCATCTGTTGGTTCAGCTTTGCCTCTTTGATAATTGAGAGTATGACATCAGTCAATCGCTCAGCAAAGCCCGGGGCAGTCGCCGTATGCTACCCCTGCGCCGTGGTCTATGCCGGTAGGCGGTTGACAGCTTGAATAATATAGCTTGATCCCATCTTATCTGAGCCTTGTATAGGTCAAGGCTTCCATGTGCTCGCTCCACTGCTAGCGAAGGAGTATTGTGTGTAACACGCTGTTCCCCATAACTTGAACGAGAGGCTATGAGTTCGGAGAAAAACATTGGTCTGTGAAACTGGTTCAGGCACTGCGCGAGCAGCGACGCAAGCCTGCAATCTCAAGCTAGCTTTTCTTGGATTTGTACAATGTGAGGCTGCCACTCATTGTGACCTCGGGTAAACCTGATAGTTGAAGGAGGGCAGAGGTACCGAGAAGTACCATTATTATCCAGGTGTATTAGTAGGATGAATCATCATGGGAGTGGGAAGAGGTAACTTTGCTGGGTTACCCCAATTTCACATGGGAAAGTTGGATTCAGTTCTCATATGCGATCATCTCGTACATAATGGTACGCAGGTAATTTGCGGCCGAGCTAAACTCGACCACGATACATCTGAAATGGGTCTGCAGCCGAGTGTCCCCTTTTCTCGCACCCGCTGGAGCTGCATTGACGACACCACTCTTGCTGCAGCCCCGAACTCGAAACAAGGGCAGGTGCATGATTGCATGATTTGCATCCGGCTAGCTGCTAGAGCAGGCCAACCGACTTACACCAATCCGCGCGACTTTTCTGCAGCCATCTCTAGCTGCAAGGCCGAAACATGCAGCCAGCCTGCTGTTGAGGAACGGCTGCAAGACTGAGAAAGAGGGAGGTGGTACCAGGCACAGGCGGCTGCAAAGAATGTGTGCAAGGAGTCGGATGCATGGCTGACGGGAGCCTGCCCTGCATGGAGGCCACCTGCTCCCGCACTCTGCTGGTGTTGGTCCCTTGTTGCATCCATAGGCACTACCTACTAAGTATACAGCCGTGTTGAGAGGAGGCCTCGATAGAGGTGAATTGGGTGGTGTCGGCAAAGTAATTTTGGGGGCGTTGAGGCAGGACAGCTTCCAAGTACCCGTCGGTTCCCCTCGGTTCTCAATCGTGGAAGCTACTTCAGCCCGGGTAGTACTAGGAAGGCACTTCCCATGTGGCAGTTCGAGGGCAACAGGCTTCGGCCGTGCTAGTCGCCGTGCTAGTTTGACTCATCACTCCCAATATATGTTAGATGCGTGCGATGTTGGCCAGTAGAATGGCTATCGCGGGCTCGTTCGAGACGAGACGACGTGGCATTTACTGGTCTGTCTCTGGGTTGGCCTATTTTTACTCGCCCAGAGCTGGCACCTGGTGCTGGCTTGTTGGCTGGGTGTCTCATTCCCACATCCTCATCCTATTCTCTTGATCGAATCGGCACTCACTCCTTGCTCAGTACAAAGTTATCCCATCCCAAGCAGGCAGGTAGAGATCAGCCGACGACAGCCCCAGAGGCAGAGCAGAGTACCGGCAGGGTACTTACCTGGCAATGCCTGAGCGGGCGAAATGGCAAGGATGAACTAAAGCGATGGCGGCTTCCAGGACGCCAGTAGTGGCCCCTCGGAAGGCCCCTGTGCCTGCCAATACTTACTGGCCGACGACACCCCCAGCCGTTTTTAGCCCGTATGCACAGGCAATTATTACTTAATAGTGAGTGTCTGCATATGCAGGTTCCCTAGTGCTGGAGCTTGTGCACAAACCTTCTGGTCCTGTCGGACGACTTGTACAGCAACGACCTGCACCTCTCTCACCTTCTCGCGCGCTGCCGGCGTATCTGCAAATAGGCCCCAAGCCCTGCTCGCCTGATTCGCGAGGGAAAAGAAGCATACTGTGTTTTCCTCGGCATGATAATCGTGTGGAAGAGTAAACCTTGACCGACCCATCCGAACAGATCAAACGGCGGCCACTCTTTCTTACGACACGAATACGTATTGTGTAGGCTACCTTGCACTAATGCCAGCCTGGACCACACTATAATAGATGTACTCGCCTATACTTCCAGCGCACCAACTTTACTTTTTCTGAGGCGCCATCTCAGCCAGAGAGCGAGCGACCAAGCGGCACTTATTAACACCCCCTCGCCCAGTTGCATCACTACCCAACCCAACCGCATCGGCTGCCACCCAAAAGCAGCCAGGCAGCGTCTAGCCTAAGTTTAGTGGAGTCGAGTCTGCGCAACCTGTGTCTGAGACTCAGGGTCTTGACAATTGAAGCAACCAGCAGCGCCAGCTGAGAAAAAGGAAGAACAGCAAGAGGCGGCACTAGACATCACAGGGGAGCGGCGCAGCCCATCAGCCCTCGGGTCACGACACTGAGTTGCCTCCGAGTGCGGACCCGACCTGTCTTGAGAGGGGAGCCAGCGAACAACCTCGACCTGGGACCACGACTCGCGACTACAGAGCACACCAGCCCAGCCACGGACGCATTTGTCACCCACATATACAGCGATCCTCTCTTTCGCCGCAGCCGGGCATCCACCCACGGCCTGATCTGCTGGTGCGATCTGGGCACTGTCTCCAGCTGAATCCCTGACGCCCACCTCCCACTCACCATAACCGTCCCCTAAGGCCGGCAACGCCTCCCGACTATTTCCCCCGAATTTCTATGACCACTTCCGTTCCTCACCTACTTCCACTACCACACCACCGCGGATCAACCACTACCTGCCATCTCTGATCTTCTCCAACTTCGTCTTCGCCCACCTCGTCTTCAGACCGAACACCCCCCCCGATTTCCAAGCTGGCCAACTTCGGCGCCAACTACCTCGAAGCCGAAATGGCTTCAGGCCCCGCACTCGACCCTACCATGGGCCGCCAGCGCCAGGACTCATTCGTGAGTGCTGGCCCGCGGCCCATTTCCATGAACAACCAGAACCGAGACAATGCGAACCGAAATCGCCGGGAGAGTCTGGCTGGGAGTCTCATGGGCGGCATCAGCTGGGGCGGCATGTCTTTTGGGAGTTTCGTGCGAGATGAGTAAGTAGCACCCATCCCACCGCTTGCTCGCCTTGTGGCTATATCATATCCCCTCACCTCGCACCACTGGGCTCTGCGCTCGCGATTTCCCTCCCTCACTCTCACCTTGCGACCCTATTGCTTTACTACGGAAACTGTGTTTTGCAAGCAAGGGCCAATAGCCGCAAATGCTGTCACTTGACATCCGTGGTGGTTTTGGAGAGAGCTCACAGACTTCCTTTCATCCTGAGCCTTGCGGGCATGCTAATGAGAACATCGCTAACTTTTTACGACTTCACAGCATCATGATGCAAGGATCGTCGCCTTTTGGCGCCCACCAGTCACCATCGTTTCACTCGTCGTCCTATCTCCCCAAACTCGAGGCCAATTTCATGCGAGACTTCACCTGCTGCGGGAAAATTCTCCCTAACCTTCACGATCTCCTCCAGCATTACGAAGAAGCGCATACATCGACAAGCCCAAATGTTGCACGCAACAACAATTTCTCCCAATTTGGCCCCATGGGAATTCAAGGCAACAACAGGATGCAAAGCGCAAGACAGACCCCGGGCACTGGGCAGACGACAGCTCACCCTTCGCCATCACAACTTGGTCAGCAGACTCCTGGCGGCGGTTTGCCACTGATAGGTGTTGTGCCACCCAACGATAACCAAATGAACATGGGACTGGGTGCAAATTTACCCGATGATATGGACGCTGTGGCAGACATGGAAATGGACGATGCAGTCGGGACGATGGAGTTGGATGACAGCCAAAGGATGCACCAAACCAGACATCTTTTTGGACAGCAGCAACGACCGCAGTTACACATGGATACCTCGGGTCTAACACAAGGTCTTCGTACTTCCCAGCCGACAACACCGGCCGCCGCCAGCTTCGGCTTCCAACACAACCCCACAGTCTCATCAGTCAACACGCCCACCCTGACCACCACGCAGCAGCAGCAAATGGCTGCACAGAGACAAATGGGTGGAATGGATGACATGGACGAAGATATCCCAGGCATGCCCATGGGAGGCACCACCAACGACATTGGGGACGTGAACTTTGGGGCCAATGGCAATGATTCTAATTTCTGCATCAATGACCCCGGAAAGCATTTGTTCAGCCCCAACGGCGCCTTTGCTCCAGGCAATCGTACGATCCAAGCGCAGCTAGCGCAACTGGGCATCACTCCTGGACAGATCAACGACCCCCAGGCCAATAAGATTCTCATGCAACGGTTACAAAGCATGATGATGTCGGAGGAGCACAAACCTTTCAAGTGCCCTGTCATAGGATGTGAAAAGGCATATAAAAATCAAAATGGACTGAAGTGAGTTATCCACCAACCAGCATATAGCGGATCAAGGCGCTGACTCGATCTAGGTATCACAAGGCACACGGCCACCAGACTCAACAGTTGCACGAAAACGGCGACGGTACCTTCTCGATTGTCAACCCAGAGACTAGTGCCCCCTACCCAGGAACTTTGGGCATGGAGAAGGAGAAGCCGTTCAACTGTGAAACCTGTGGCAAGCGATACAAGAATTTGAATGGGCTGAAATATGTAAGTCGGACAACTCTTCCTTCCCAACGAGCTCTGAACTATACTAAACGGCTGGTATGACAGCATAAATCCCATTCACTGCCCTGCAATCCCGAGTTCAAGCTCCAGGCGGAGGCTGCAGGTCTCAAGTTGCCACAAAACAGGCTTCCTCCTAATGGGAATCTGCCAGGTGACAGCAGCATGCATCAGCAGGGCCCACTCTAGGCAGGCATAATTACACATGCACAGAAGGTCTATCGCTTTCTGTAATAAGCCTGTATGACCTGTGATATGATGAAGCGCATTGAAACGACGACATGAGCTGCATATCTTCTCAGCTGATTGTTGCCTCTCTACCTGCGGGCCTTAGGGCCCCCCATATCCCCTTTTGAGGGCAGCCACCTAGGTCTTGTCTTGTTGACCAAGGACGAGCAATGGAAAACAGAAAAGTTTTTGATATTAGCCTTTGAGCTTGACTGCCCAATGAGTTACGGCATGTTGCGACGGCGTTTATATTTTGTATTGGGGTTACGTTTCAGTCGTGGCAAAAAAAGGATGCTGATTGGCATTAATGGTTCCTAGCAGGTCGCCGGGAGCTTCTATAGAGATGAAATTCGGTTTTGCTTTACTTGTTTGGTTGCTTTCTTTTCCTTTTCTCCCTTTCCCCCCTGGATGCTGCTGCGGTTCAATAGCAACCCCGCCAACTTCCCCTCCCTCGAGCGATCTCTCTTATACCCCCACCACCACCCTATGCCGCGTGGTATGTGGATTATCGAAACACTCAATACCCCTTTCCGTCGTCATAGCTCAGTTGCTGGTTGGCTCCAACAAGCCATTTTGGCCCCACCCCTGCTCTATGATGGTTTTGGTTTCCTTTTCTCTTGAATTGAATTATTTTGTGTTTAAAGATGACTCTTGCGGTCAATCATTTCTCAACTCTTGACGCGAATGCAAAACTGTTTCTCTTTTATTTCCTCTTTTTTTTCTTCTTTTTTTCTCCTTCCTCTGTTTTTCTTCTTCAAGATGACTGTTCTGTCGTTTCGATGTCGCAATACCCCGTCTGCTTTTAGAAAAGATCATCAGTAACATCTCCCAGGACCCTCCCACACCTTTTGGCATCGGTGGGGGTTGGAGGGGCAGATGTCACCCGCGCCCCCTGACTCGAGGCGACTCGAGCTGGGCGGCTCCCAACGTTGGCACGCGCAATAAGATAATGAGAATGCCTTAAGACGAGATGAAGGATCGGACCATACGGTGGGAAAAGGGGGCCCTGGATGTTTGATAATGCTGGGTTCGGTTATCGTGTGTATTTACTGCTGCTTGCTTTTTAATCTGACCAGCCTTGGGCTGGGGAGAACTGCTGGGCGGGCTCCCCTGTGCCGAGGAGGGGGACTAATTGGGAGAAAGGCGGGTTTGGGCCAATGTACATACCTTAGGTTACTGCTTTGGTTTGGAATTCCCCTCTTCCCGGCCTGGCAATTCACCTCGTCCTTGGAGCTAAGCTCGGTCTCACGAGTGAGTTAATTCTGATGAGATGACGCGACGAGTAATGACGCAGCTTCCCAATTAAGTGACCCTGCCGATATGGTGGATAGTTTGGAATGAAGTGAAATGGAATTTTATTGTCTCTATCAGCAGGGTAATGTAACAATGCAGGAAAAAAAAAAGAGATTCTCGGGGATGTTCCTGATGATGCGTGTAAATCAGGACCTAATAGCGTAGGAGTGGCTAAGGAAGAAAGCAAGAACGGACGGACACGTCTTTGTTGTTCATCATCGGAAGTACATGTTCTTAAAAAAGTTTCAGAGGTATGGAGGAGAAGACAACGACCAACGCCGTGCGATGCCTAAACAACATTGAGAAAGGGACAGGGAGAAAATAAAAACCAATGCCAAGACAAAACAAGCGTGTCCTCGTCCTTTATGCGAGTGAAAATCATACCGAAACCATATCCATCAAGTCATTTCCATTCCATCATCTTCGTCGACTTCCGACTCAAGCATCTGAGTCTGGTTGCTGCTGATGCTTGATTTGCGCAATGATTGTTGCGCATCGCCACTGCCATCCCACTCTAGTTCTTCGCCCCCAATGATCCGACCTTCCATGTCAATCTCCTGGGAGAGTTCCACAAGGGCCGAGCGTGGTAGACGGAGGAACCCTTGTGTTCGGACGATGCGACCCCAGTGGGTGAAACAAAAGGTCCCGGCACGTTTGCGGAGCCACTCCTCGTTTGCAAGACCAGCGCAGTACCAGATGATGCAGGCATGCTCAACATCAAGTTCTCTTGAAAGACGATTGACGCAAACAAGTCGAAGGTGCGGTATGTTGTATATATTTGACATAACCAAGAGGCCGGCAATATCCGTAATCTCGGTGGGAGTCTCCGAATCAGAACCATTAGTGCCGGGAATATTGTCGGTGTACAGATAATAGAGGAAGGCCTTGACAACTGAATATGGCTCGGGGATATGCATTTTCTTTGTGTGGAATTCAGCCATTTGCGAATTGTACAAGCGAGCGAAATGTGGCCACCGTGCTTGGAGAATGAGTTTGTGAACATGAATGGGCTGCGAGGTAGGTGCATCGGGTGCTAGCCAGCTATGACCCTCCTGCGAGTTTTCTGCCGTCATTCTAGGGCTCATGGCATCGTCCTCATCATGCTCTCCAGCCAGTGCCGTGATGATGAAGTCAGTACCGCTTCCAGTTTCAGGAGGTTGATTGAACAGTTTCGCAAGATCACCACCCAAGCCTTTCGAGGGGACATCTGCTCGCCTCGCGATGTGTAATGGTCTGGTCTCTGCTCGGGGCTCTGACGGATTAGTGCCAAGGAATCCATATCTTCTAAGGTCAATCTCCATCACATCGCTGGTTAAAGTTAGATTGTCGAAATTCCGGTTAAGGGGATGGGAATCAAAGGGACGTACCTTAGATATTCTTCGTAACCATTTGGACCCAAGTCAGTTGCTGTGGGGTCAGTAGGACACCCAAGAAGCCAGGCTTTGGTGCCGTCTTCGTTTATAGTACAGTAGAGCCATCGGTAGCCCGATTTGAAAATCTCGCGACCCTCGGCAAGTTTCTGCCATCTCATCGACGTTAGGTCCAACGCAGATAGCGAACACTCTCTCGGAGTAATGGTAGCAGCGGGGGTTACGAAATCTAACAACGTCCCTGACGAGTAGGCATGATAATGTATGCCTGAGCCTTGAGAAGGTACGGCAGGGCCTGAAATGAATTTCAGTGACGAGATCGAGCCTGGTGCTCTGGGCGCATATGATTTCAGTTGAAAAGACGGGGTATTGACTTGAGCCGTACGAGAGTTGGCTGCGTAGCCTGATGTGCCCACTGCGGGGAGAGGGGCGCCAAGAGTGTAAGGTGGCCGAGGACTTCCAGACATTCTACTGTTAGAGTCCTGGCGGTCGAGGGTCCCAATCTGGGGTCGAGAGTCAAACTCGGGGCTGCCCTTGAAATCCAACCACCACAGGTCGCTAACCTTGTCCATGTCTTCACTCAGGCCGCCGAACACCCAAACTCGATCGTTCCAAATATAGGCTGAATGATCGAACCGAGCGACAAAGCGCCACGCCTTGGACCATGTAAACGTCTTCAGATCGAGGAAACATATGTCGTCGAGCACATAATTATTTTGGCCCGTGATACCGCCTATCACGAAGAGCTTGTCTTCGTGGAGAACAGCAGCGTGTCTAGCCCGACCTTTAGGGATGGGGCCAGACACTTGGGGCTGAGTCCAAAAGGCTGTCTTCAAGTCAAAGACGATTAGGTCAGACAGATACGTTCTATGCTCGTTCTCGCCGCCAAAGACAAGCAGCTTGTCGCCCTGGTAGACTGTAGCGGTGTGGCCTGGATTTCCATTAGCCTCCTGGACTGGGATAATGAATCCAAACTGATCTTACCCATTCGGACCCCTGGAATATCACCATAATTATCAACCAAGGACCACTGGTGACTGACCAAATCCAGTCGTAGGACATGGTTGTACACCTCGTCCGTATACTGGTCGAAGCCGCCGAAAGCGTATATCTGGTTGTTCCCGCAATACGTAACCGACGCATTTACTAAGCATGCCGGCCGCTGACCCAGAGTCCGAGTGACTTTGGGGCGATATCCTTCGAGGGGTCGGTTCTTGACTGGAGAGTTTGGCATGATATAGGTATTGGCGGAGGAGGAGGAGGCTGCGGAGCCCGGCGTGGGAGCGGCGCTTAGGGATGCATTGCCGGTCGATGCATGTACAAGGGAGCCAACGTTGTTCGAGCCAGGCACCGGCGGCGGCGCGACTGTTGGTAAACTCGGGACTCCAAAGATGGAGTTGGTCAAAGGCGCACCGCCACCCGGCGTGGTGGGTTGTTGAGCCATCTCGACAGAAGTCTGTCTCGGGCTAGGACAGACCCTCAATGACCATCTCAAAGACTAAATCTTTGAAATTCCACGAGTTCGCAGGCGGCGCTCGAGGACAAGGGAAAAAGAAAGGCGGCGGACAGTCTGCAGGATTTCTTGTTCGTCAATGCAGTGACGTGACACTTGAGTGGTGGAGCAGACTGCGGCGGCGCTGAACAAAGCCCTGGTCTTTCCCTGTCTGTACAATCACCAGCAGGAAGTCAGATGTCGTTGGGCTGTAGCCTCTAGGGTCACAGGTTTGAGGCAGAAAAAATGGATCCGACGGGCTCTCACGAGGTAGGGGCAAATGAGGCTTGCCTATCCCGGACTAGCGTAGACTACCCCAGCAGCGGAGCATCGAAAAAACCCGCTCCGGTTCCACTGCCAACCCGTTGCCTGGCCACGCTGGTAGTGGGGCTCAAAGTAAATAAAAGGAATCCGTGAATGCCATCATCTAGCACCTTTGTCTTCACTTCCTCTCAACCAAACCACTCTCAGATCCATCCTCTCCGCCTCTAAATCTCCAAGTCTCACGGGAAAAGCCTTCTCAGAAGACTTCCCAGCTGTTCTCCAGTTCAACAGTTTCTGTTACTGGTGCAGCCATTGGATTCTGCTCCCCTCGCCGAAACGTCTTTTTGGATCCTTTATCGAACATTGCACATTAAAAAAAGAAATACCAATTATCGCCGAAAACCTAGAGTCGCTAGATGCTTTCTCAGTAGCCAACGAATTTCGATTTTCCTAGCCGACAAGTCACGTTGCTACAGGTAAAGCTACTACACAATCAATCGCCATGGCGTCCGCATCGGTTTCCACCCCCATCAAGTCCCACAAGGGACTATTCTCTACCCGTACCGCAGGCGGTCGGATGCCATTGACCCCTTCTCCCCGACAGCAGACATCTAAGAATGCTCTTGCCATCGACCTGAACTCTTCTCCATTCACACCCGAGAAGCGCTCGTGTTACGATGCCAAGGCATCCAAGTCTGTCTATGGAGGAAATCTCATGTCACACCTTGCTCGGTCTACACCCAAGGCTGCCCACCGCGAATCGCATCGCGAATCGCACCGTGAATCACACCGCGACTCACACCGTGATTCTCCCAAGTCCAACATTGCCCGGGTGTGCCCCACTCCCCGCAAAGCCCTTGAACTCGGCGTCTCAGACTTTACTCTTACGGGAACTGGCAACACCAGGACCCCTGCCAAGAAGGCCGCACTCCGACAAAAAGCAAACAAGACCACCCTGAACTACTCTGGCGACCGCTTCATTCCAAACCGCTCCGCCAGCTCTGGGATCGTTAACTCTGGTTCCAGCAAGCTCAGCACTTCAGACAGACAGCGTCCCAAGACCAGCACAGGAGAAAGCTCATCAGTGCTTTCATCGGCTGCTGACGATGCCGCTGCTGCATTGGAGGGCTTGAACCTCAACGACGAAGAGCCTGACAGCTACTCGAGGCCGTCACCCAACACAGTTGCTTACCAGGATTCTCTTGCCAATGCCTGTGGTGTCAGTCTCAACACTCGCATTCTCGAGTTCAAGCCAGCAGCACCAGAATCCTCCAAGCCTATCGACCTGAGACAGCAGTACAACAGACCCCTCAAGCCTGCGACCAGCACTTCTGCGCAGTCGCGACGACGCATTGCCACCGCTCCGGAGCGCGTCCTTGATGCCCCTGGTCTTATTGATGACTATTACCTCAACCTCTTGGACTGGAGCTCCGGCAACCAGGTCGCAATTGGTCTGGAGCGCAACGTCTATGTGTGGTCCGCTGATGAGGGCAGTGTTAGCTGCTTGCTGGAGACACCTGCTGACACCTACGTCAGTAGCGTAAAGTGGTCTGGTGATGGTGCATACGTCGGCGTTGGATTGGGAACCGGTGAAGTTCAAATCTGGGATGTCGCCGAGGGACAGAAGATCAGAAGCATGCACGGCCACGACACTCGTGTTGGTGTCATGGGTTGGAGCAAGCACCTTCTCTCTACTGGCGCTCGCAGTGGTCTCGTGTTTAACCACGACGTTCGTATTGCTGAGCACAAGGTTGCTGAGCTGGTATCCCACACCTCCGAAGTGTGTGGCCTGGAATGGCGGTCCGACGGTGCCCAGCTTGCTACTGGCGGCAACGACAACCTCGTCTCCATCTGGGACGCTCGATCACTTATGGTACCCAAGTTCACCAAGACCAACCACAAGGCAGCTGTCAAGGCTCTCGCCTGGTGCCCTTGGAACATGAACTTGCTGGCTACCGGCGGTGGCTCTTATGACCGTCATATTCACTTCTGGAACTCAACCTCAGGTGCCCGTGTCAACAGCATCGATACTGGATCTCAGGTCACATCCCTGCGCTGGAGCCCTCACTACCGTGAAATTGTCAGCTCAAGTGGCTTTCCTGACAACTCGCTCAGCATCTGGAGCTATCCTACCCTTGTGCGCAACGTGGAAATCCCCGCACACGAGAGCCGTGTGTTGCACAGCTGTCTCAGCCCTGACGGACAGATGCTCGCTACCGCTGCTGCGGATGAGAGTTTGAAGTTTTGGAAGGTGTTTGAGAAGAAGGCTGGTTCCGCTGGCAGCATTGCTGGCGGAGCCTCGTCCGGTAAAGCCGACATGGTTAAGCAAATGACCATCCGGTAAACGGCGAGTGCAGTCTGGATCCACGGTAAGTATGCTCCTCTTTTAGGTCATTTCAGTCTTGCAAGCAGGCGAAATCTCAGCACGGAGTCGGGGAGTTGATATTTGTGCTCTTCTTCTCATGGTACGAAAGCGCTTCTCCATGCACGAATGAACGAACGGAGACGGATGGTCTGATCACGAGCAATTATGTCAATATCAATCAAATCGATGGATACAGGGAATGAAACCCAGGGAAAGATTGTTAATCTTAATTATTTTGGAGTTTTGGGGGATTAGGTACGAATAAAATTGAATTAATATTGTAGAAAAGCCATTCAATTTCATCTGGGACTTCACTTGCAGTGAGAAAAGGTACATCGTGCCTTGTACCCTCATGTGGTTTGCTTACTCAGCGGGCTGTGCTCCATCGGGGTCATTTACAAAGGAATACCTGCTGTAGCCTAGCAACTCTCACCACTCCACACTCGCAAGGTGACGACGATTAAGACAAGCTTTACTGGTCGCATCAACCCTTCAATACGGCGGAACTTACTTCTCGAGGTGATACTAAAGTAGAATAACTCAACGGCAGTATCTCCTCTTCTGTGCATTTTCACATACTTGGGAGCAGGAATCCGAGCGGCTTGCAAGGCAATCCAAGGACGGGTGCATCTAGCAGCACTGGCGACAGCTACCACCCGACATTGTCTTCATCCCACAGACCCCTTCCTCGAAACAAGGGCAACCTAGACGAGAAGCGCGAGGTGCCCTTTTGACAGTGATACGCGAGAAGCAGCGGCCAACAGCGACGAGAACAAGCACGAGTGGTGTATCAGAGGACCTCGAATCACGAAGCGATCATGTCCAACCAGGCAGTCGGCGGCGTCTACCAGACCATCATCGAGGAGGTCATTAATAGCTCTCGAGTGGATTTTGAAGAGAATGGCGTCGAAGAGTCCGTATTGGAAGAATTGCGATTGGTAAGCTCTTGTCTCATGAGGCGTCTTGTTCCTTTGTCACCATCCAGCACATTTCCGACCCTCTCAACACCAGTTCCCTGCCCCTGGGCCTGAAGAGGGCGGTGAATCAATAGGGGAGAGAAGTTTGAACGAGAGAACCCATGTGCAGTCCCATTAAAGTATAATGGGAAGCCTGGTTCCAACCAGAACTCGACGTGAAAGGGGGTTTCTTTTTCCGCCCCTCTCGGCGTTGGGCGAAGAGGCTGGTGGAGGACAGCGGCGGAATTCTGGGAGAGGGGCCTCAGCGCTTTTGGGTTTTTAAAGGCCTAAAGTGCTGCTCCCCCCTGCCCCGTCGCCGTAGGGTCAGTCATTAGGCTACAGCGCTCTGATTGGCCCGTCGCCCTCCACCCAACTGCATCACATGCCCCATGATGCTTGGTGCCTAGAACACCGAACATTCACTTGTCGACGCAGCATTTGAGTCCCTGTTTGATGATAGTACCCTTTATCGTGCTTCATTCATTTCGGCCAGTCATGACCCTCTGGCTCGCTTTGTTTTGACCCTCTTTCTACATCCTCACCTTTTTCCGTTTCTTTTTTTCGCTTTTGGCGCTTTGAGACGCCTTGTAATGACCTGCAAACGACCTTGTAACGAACATTATGCTAATCGATCCGTCATGCGTTGTAGGGATGGCAACAAAAGCTATCTCAATTAGATGTAGCTCAGTTCCCCTGGGATCCAAAACCTGAACCTCCGCCTCCTGCTATGCCTGTACCTCCCGTCAACCCGGCTCCTGTGCAAAACCATCCTATCAAGGCGGAGCCTTCATCTACTCCGCAGCTGCCACCTGTTGTACCCATACACAATGGCATGCCGGATCAAATGCAGATCCCTGGGGGTTACAATGGAGTTGATAACAAGAGCGGCAACGTCGCCGCGAACCGTGCTTCTCAGTTGATCCAGCAGCAATATGGCAATCGGGCTACGGGATCAATCAATGCAATTCAGGATCAAATGGGCCAGCAGATCTCAGGCCAGCCTCAACAGATCCAGTTGCCACCGCTCCAACAGGGCCAGCACATGGTCCCGCAACAGCAAGGCGGCCAGCACTTGCCAGCACCCAACGGTCAACATCACCTCCACAACGCACAGACCGACGGAGCTGGGGACGACGAGGGCGAATTCGAAGCGATACTGATGCGTCGCGGCATTACCGGCGACCTTGAGGAGCTTGGAAGGGTGGAGATTGACGGTATTCTACATGAGCAAATTGCTGCGAGGGCGAAGACCATGGAGGGCGGGGGCCTGATGCTTCCTTTGAAGGAGGCGACCAAGCACCGGGCAGCTGGGAGCTCGAAGTCCAGAGGATCCGGGATCGGTGCCCACGACGGCGCTGAGGATGAGTATGACGAAGATGCCATCAATTCGGATCTTGATGATCCCGAAGAGGATCGCTCCGATGACGAGGTTGATGACGAGGGACTTGGACACATCATGCTTTGCATGTACGACAAGGTCCAACGCGTCAAGAACAAGTGGTAAGTCCTAACCTCCTTTTTTTTCCCTACGAATATCTCTGATGTAGTACCTATAGGAAGTGCACCCTCAAGGATGGTGTCTTGACCGTCAACGGAAAGGAATATGTTTTCCACAAGGCGACGGGTGAGTATGAATGGTAGAGAGTCACCCGCCAGCAGGTATGAATCGGTGCTCATCCAGCCCCTTCACGCCGATGCTGAGCTGTGCTCGCCTCCGGGCTTCTGGTATCGATGGACTTGCTTGTTTCTTCCAAGCTCTCCGTTGAAATCAATCTCGATCAAGGCTTATCCTGAAACAACTCATGAAAAACTAAGCAAAAAGAGAAACAACGGGTCTACATATGTCTGGTAGGAGGAAGAGCCCAGGTAGCGAGGCATCGCAGCTCCGGCATGGCGAATTGCGAAAGACGCCTACGCAGCAACGGCTCAATGAATGCTTTTGGCACCTATAGATTGGCAATCTAGTTTTTCTCTTCTTTTCTCTTTGGGTTGAAAAAAACTGAGTTTATGCGGAACCTTTGGAGTTAAAATGTAGGGTTACCCGAGAATAGTTTGCTATCTTGCTCTTGAATCGAACCAGACCACTTATGATTACTAGAAAATGAGGGAAAAGAATGGATTTTTTTTTTTAAAAAAAAAAAATGCTACACTATGTCACATGCTCAGATATGTACGCATGCATTTATCGTTGCAGCAGAGATTTAATATGCACAAGCCCTTGGTGGTTGTCAACCTACAACTGGCTCCTGCGCAATGCAACGCAGGGTTAGACACGCATTGTAGATACGACGCTTGGTCCCGAGTGGTTGTACATCTTGTTGATTAGTACTAGTACTTAAGTTGTTAGAAATAGAGACGAGAAGAGCAAACAAAAGGGGGTAGGGTTTCACGAGGCTGGTAATGGACACAAGGGAGCAGAGGATCCTTCATTGTGGAAGAGGAGAGAAGGGAGAAGAGGAGGGAGGAGGAATGGACGGGGGTACCCGAGCGGCGAAACAGGCGTTGCAGGCAGGCAGGATGAATGAATGAATCTATGCCTGGGTCATGTGTCATTTCCCAATGCACAATCCCAACCGATTCATTCCAAACAGCCAACGACGTGGGCAGCAGCTGGACCCGACAGTCTGGTTCAGCTTGCAGGGGGAGTGGTTACAGGCTTGCCTGATTGGACATTCGCGAAACTCGGCGCAGGGATATGGGTGGTGTGTGATAACCCCCTGAACCTGGTTTCTTGGTGAGAAAACTAGTCGTCGCCTGTTGCTTGTTGGTTCTGTTTCCCCCTTTTTAGGCTTGCCTTCTGGCACGAGGGCCACCTGTTTCGTACACTTTACCGTAATCAATTGATTCGCCGCAATGCCTGCGTTTACGAAACGCAAATGACCGTCGCAATGTGGAGGTGCCGGGACTACACCTGCGCTGAAAGCCAAAGTCCCTACCTACCTGCCCGAGATGCACCTTGGCTGCTAATGTGGCTCCCCAATTCCTTGCACCCATCCACCGCGGCGGTATCATCATCAGCCTCTTGTTGGACCCCGCTGGGCTCAGTTTTGCGCGTTGCTTCGTCGCTCCTCCCCACGCCCGCTACAATCACCGGCGTATTTGCCCTCCCCATTCCTCGATAAGGCCTTGGACTGTGCTCTACCAATGTAAAGCCCACCGGCGTATGAAGCTTGTATTCTTGGGAAGCCCGCTTGTGGGCTATCCTGGTATCGCATCTCCACTGCTCCTTGCCTAGTGTTTTCTGGGCTAGGTTAATAATGCCTATGATATACGTATAGCGCCAACATGGTGCTATGACCAAGCTCAATTCCCCGAGGAGCACGGAGCCGTATGGAAAGAAGGAGGAAACCGGTGCCCTGGGAGCGGGCGTCCATGCCTGACCCGAGAAATCAGGTCTTGCGTCAGCGTGCCACTGTCCTGGGCGAGCCATGGCCAACACATATGTCGGCTAATACGTAATAACGCGTTGGTGCATGCAAACGGCCCCTCCAATCCGCAGCCTCACCCCGTTCGGGGATTTCCTTTGCTCTCGTTGTAGCAAGGATCTCAGACGGTTCTACAATACAACGCTAGCACGCTGCCTTAGACCTGTATCTGCGACCTTGGGGTAGATTCGTCCTTCTTTGTGGACCTGATCTCAACGTACGCAAACTTATCTGAGGCATAGGCGGGGTGTGCTGCTAGAAACAGGGAAGATGCCACGCTGAAGTCGCGCAGATCTCCGTGCATGGTTTGCTCTCGAGCTAGCAATGCGCTCTCAACCAACACTCGGTGTTTATCACCTATTGGGGCTTTCTACTTGACCAAGTGGGCTTGCTACCATTGTCCCCAGGACAAGAACTTGCGTGTTCAGTGACTTGGCATGCAAGTCTAAGATGATTCGTTAACTCCAAGGCGCATGATGATATATCACCCATGTCGATTGTCTGGGAATATCATGTTACGCTGGGCTGGTCATGCCACCCCTTCTCAGGACAATATTGGCCTCTGCCCATTGTCAATTGTCCCCTCCTGCGTGGTTTACGTTCATCTTGCAGCAAATGTGGCTGCTGCAGGATAAGACTCGCTCCTAGTGTTGCATTTTCCAACACTGATGCAACCGAAAGTACAATTCAAAAGATCCTTGGATGCTGCTTGCTCCTTGCTGACGCGGGGGGATGATAACACAATGCCGGTGGATGGAAATGACTTGGACGGATAGAATGTAAGCAGGGCAGATTTCGCCGGCAGGACGTTTAACCATGCCGTGCATAGTTGATGAGTCGATGTGTTATGAATTTGAACTTGAAGCAGACACAGAGAAATACACCTCTGCATTCGAGCCAATGCGACTTTGTAGGAGGCTAAAAGTCATTAGTGGGCCAGGCGTTGAGAGCAATCATGTATAATAGAGTATCATGACATTTCTCTACATCTTGAGAGAAGTCGGTACTGAGTGAGAAATCAATCCTCCAGGTACGAGTGTTCTCGTGGGGACAACAAGTGAAAAGGCGGAGGCCGACACTCCCGTGCTGGTGATTGATGGCCAGCTTGGCACCAAGTTGTGCCCATGACCTTGGTTGTTGGCTCTAATTCCAATGGCCCAGCTTCATGGGAACCAACAGACCGAATATTACTGATGATTGGCTGTGTTCAGGGAGGATGGATAACTCACGGACTCAGCTCCGTTCTGATGTTACCATACCTGGCTTGCCAACCCTGGTAAAGTGTGCACATGGTAATAAAAATAATCAATGCTAGCTAGGCGTCAAGTTGAGGGTTTCATCATGATGATATTCAGCCGACAGATTGTGCAGCAAAATCGTGGACTTTCTTCGAGCACCGGCTTGTTGGTGCGGCTGTGTCCGCACATGGAGAACTACCTTAGATTCTGACCGGCAGTGCTGGAGGTGCAAAGTGCTGGTTGGTGAGGGCCAAAGGTCCGTATCCCCCGCTGACCACCCCTTCACTAGTCGCCAGCTCCTAGCAATTCGAGGACCCAAGCCTTCGGGACCAATCTAACATAGGCTATGCCCTTGAGTAACAACGAGTTGATGAGTTCTGGTCCGAAACCTGGCAAGGGGGCCGTGGTTTTGGACCCGTTTGCTCACAAAGCGAGCCAGGGGGGGCGTGATGAGAAGCGAAAAGCTCTGACCTGCAGAATCACTCCTTTGGGAAGTAGCTGATCAAGAATGCATTGCAACTTGACTATTCAACGACTTATTCCTAGAGATAGGCCTGAGCAAGACGATTGACAGGGCTGCAACGGACATAGTACGTGCAGACATGGGATCCAGGCTAAGGTACTTCGACAGCGAGAACAATCTCAACAGCACTTCCGGCCATGCAGGAATGGTACTATGTCAGCGCTTGGCCTCAAGGGGAATGGCGGCGCCCGACCTTGCTGCCCATGGTATGCGCCTACTTTTGGCTTGCCGGTGGTCCAAGGGCAGGGGTTAGAGCGCTTTGCTCGTGGTCGCTAGGGACGGGCCCTAAGATAGATGCCCACTAATTAGATTCCCGTTGGCGCTGCGGAAACTGCTGCTCCCACCACCACCCTCAGGACAAGTCGATTCGTCGTGACGCAGGCACTAGTAGTTCCGGATACGTGGTAGATGCTCTCTTCAGGCCTACTAGTAGCTAGCCAGCAGGCTCTTTTCTCGTTGGGAAAGTGATAAATCACAATCAATTGCTGTCCGACTCCGCCAGCCAGCCAGTCATTTCGACGGGTTGGCCCCATCGTGATCAAAGGTGGACACCTACCTAGGTAATGCATCGTGCTGGAGGCTCGACTAGGCGCTGAGGAATGTGACACTCGCCTGGCCGGATCTTCTGCTGGGGTCAACGGATACATTAGCCTGGGCCTTTGGCACTGCCCAGCGGCCGGTACATTCTCCCGCGAGGTGGCTGTGGCGGTAAGGACCCAGGTACTTTGGGCTGGATGTAGGTCGGTCCTAAGTTGTTTTTTTGGTGCGGGTCCATTGTTCAATCAGGAGAGGTGCATAATAGCACCTATTGCAATTCTCATCGGCGCGCCAACGTAGTACCTGCCTAATTGCCTCCTGCCTCAAAGCGTCTCAAAGCGTCTCGCCCTCATTCTCGTTGGCAGCCGCAGCGCAGCGCCCCATCCCACACCAAGGCATGGATTGACGGTGGATACGACCGATGGCGGGCACCTACGCACATGCAGTCCCCAGCAGCTTAGCCCTCGCCCTACAGCGGCAGCGGCCTGGACGGCTCGTCCCCAGGCAATCTCATCCGCTGCGAGACAAGACGAGGGCCCCAACACACGCCCCAGAGCGCGGCTTTGGCCCGTCTGCACGAGAGCTGCTCCTTATGGACCGGGGCGGCATTGAGACCCTCTCTGTAACGCGGCCCGTCAAACTGTAAAGGACTTTCCCTGGCACCATTCCGCGCCTTGGGTCTTTCCCCCTTCACGCACTCCACCTGCGTCGAATTCGGCCTATCCTGCTATTTGTTGTTGTTGCAGCGCCGTGTCAGACTTTGGGCGATTGCCGCCGTCTGAATTCTCTGCCTCCATTGGGGCCGACCTCTGCTCTACCTTCCTTCTGTGCTGTGCTTGGATTGCCAGTCTTTCCCTGCCCGTCAGCAGCCCAACAGACCAGGCAGTTGTCACTACTGTGCCGCCTTGAGTTCTCTGTCCTCGTCCTTGCTTGGCGAATCGATTGTTGAGCTCGCATAGCTCGGATGCTGGATTTGCGCCAGCCCACACAGCCCCAGCCTTGTTGACAGTGACCGCACAGTATTAATCGACCACCACCACATACAATTGCGCTCTACCGTCCCGCAGAATTCATCCTCACCTCGCCTGACTGCGGCAGCTTGCATATATCTATCTTTTTGAGAAGAGCTGTGCTTCGAGCCATATTTATTGGATCCTGCCCTTCGATTTCGAAATCTTCCTCTGTCCCCGGACAGCCGCCACTCCCTGAGGCACAACACGGCTGTGCAATGAGATCTTCCTCAGGCACTGAGAAGATCAATTTCGTTTCAAGATTCTGCTCCCGGTTGTTGTGGTAGCCGGGTTCTGCATACCCTCCTGTTCTCTTCACCACCACCAGCCCCCCCCCCCAAGAATCGCAGCGACCTATTTGTTTCGTGCTTCTCGACCCACACGCGGGCAGGGCCGAACCAACGGAGCATCTTCAGGAAACAAACACACTGAGATCGCCCGGTCTCTCAGATCAAACGTAGCGCTAGGAGGCAGACTTGTTTCTTTCGTTGGTACTATTACTAACCGACTTGTTTGTATCCCTGCTTGTCATTGTAAGTCCTCTACTGCCCACGCCCTTCTTGCCGGATACCTACCACTTCTGACGAGGAGTCCCGTATCTTCACTCCTCTGCCCCCCTCACACTCCAACACCCCTCCCCTCCTTCGTTCTTCTTCATCCTTGTCTCAATAGCCAGTTCACTCCTTGGGTATTGGCTACCAATTCGGCACTTATGACTGGTGTCGACGATGGGTTGATGCCTACGTTGTCTCATCCTTGTCCGCTGTTGCCATAGCGCGAACTTGAGCTGATCGCTTGTATTGATACAAACCTGCTGCAAGAAGGCGGAGCTTGACCGGAGTGTCGGCGCTCGCCACTTTCTGTACACATCCTAGCGTATTTGGCTCCCCCCCCCCTTCGCATCTTGAGAAGGGGTCTCAGTCCTGCCAATGCTCATAAAGGATGTGATGGTCTCCATTCCTGCCTTACAGTTCCCTCTGTTTCTGCTCTGCTATTTGCCTCATCGTTCCCTTTCCATTGCAGTTTCCCCCTCCAGCTCACTCCCTGATGTTTCACCAAGTAGTTTCTAATTCCCCCTTCAGAATTTACAAGAAACTCAATCTTGGTTCAAACGCCCTCATTGGACATTTGCCAACTAGAGTGCGGAGATACTGATTGTTTGACACAAAGTCCTCTCATGCACACTTTAAACGATCATATCATATTTAATTTGCAAATTTCGGAAGTCCATCACCATGGCCTCATCAGCCAAACCTAGGTATGGCAGAGCCCACATGGCCAATGTGAGTTTGACTAACCTCAACCCCAAACATATAGGGAACCCAACAGCCCAGCAGAAAGGGAAACCACCGATCCCCCCCCATTTTTTGTACATTTGGAAGGTCAATGGAGGCATGGACGTTATTATGGCGACTGGAAACCATGGAAGTATATCTTTCCAATCGACGCGGTACGGCACATCCCCGAGGACTGATTTTTTTCTCGAAAGGTCTTGCTGATTTCCCTCTAGGAAGAGCTTAATAGGGCCGATATGCTGCACAAATTCTTTAGCCTTGCCAACAATGAAGAGATCACTACAGTTAAGCTTAGGAGCGATCGCCAAATGAGGGTAATGGATCTTGGTACTGGAACCAGTATATGGGCCAGTCTCTTTCTTCGGTAAGCAAATGCTCCAAGTGCTCCCTATAGCTTACAGCTAACAATTTACAGGAAGTTCACCCAGGCTCATGTCTTAGGGGTCGACATCAACCGAATCCAACCGCCCACGTGAGTTGATCAAATCTTGTTTTCGGGATGGTTCTGATGCTAATAGTATCTGTAAAGAATCCCCGTACGTTTATCAACGATTCAGTTTGACCTCGAAGAACCATGCTGGGACAAGCTGTGGCAAGACTGTGACCTCATTCACATTAGACAATTGCTCGGCTGCATCGAAACCGACCTATGGCCCACAGTTTACAAAAATATCTTCAAGTAAGTTTCCTCCAAACTGGTTCAGACATGATATTCACTCACCTATTTTCAAGCCACCTGGTGCCTGGCAGCGGCTACATTGAGCAAACGGAGATTGACTGGGACCCTCGATGGGACGAGAGTGGTGATATACCTTCGCCGTCAAGCCTCAAAGAGTGGGCTGACAGATTCCTTGCTGGCTTGGATAGATGTAAGAGGAGCGGTAGGGTAGACCCTGCGCATAGGCGTCGAATGCTCGAGGATGCCGGTTTCACTGATATAGAGGTGAAGACCACGCGGTTGTATGCCAGCCCGTGGAGCCGGGATGAAAGAGCGAATGACATTGCGAGGTGGTTCAATATGTCATTCATCAATGGTATAGAAGGAATGAGCCTGGCAACAATGATTGACTATGGAGACATGAGAATAGAGGAGGTCAGGAATCTCTGTCACCGAGTGGATCGAGAGATGGCTCATCTCCAATACCATGGGTATATGACGCTGTAAGTTTTTCTTATGTGATACCTTCAACAAGTGAAGGTTATGTGCTGACTTGCATTGTAGCTACACCTGGAAGGCAAGGAGAGCCTCTTAGCACTCTTAGCAGTGCCAGGCATTCCGTACCCTGTTTTCCATTTCCATCTATAATACATACGCGCACGCGCCTTCAAATGGCCTGCCGTGGTGGGTTTTTTTCCTACTGTGTTCTACATTGATCCTATTTCTGAACTCGATTTCGGATGTTGGATGTGACGAAAAGGAAAATCAAAGGAAATGAAGGCCCAGGCACGTGTCGCATTACACGATTTATCATTCAAGGCTCATGGTCTCTTAGCCATCCCCCTCCCCCAACCCCTTCTGCGATGCAACTCATCACCAACTATTTTGCCTTCCTCTTCTGGGATAACCTTCTAGAATTGTTAGGATAGGCGTTTTGGGTTTTTGTTGGATATTCAAGAGCTATCAGGCTGGTTGGAAACGACTAGGGATGATGAGCAGACGGCTGGCTTGGTGAAAACACCAAACACCGAAGAAAAGGGATTATTCATGAGCACTGGGCCTTCAGGTGGCGTTCACATGTCCTACTAATTATCTGAGGGGATGGCATCTTAAGTATGAAGCATCCCCGCGGGAAACCGTAGTTGCTGTTGGTTGGCACATGATAATTAAGATGCTGGGACTGGGCTTGCAATTCTGATAATTCATTCTAATAAAACATTGCTCATTCATGGAGTAGTCGATGGAGCCATTGCCTCACCTAGCCAGACACCGAATCACGCTTTTGACGGAAACCCCATAGCTATGAGAATGCCAACCTTACGGCATTAATGATTGTACAGATCTACAAAGGGAAATAAATACTGGCACATGGCGGCATGACCCGACACCTCGAGCCGAGCCCCCCCATGATTTTTCAAACCACCTGTAAACACTCGGCGGCAGAACGATATCGTGTTCTTTCTAACCCCACCCAGGCAGATTCTAGTCATCCACAAAACGTAGCCCCCCAAAATTCCGTACCCGAGTCTATTCCTTAGTGGTGCGAGCCAACCTCGCCGCGGTATCCAACGAGCTTGAAGCGGCCAATAATCTCGCCAACGGTGAAGAAGCCGAGGGTCTCGGCGAAGATGACACCGCCGGTGGCAAGCTGGGCCACGCTGATATTTCGTACGGAGTTGATGAGGCTCTGGGGGGATCGGAGGATGCTGCCGCTGGCAATGGATTGCCAGAGGCCCTGGTAGAAGGTCTGGAAGGTAGCGGCGGAGCTGGTGGGGGGGTTACGAAGATCAGCGAACAGTGTCCCGGGATCGTGGTGTGCGTGGGTTTGAGTCTTACGGGATGGCCATCTTCTGGTTCTGGGCGACGTACTTGCCCAGCTCGAGGGCGACCTTGCTGTAGTATACGACGAGGGGAGTCTGACCTGTATGATGGGCATGGGGGAGTCAGCTTCAATCAAGTTTCTCTAACAGAGGGCCCGGGGGGTTGTTGCAATTATGCGTCGTCCTTCCAACCCCCGGGAGCATCCTCAACCGCTCGGATCTCGTCTAGGCGTGGGCATTGGGGCCGGGGAACGTACGCTCGAGGAAGCCAATGGCCTGGCCGGCCGGGCCACCCAGCTTGCCGATGGACTTGGCGGCGCCGGCGAGGGCAGGGCCAGCGGCGCTGGTGACTCGCGACAGGCCCTGGGCAGCCTTGTTTGCGGTGTCCTTGGCGGCAGCGGCGGCCTTCTCAGCGGCGGTGCTGGCCTTCTCGGCGGCGGTGCTCTGGAGGCGGCGGGCGGCGAGCTGCCTCAGGACTGGGGAGCGCAGCATCGGGCGCGTGAGTGACATGGGGGCGGCCATCGTGGATGGGGGGAATCGGTTGTGTGGCGGGGTGGAGGAGGGGAATTGAAGGTCGTCGGAAGTCGAGGAGGGCGAGGACGACGGCGCGAGAGAGACGAATGAAGGACGAGGCTGGAATTAAGGTGGTCTGTCTACCGGCGTGTCGTCCGTTCAATTGAGGGAGAAAAAAAGCTCGGAAGAATTCGCTGGCACGGGGAGTTTGGGCTGGACGGATGCGCTAAGCCTCTTTGAGAGCCGGTGCTAGGGAAGGGACACCAAAACGACACCACCAAGGCACACCCACCCGGGCGTGATCGTCGGGATCTCAACAGGTGTCAATGGGTCATAGCTTGGAGATGGGTCTGATATAGTTTCTATTTTATTCAATGAAGTTAAGAAATTGGAGTTAGTCAAATGCGTCCCAGTAGACAGTCAGGGTGCGCACCTGCCGTCATCAATTCGGTACCTGTATATGCCCGGAGTAGCCACCACTGATTCAGGAACCGAGGCCCTCAACCAATCGAAGGTGCCACGACGAGTCCGGCCAATCTCGTGCTCCGTACCTGCCTCTCCATCGCTGAATTGCTGAGACAGCCACCTGAGGCCAACGCATCTACGTCTTTCTATCTATCATCACTGTTGCAGATTTAAATATCATCCATGTGAATTATTTAGAATGTCCATTGTCATGCCCTGGATCATCTATCAATCCTGATAGCCCGATTGTATGCCTATTTCGCGTATATCTTTGTTTGCTCTTATTGCCCGTCACACGCCAACTCCTGCCCTCTCTTGTTTATTTAAATTTGACCTTGTCCCGTGTCCTCTAATCTAGACTCTGGATCTGCACCTTGATGGCACCGCTCTTGGGGTCTGCTGAGGTTTCGAATGCCTTGAGCGCATCCTCAAGCGGGAAGCGGTGCGTCACCAGCTTTTTCAGATCAATGACGCCGCTTTCCACCAGGCGGATGGCCTTGGGCCAGGTGTTGCTGTATCTGTACTGGAGCTGGATGTCAACCTCCCTCACGCTTGCTCGCATGAATGGGATGTTGATCTCGTTCTTGCCGACACCAATGATGAAGACCTTGCCGCCAAACTTGACGGTCCAGATAGCAGTGGCGATACTGCTCTCCACACCGGTGCATTCCATCACAAGGGCAGGCTCGACGCCTCCGAATGACTCAACGATTCGCTTGGCAGAGTCCTCTGCCGATTCTCTCTCAACCTTGTGGGTAATTACGCGGGGGCAGATCGACTTGGCGAACTCCAACCGGCTCTCAGCAATGTCCGTGATGACGATGGGAGCAGCTCCAGCGGCAGCGCAGCAGAGTAGAGTAATCAAACCAATAGGTCCAGCGCCGCAAATCAAAACGGGGTCTCCGAGCTTGACTCCGGCTCTCTCCAGTCCGGCAAGGGCTACGCTCAGAGGCTCCAGCATGGCACCATCCTCATAGGACATGTCACCAATCTTGTAGCACCAGGTTGCTGGGTGGTTGACATATCGACGGAGCAGTCCGGGTACCGGAGGGGTGGACAGGAACTCGACCTTCTCGCAGCCGTTGTAGCGGCCAGTCAAGCACGGCTCACACTCATTGCAGATGATATTAGGCTCAATGGCAACACGGTCGCCAACTTTCAGGCTAGTTACAGAGGGGTGCACTGCGATGACGTCTCCCGCAGATTCGTGACCGAGAATGTGGTCGCCCTCCACAATCATGGGGCCGATGCAACCAGCGTGCCAAAAGTGCACATCGGATCTACACTCTTGTCAGACGACGACTCCTATCTTAGGATGTATTTCCCTGAACTCACCCGCAAATACCGGTGCTGCGGATGGCAACAGTGACCTCTCCCGGCTTCAGGTCGGTACCAGCCTTGACGCTGTCAGCGGTGGGCTCAGCTGCCGTGATCCATAGGTCGTGCTGAGGGTTTGTGTAAACACCAATGTTGGGCTTGAGCTGCTGCGACTTGAGATCCCCTGATGCGGGGGTTTCGACTGCCACGGGACTCATAATGAGAGACGGTGAAAGAGAACGTGTGTGCAACTTTGTTCCTTTGCTCGGCGGATGCTACGTGCAGGAAGATCGCCCGTCTATATAAAGAACAAAGATGAATAGGCTGAAAAGGTGATGCCGGGAGGTCAAAAATCTCTATTCTCCTTCCGTGCCGAGGATGCCAGAAGGAAAGGGGGCAGCTGGTTGGGCACCTCCTCTCCCAATATATAATTCGTCCTTTATGGCCTACTTGTCCCTATGTACTCCATGCCACGCTCGGTCAAATCAGCTCCCCCACGTCGCCTATGATCTTGCAGGTCGAGTAAGAGGTGGGCGGGAGAAAACAATGTGGGGTCGGAACATGGTTCGGGCAGGCTAAGACCGACGATGCGATTTGATGCAAACTACCGCGCCAATCATGGTAGAGGCGAGGGAGCACATTCTGAGGCGTGAAATCCACCTCATTCTCCAGCAGCCCTCCAATGCGGTTGGCCTAGCGTCAGGCTCACGGTCTCGCAAGGAGGCCATTGGCTCTATCAAAACGGGTCTTTGGGAGGACCGCAGGACGCCAGGCATCCCCTCCCCAGAGATTATATTTTCTTTCATGTGGTCAAGACGATGCCTCGCCACACGCGGGCCGGTTCAGTCGGGGAGTCGAAAATTAACTCCCCGAAGGCGTCCAGAAGCCATCCTTCAATTTGGCCGGCTGGTGGGCTTGGTGGTGGGTGTCAATTGGCTTCCAGCGCCTTACTAGAGTGGGAGTTTGACATCTCTCGATAGAGATAGGTGGACTTAAAAGACTAAGAAAAGGCCCTTAGTTGAGGATCAATTGGCAGCTCCCTTCCACATCCGGCCCTACTCTTCTGGGACGACCGGATGTTTGTTCGAGAGACATTCCCTATTGGGATTTATTCCTCCTTTCACGGTACCCTGCATATCAGCCGGAGGTGGAGTGTGTAGCCGGTAACAGGGACCTCGTGACTTGCAAGAATCTTTTTTATCGTCTTCGTCCTCCCGTCTCTCCCCATTGGTACATGTACGTACTCGGCACGGGCTGTGTGTTGATAATTGATCCTTCATACCGCAGCAGCAGCATGAAGAACGGGCTGTGCAGCGCGCCTGGGCCTGCCTCAATCATCGTGCAAGGAATATCACGCATCCAGCAACCGGCCACGCAACACACCAGCAAGACTTCCGGAGATGGGTGAAGATATACATATGATGTATTTTTCCAGGGTCACCAATACGAATCCCCGCATATCAACAGATTAGGCATGCACATCTACATACAGACACATATATGTGTGCATGTGTGTATATATGTGCCTGCTCATACGCTGCGCAGAGCAGGGTCTTGCACCCCGCATAGCATGGCATGCAGATCATTTTCTGTCTGGTACCTTGTAGGCGATAGATTTGGAGTTGCGTCGTATCAAGGATTCTTGACGTTTCATTTGATACTATTGCATAATTCTGTGCATGAGCTTTTTTTTATTCCGCCCTGTGTTTAGACATTGAAACCATTGTCTCCAGGCTTGATCTTGGAGAAGCCGCTTATACCGACAACTGAATCATTATCACCATCCGGAAGCAACATCAACGTCGTATTACATCTAGTGTAACGGCTTAATATCGGTGACGCTATACAAATTAGGCAGTGCTCGCGGCTATATAGAAAACGCCGTTCTCCCCCCCCCCCAACCCCTCTCAAGCTATTGTCTTATCAAGTTCAAAGAGATTAAAATTTCGCAATGGATCCATGCGACCATGCCCTCGGGATCAGTTGACCAAGTACAGTGGGCTGGGGACGTGTGCGAATAAACTTAAGCGCCCAAATGAAATACTCCGATGGCCAGCGCCACTTTTTCAGGACGCTATTCCAACGCTTTTTTTTTCTTCTCCAAGTCGCGATGGGGGCCCTTGGCGACGACGCGGCAAGATGCTACAGCCGAGAGAACTGCTGATAAAAACGTCCCACGCTAAATGTTGAGGCTGATAAGTCCCCCAAGTCGTGCCGTATTGGTGCATTTTGACATCAAGAGGGGAGGGGAGGGGAGGGGGGAGGGGGGCGCTTGATCCCCCCGGTTTTGGTGACCTTATTGCCGCGTTTCATATCTGCTACGTCTACTGTCTGGGAGAATGCGACCTTCTCTCCACCTCCGCAGGAGGAGCACCACACCGCAAATCACGGGCCATAGTACGAGCTAGGAAGGGCAAAAGTCCGGTGGTTGGTAAACACCACAAATCTTTTTAAATCTTGGTTTGACTGAGCTAGATATGGGTCTAATTGCTTGATTTGCATGTGGGCATGCGTGGTCAAGTCGAGTGAAGTAGAAGACACGAGGGCGGTACAATCCGACAGTTGTAAACCAAGGCGGTAACCTCCATACGCCATTGGCACCGCAGTAAACGCCGCCCTGTATTGTCAAGAAAGAAATTGCCCAAGTGTGAAATGCCAGCCGACCCTGGCTAGTAACGGTATCCCCATTGGGGGAAAGGATGTGAAGAATGAAGTCAATTCAATGTGGCGAAGTGAAGAAAGGAAGAGGAAGTGAGGAAGATAGGAAGAAGAAGTGAAGAAGTCGAGATGAAGAAAGAAGTGATGAAGAATCGAAGGGGCACAAATTGTGCTTAAAGGAGGAGGATAAGAAGTGAAGAAGTCATATGTTCGTTTCTCATAACGGGGTATAAATCACATCAGGCATGTAAACATGCATTGGTGAACGTCGATCAAAGACGTGTACTTGTTGCAGGCCGAGCCCGACACTGCAATTTTTTTCTATGTTGGTGGTAATGATCAAATCAACTGAACCCAAAGATGGATTCATTGATCTGATGGGCGAAGGTTTGTGAAAGTCCTAGCCGACGGAGACGACGACATCGCCTTTGCATTTGCCGTAGGAGCAGCACTCGGAGGGATCCATCTCGCCCTTCAGGATGGCGTCGACCTTGGCCTGTGCAACATGTGTCAGTATACGGCACAGCAGGAATGGCGATATGATTGATTTGTGGTGTTGAGGCTGGGCACTTGGCAGGAGACTTACATCGGGACACGGGCCACGGGGTGCGATAGGGCTGAGAGGAGCAGCGGCCACGAGAGCCGCGGGAGCCATGAGCATGGCGATGCAAAAGGTCCAGGATTTCATTTTCACGGTTCTCTTTTCTTTGATCCTGTTCTTGTCCTCTTGTTCTGTCGATTGACCCTTTTGATGTTTAGGGTATAGCAGAAGATAACGTAGTGAGATGGGTAATGAATGTAATGGGCGTCCACCAGTGGATGGCCTTTGGTAAGGTAAGGAATGTGGGAGGAGAGAAAGGAAAGAAGAGAAGGACGTGCAGAGCAGAATCCTTGTTCGCAGAGCTGGGCGGCAAGGCTCAGTTCATATAGCGGCGGAGCGGAGGGAAAGGTGAGGTGAGATGGCAGGGTCGTGCGGTGGTGTAATTAACTGTGGAATTATCTGGTGCGAAATGAAGAGCTGTTTGAGACGCAGATGTGACAGCGATCAGGCTCCTGCTCATTTATTTGCGAGGTGATTTTGGGCGGGATCGGCTGGGGCGGCCAGGCTGATTTAAGATAAGGAAGAGAAGGGCAGAGCAGGCGTGCACTCGGCCTGCCTGCCGGATCCCTCGTGCAGTCCATGTTTCGCAGGCCGCAAATGGGCTGGAGACGGAGGACTAGACAGCGCCATCTGGTCGTGTTGTGTGTCGTGTGTCGTGTCAGGTCGCATCTCAGCTCGTGTTGAGCGCTGGTGTGTGTCGGCAGGTGGGAGCTAGAGCTGCTTGATAACGCTCCAGCAGGGCGCTAGCGCTGTGACAGCCCCTACGGCAGCCGATGGAGACCTGCTGGCGGTCCCGGCAGCGGCAAGCGGGCGGAGCTGGTTAGCTAGTCGCCCCTCTGTAATCCATTACGAGCATGGATCACGGCCTTGCCAAGCCTGCTTGTGCATCTTCAAAACCAACCCTGGTTGGGCAGATCGGGATCCGTGGGTTGAGTCTGAAGCGAGAGCCCGTTATCGCCAGACGCATCCATCCATCCCCTCACCAACGGCCCTACTGTTGCCTCTAATGCGCTTCCTCGTTCAGCTTGTCAGCCACCGCCACCGGCTCCCCGATATACCGCCGTTTCTGCCTCTCCTTTGCCTCTGCCGTCTCCCTCGTACATGCACATGCACATGAATACGGCCAAGCGAGGGGTCACCATGTGGTCAAACCCTGATGTCATAATAGCACGCAAAGGACTGAGCCCGAAAAATGTGAGACATGTCGAAACGGGCTTATCGTCACCGCTCCAGTCTGTCACATAGCTCGGCCCCAGTAACCTCAGCAGCTGCGTTCTTGACTCCCGGATCGATCGACGGTATATCCCCATCACATTCCCTAGCCCACCCAGCCCCTCCTCTGTGCTCTCAAACTAGGGTGCTACTCTGCATGTACATTCAACCCATGCTACAGATCATCACCTACATTGGAAACGTCAGTAGGTTGCCGTCTGAGACGAATGGACACTACCATTGGCTAGGTCTTCGCTGAGACAGCTTGTACCTGGGACGAGGAATGGAAGGGGACGTGGTCCAACCTAGGGCTAAATAAACCCCAGAGCTGTCACTCCTGCCTAAACTCGAGGGACTGCCCGCACGTCAGTCTCCATCCGGCATCACTCCATTACTCCCAGTCTGAGCCATTATCATGGAGGTGAAGGCGTCAACAGAAAGCATGTCACAACACAGTTCTGCTAAGCACAGTGGATGGAATGAGGCATTGATTGAATCCATATCAGCCCGGCAATGACGTCTTCCACAGCTCCAACCCCACGCCACCAAGCGCGACAGTCAGGTTTCTCCCGGGGAGAATCTCTATATCGCCAGGGTCAGCCACCCCGCTGTACATGTCCGCCTGAAGGCAGATGCGCCCGTCCTTTGACATCGTCCAAGCTTTCAGGCGCTGGTCATTGCTGGCGGTGAATACCACTAGAGACTCTCCCACTCGCTCCACGGCCATACCATTGATGGCCGCCGCATGGGCTCTGCGACACACGTGCCGAAACACCGGTTGGTAAATGTCTCGGGAGAGCAGACTTAGCCCGAGTGAATTATCATCACCACCCGTCACCACGTAAAACTGACCTGCGCTTGCGGGAACGAGGGCAAGGCATTTTATACTATTCTGGTGGACCTTGGTAACGTTGTTGAGGACCCATTGCTTGGTATGTTGGTCTTCCACATGTCGTATTTTCCACGTAGCGATGTGTCCATCTGTCGACGCAGTCAAAACGGCTATGTCATTCTCGCTCGCCTCGACTAATCCCTCCAGACTAGTTAGAGGTTGGATCTGTGTTAGACAAGCCCCGGTATAGGCCCCCTTTGCCAAGACCTTGAAGCCATCCAATCTGTCGAACAGATACGTAGAAAGGAATGAGTTTGAGAATGCCATGGTGATGATGATACTTCCGTCCCGCCTTGGCTGCACGGAAAAGTCCATGATTCTCAAGTCCTTATCGATATCTGTTTCATCAAAGATACCTTCGCAGGTGACACAAAGCTGGGAATAACCCCCCCTGAGACTTCGTATTCTCCATACGAAAAACTCGGTGCTACCCGCACTGCTGAAAAGGTAGCCATCCACCTGCCCTGAATCCGTAGCCGAATTCGATGGTGACCACGCCAGTTTTTGGATGCCTGCCATGTGCGCTTTGATGAGTGCCAGACATTTCATTTGCTTTGCGCCGCCCGTTCCATATTCAGGGCGTTCCCAAATCCGTATAGTGGTGTCCTCTGCACCAGTGATAGTCAAGCCATGTGCGGAGGTCATGGCCCGCACTTCACGGCCGTGTATCCCTATCTTGAGAGCGGCGTAAAGCGGGCGTCTCCGATAGTACAAATACAGGGTTGACGTCTTCGTGAATGTGAAAAAGAACGGGTCTCGATCAGATCGTCCAGGTAGGAAGCTGAATGATCGGTGAGCGCCTCCACAGTCGACAGATGCCCGCTCCTCCCTTCTAGTTTCGTTCCAAACGACGAAACACTTACTCCTGAAACCGTAGAGGATGAGTTCAGGCTTGGGGTCATCCGTAAACCAAGCACCCTCAATCATTGGCCCAAAGGGGGGTGATGACTCGTGAAGAAGTTCAAGACTCGTGAGAGACTCACTGTGGACAATCTCATATATCCTGAACTTACCATCTCGTCCAGTAGTAAGGAAGGATATATGGTTCTGAGAGTCTTGAAAGCCCGGGAGCGCAACAATAGAGCAGATAGCATCAGTTGACCGAGTGGCAATATCACACACTGACTGATAACCATTTTCCACCGGTGCCAACACAGACATCCAGCCATGTCTCGACCCGATCACTAAAAACTGTCCTATTATTGCGGCTGATGCTGTCACAAACTTAGGGTTGAGGCCAGAAACCTCGATTTGATTCAAGAGTTCTCCTGTAGTGGCGCATAGGGTCAACCACGTAGGGTTGGAGGCTCCGAATAAATGCACAAGGATATCAAGAGACTTTGCGCCACCGGCCTCCCGTTGAATATTAGTTGATAGGCAAGTTATGCCTACAATCTTCCCTGGCAGGCTAGCAACACGAAACAGTCGGTCAGTAGCAAGATGGTAAATTAACACACTTCCACTGGTTGCACCCAAGACTGCGATTCCATGGGCAGCTTGCTTTAGAACGTATGTCCGCTCTACATCCTGGAGTAGAGCCTCCTCAACATGGATTTCCTTCCAATCCAAATTGGCTTCGCGAGTAGTGCCGAGGAGAAGCCTGCCATAAGACGTGGCGGCCACCAATTTCTCCTTGGAGATGAAGTCGTATTGGCCAATGACTTCTTGTCTTTTCTTCTTAGGCTGTTGAGGTGTCTTGTCACTCGGCTTTGGTATGTCTACCGTGATGAGAACACTAGGCGTGGTTGGACTTGCTGAATTTTGTGAGCTCATTGCCTCTGATTCAGATGTATGTGCCTCAATCAGAGATATCCTACTATCCGCTCCACCTGTAACGATAAGTTGCTTGTTACCTGAGCTTGAAACCGCTCGCGACCACAAGTGTTTCCCTTCATGGAGAGGAAATACACCTTTGAGAGTGATCGAGCCAGTCAGGATACCTTTATCTGCTTGGATCTCGGTGACGTTTTTGGCGTGAAATTCCATTTTCCAGCACTGCGTTGTTGCATCTTCTCCAAAAGAGTAGATGTCGAGCGTGTTCTTCGTGCCCAGAATACCAGGCTCTGTAGCAGCGGGGAACTTTACGCCCCAAATCCTCGAAAGATGGCCCATCGCCATTGCTACGGGTGGTCTTGACCCATGAGTAGGATGAGCTTCATCACTACCGAAGCCAGTCTCCCTTGCTGTGCTGAAATGAGTATTCGTTTGTTCGATTGCATCCGTTTGCTCGCTGATATCCCAAATACGAATTGTCCGGTCATCGCTAGAAGTGGCCAAAAACCGCACTTGGCGCCCGCCAATGATGGTGTATAATGGAGATATATCCACCCCAAAGATCGAACCTTCGTGGCCTGTGAGGACATACAGCAGCTCGTGTGGGCTTTCTCGCCCAGCCCCGGCCCCGGCCCAAGCCTTCCAAACCAGTATCTCGCCAAAAACAGTCCCAGCAGCTACCAGAACGCAGTCGGCGGCAAGCCAGGTCAAGGTTGCCGAGTACAGGCCAGGCCGCGCTGGGGCGATGACCTCCTCCAGGATTATCCGGCCCTCCTTCTCCTCATGGCGGATCAAGACGGCCTCGTTGTGTGCTGTGACTAAACAGGCGCGCGACCTATCATAAGGCGAGAATGCGCCGTAATAAATCCAATCTGGCGCAGTGGCAGTTGCAACGACCGAAGGTACTCGGCCCGTGTCCAAGCCATCGGTAGATACAATGGCGATCAGCTTGGCTCCCCAGATGAGGAGCTTTCCCGGCGAGTCTCCTTCAGCAGGCAAAATGGACAAGCCATGAACGATCTGCTCGTCGAATATACGGAACTTGCAAAGCGACTGCCTGGCCTCAGTGTCAAAAACCTCTATCTCGTTGTCCTGCCCTGCCAGAACCAGCTGCTTTCCAGAAGATGGGTGGGAAAATTCCAAAGCAGTGACTGGCACTTGGGACAACTCCCGTTGGAGCTTCACCTATCAGACGGGTCAGCATATTTATATATCATCCATGGCAGAGGGATGGACATGGAAAGAAAGGATACATAGAGAGACTGGTGAAGGAGGGGTACCGACATTGACAGGCATGGTTGAGTCGAGATGAGGGAGGCACGGCTCAGCAGCAACTTTCCATGGCAGGCACGGAATCCAAGCGCAAGAAATTGAAAATTTGGCTATGGCTTTGTCATAAATAGTTTCCCTCTTTATTAACACGATTTGCAGCAGCTGCGCATCCTCGAGGCCGCTATGAAATGGGTAAAAATTCGGTGCCACAGACCCAATAAAATTTTTACAAACCAGGCTTTCGGTCCAATTCATTCACTGGCCTCACGAGGCTGATAACTAGCACACAACTTGCACGCAGTGCAGACTGCACATAAATTTAGGAATAATGATAAATATATTCTTGATCCTTGACGCTTGCGATTATTATGTCAAACAAACATGAAGGCCGTCGTGTCATTTCTATCTAACCCTTCTGAGCCTCCAATTCTAAGAACACTGCTTGTGCTCGTCCTATCTTCCAGGCCCCAGGTGAAAAATCCCAAGCATTTCAAAATCCAAACGCCGGCAATGCAAAAAACGTAATCGAGAGAGAGATAGTTTCCATGGTTTGTAAACGTGACTCATTATTTCAGGTTGGATTTATGCGCGGTGGGAGAATGGCTCGTAAGCAACGTCAGAGTTGCTATGGCCGTGGGTCCTGGAGTTCTTGTTGTACGAGGGCTGGTACTGGTTGTGGTAGCCGTGGCCGCTGGTCATCTCGTTGTCACTGCCGATGGGGTAGTAGCCGGAGCTCGGGATGAGCTTCTCGCCATCGCTGCGGCGCTTCTCGCGGTGGTCAGGCTTGCAGCAGCAGATGGTGAAGAGCCAGAACAGACCAGCGGCGAGGGAGAAGGCGAAGCCGATCCAGATACAAGCGAGGAAGTTGCCGTTGAAGCTACCTTCGACACCGTAAGGCTTGCCGATAGTCTTGATGGCGCTGACGACGACGACAGCCATTCCAGTGGCAAGACCGGAGGCGGCGAGAGAGAAGAGGATGGCCACAATGCCGATCAAAGTGGTGAGGCAAGAGATGATTCTTGTGCAGTTGGAGAAAATACCGACCAACAACTCGACACCCAGCGAAACAAGAGCGATGATGAAGGCGATCTCGGTGTACTTGGTAACGGTGGTGAAAACATTAAGAGCAGACTTCATCTCGCTGGGGAGCTCGACTGACTTTCCAGCAATGGGGTCGAGGAAGTCCTTCTTAATTCTGGTGCTGGCCCAGTCGAACTGAGCTTTGGTGCACTCTCGGTCGGTACCATTCTTGTTCATGCAGTATCCCCAGAGGTTGACATCGTAAGAATCACCGAAGCCCAGGTTGGATGCTGTGATACCTCGAATCTCCTCGGCATCACGGCCTAGTATACCAAGGTTTTCGGAAACGAAGTTGCTGATGCTGTTCTCATCGATGTCGAGTTTAGAGAGATCGACCCTGAAGAGGTAGACGCTGTTGTGGGCGACACCGGAGAGGGCGGCGATCAGGTAGGATACGATAGCACCTATCGTGAGTAGGACGGGAATTCCCACACAGACGAAGCGTCCAGCTCGCATTTTGAATAGATGTGGTCTGGTCGTGAATAGGTTGATTCGTTATGTCTTGGCGTTGAACAAAAGTGACGTCGAAGCTAGGGCGGGATGAGTTCGGCGTAATCGAGTTGCGGGCGTCTGTTGGGTTGGAAAGCGAAGGAAATGGGATGCTTGTAACCGCAACGAAATACTTGACGGGATGCAGGAAACGAAACCAACGGGCGAACGCAGGATGATGGAGGGAAGGAAAAGCTCTTTGAGTTTCACGGTTGCCAGGCCCTTAAGTATACAGCAGAAGAACCTAGGACAAGCTGAGGACGGGGTGGCCCAAACAGCAGGGCTGTGTGAGCCTGACATGGGTGGCGCAGTGAGATAGGAAACGCGTCGTTGGGCTGTTGGTGGAGTGACGCTAAAGAGGTCAGCACAGGGGTCCACCCAGACAAGATCCAAGCACAGTGAACTCAGCCACCACACATTGTTGCCTCCAAGCCCACATTCTAGTGGCCAGTGATGCTGGCATGCTATGCACAAGCCAGTTATGCCCTCGCTGGGAAAAGAAAACGTCACCTCCAGCAGGGGCCTGGCAATGCCCTCATTATTCCCTACTTGGGGCAAGATTGTGCGATGGGGAAATAAAATAGATGAGGATTTTTTTCTCTGGATTCGGTTCTGCCCCTGCCGAGACTCCTTGGCTTCCGCGGGATGCATACGTACTTTGGATCACTTTAGATGCGGCCATATTATCCATACCAGTCACTACCTCGTACACTTTAAGCTCCTCCGACGTAACACACAAATTAGAAAAAAAGCCGGAGAGGATTACGTTTGTTTACGAATGTATTCAGGGGGCTGGACTTGTCAATCCACAGTACGGGATGCCCCTCCTCCAGCATGCTGATCAACTCGCTCTCTGACGTTCCTCGGGAGATCTAGGTGGGCTTACTCTCAAGTGGGTAGGTCGCTAGAGGATCTCTATTTTGAACAGCAATTGAGGATTAACTTCAGCCCGACATTACAACCCCCAGCGCCGTTTCACCATAACTGTCGCACGGTGCGCATTAGTTGGTGGGCATGTGTGGAGAGTGTTTATACATCCACGTACGGGACATACGTACTTCCATAGAGCACACAATGGGCGATGCGCAGATCGCATTGGGTAGTCCTGTTGCGAAATTTTCCTAAACATGCAACATAGTGCGATGCGCCTCACCAACCTAATCAGTGATAAAGCTGACCCGAGAGTCATTCGCACCTGGCTTGGCCAAGAGTTCTCAATCAATTCGATAGTCCTGGCTTGGATCGCTGCGGCTGGAGAGCTGGAAGTCTGTCCCTCTCTAGCGGCGTTTCCCTCAAGCCACACAAGCTCAGCCCACTGTGCGTCGACCCGACTCGACCCCGCCACATCGCCCACACCTTCACTGCCTTCGGCCCTTCGCTAAGCTTTCACGAGGGCAGGCCCAGACACTACTATTTTTAGAACGCAACGTATTCCTCTGCCCACCTCCGCCATCGACCAGTCAGCCCCCGACCGACACGACCATTGGCAAGCCCGCATATGCTATAGGCCCCGGCCTACGCAAGTAGCCCTTTGCAGCCATGTGAGCACTTTTCACTGATCTCAGTAACCCATCAGCGTGGTGCATTGAAACACCTGGCCCCCACCCCCAAAGGCCGATGATGGATAAGCTGAACCATCCATTGACGCAGATGGCAGTTAGACAGGCTCGGTAGGTCCAGAAGTACGTAAACACCAGACAGCAAGCACACGGGGGCCGTCTAACGCTCCAGGGTCACTGAACCATGAACGCTAGGAAAAGAGTGGTGGCCAATGGAGTCAGCGCTATCGCAGCACATCTCTCTATCCCAGCCATTGCGGTGTAATACTCTAAGTACCTAGTTGGTTGTATGTCAGAAAGCATCATTGGATATCCCAACCCAATTGAGGAAAACTCAACTCCGGGAATGCGTCAAGCACGCGAAGCAATTGGAGCCGTCCTGACAAACCGGGCAATACATAAACTACAGATAAGCCCCACCTGTCGGCAATCGGCTTTCAACGACTCCAAATCTAAGCACCACAGACAGATAGTGGCCAGTCATGGGAAGTGGAGTTGAGGTGAGCGTATCGAGGGAACTGGGCAAGCCATCCCGCGAATGAACATCAGCACAGCTCGCTATAAAGTGCATATGGCTGCGCATAAACCCAGAAAAGAGTTGGAACACGACGAAACGTATGATACCATATAAGCCTACTACAAGGGCTTCGAACCATACTCCCTGCTATAATAAAATGCCCAATCTCCCAAAAGGGCCAAGCTGGTAATATGGGAAGGTGGAGGCGGCCTTCATCGCCGTGCTACCTATCGCCTGCCGACTAACCCCCAAGATTCGGCATGCCACCTGCCGCGCTGCTGGACATTCAAGGCAGGCAACGAGCGCTGTTCTCTGCACGATTGCGAACCGCGCAGTAACACGGCAGATTACGCATGCGATGGGGCCCTCCCTGCCTCCGATAGCTCCGTTCCATCGCCGGGGCGAGCGCCTTGACTGATGTGTCTAAGTCCGGCCCCGGAAGCTGTGGCATGGCGCCTGTAGCTGGTGTAAGAGCGGGTAGGTGCTGCCTATCTACAGGTAGGTAGGTGCTCCCTACAGGTTGGTCCTGCCTCTTGGGCCCCTCCTGGGAACCTGAACCTGGGAGAGGGGCGCCAAAACCTTAAATTTCTGCCGTCGCCCAATCCAGTTCCACAGGTACCAGACCAGCGAGTTTTCGCCTTGGCAGTACATGAGCCCGGAGTCTGGGCCCCGGATTTGGGCGTCACCACCGCTGCCAATCGCCGCCCATCAACTGTCGCCGCAGTCACAGGCTCTCCTCCTGCATCATTTTTTTCCAGCCATCATCACCGGGCGTCGACCTCTCTCGCGACCTGTACCTCTCCTCGCCAGGCCCTGCCGGTGCCTTACATATCCTCGCTTCTAATCCTCTCCAGTCCCCCGCCTCGTGCGCTCCGCTTCTCGCCTGCCCCCTTACCATCAATCTCGCCCCTTCAGAGATTGTCACTCTGTACAACAGGACGATAATCAGAGGCCCCCCCCCCTCCTCACATCAGTTATCACCTGCAAGCAGGCACGTGCCTCGGATTAGCATTGCCCTGTGAGAACCGGTGAGTATTCAGCTCCAACTCCCGGCAATTTATTCCCATCTGCGATCTCGGACGTCTATCAGTCAGAATCAGAACCAACTCTTTTCTGCTGGCGCAAGTCTCGGCACCGTACCCGCCAAGCTGTCTTGTCTATCTTTTGATAATCCCGTCGCCTCGCTCCCGCAACCTGTCTCACAAACAGCGATATTCGTCAACCACGCGCAGCGACCACCTTCATTTTTGGTATTCTTACAGCAATTTGCTGACTTTTTCGTTTCTTGGGTAGCAACTATTCGTTCAGTAATACCACCCTGGCCTGCAGCAATCGATACCCAATCCGACGGACGTCATTCATACCGAGCACACCCTTTCCTCACGCACGTCTAATCGGATTCGTCGAGGCGCTTGCCCAAGTCACACAAAACGGACACTCTAAAAGGCTCACGGTCTGTCCCTTTTTCCGTCCTTGGCAGATTGTTTCACCCTCCCTAGAACCGACCAAGCCTGTCAGCAGCGGATTGCAAATCAATAACCTTTCGGCAAGGCTGATTCCAGAGGGCGGGCGCAACCCTGCGGAATTTGAGACAGGTGTCACACTTCCTTGGCGAGTGGGATCTCCAACTGCAAGATGGGTAATCAGAGTTCCAGGGAAAGTGGTTCATCCAAGGGACCTGGAGCTTCGGTTGGGGACAGCCTACAAAAATATCCGTCATTCAGCAAATCTGACACGAAGGAATCGTCACGATCGTTCCGTTCTCTCCGATCCAAGATCCCAGGAAGTGGCAAGCTAGACAGCCCGCGAGCCTCGGCCATTCTATCAAATGGCGACTCGGGTGACAAAACAGCGGACGCGGCGTCGGTCAGATCGGGGCGAAGCGCACGATCCAGCGCGTCCCGGCCAAACCGACCCGACATACCAAATCTCCGAACGGATTCAGTAGACACCTCGGTAGAATCACCTCTCTCACCCACCTCCGACGACCAGCCCCCACCCTCTCCAGTGCATTCTCAGTCTGTGAAGAAGGGGCATCATTCTGACCTGAACGCTGCCCAGGCCTCAGGCGAAGTAGACCATGTGTCCGACCGACCACCAACATCTGTAGCGAACGCCAACACAAGCACACAGTCTCCTGGCCAGTCCATCCTTGTGAGGCGTGAGAATGCGCCCAACCCAATCCAGCAGGATTCCGCGACGGATTCGAGCAAGACCGAAACAATGAACAATGTGGCCATGTCGGACATCAAGGATATTGATCTGGATGATTTTATCAAGCGTCTACTTGATGCGGGATATGCTGGCAAAGTCACGAAGAGCGTTTGTCTAAAGAATGCAGAGATTGTAGCAATCTGTCAACGAGCCAGAGAAGTATTCTTGAGCCAACCGGCACTCCTCGAACTCGACGCTCCTGTTAAGATTGTGGGCGATGTGCATGGTCAATACACCGACCTTATTCGGATGTTTGAGATGTGCGGATTTCCACCCAACTCAAACTACCTCTTCCTCGGCGATTACGTTGACCGGGGCAAGCAGTCCCTTGAGACGATATTGCTACTTCTTTGCTATAAACTCAAGTTTCCCGAAAACTTCTTTTTGTTGCGCGGCAACCACGAATGCGCCAATGTCACAAGAGTCTATGGGTTCTACGACGAATGCAAGCGAAGGTGCAATGTCAAGATCTGGAAGACCTTTGTCGATTGCTTCAACACGTTACCAATCGCGTCCATCGTCGCGGGGAAGATATTCTGTGTCCATGGCGGACTATCACCCGCACTGAGCCAGATGGATGACATTCGAAACATTGCTCGTCCTACGGATGTTCCCGATTACGGCCTCCTCAATGACCTCCTCTGGTCTGACCCTGCTGAAATGGAACAGGATTGGGAGGCCAACGAGCGCGGTGTGAGCTATTGTTTTGGCAAACGAGTCATTACAGACTTCTTGGCAGTTCATGATTTCGATCTAATTTGCCGAGCACACATGGTGGTTGAAGATGGCTACGAATTTTTTAACGACAAAGTCTTGGTAACCGTTTTCAGTGCACCAAATGTGAGTTTTCTATCCAGAGCGTATTTCTTAGTTCGATTTTGTCACTAACACGACATAGTACTGTGGTGAATTTGATAACTGGGGGGCAGTGATGTCGGTGTCGGCCGAACTGCTCTGCAGCTTTGAGCTGCTGAAACCCCTTGACTCCAGCGCACTCAAAAGCCATATCAAGAAGGGACGAAACAAGCGACAACAAATGCTAAACAGCCCCGTGAGTAGAGTTATCCGAAATCATTTGTCCTCCGCGCCATGCAGCACTCTAACCTTTCCTTAGCCTGCGAATGTGCATCCTCAAAGCGTGTGAGCGTATATACAGATATAGGGGCAACCCTGGGTTATTCAATCTAATTCAGATGTATCTCGACCAAGGGGCGTCGAAGTTGTTGAGGGCTCGGGAGAAGCGGGTGCTAAGAACACCTTACAGTCGGTTCGATTATTATTAACACGAGGAGAGATTTGAGGCCAAACTACAGTAGAGCGATATTGACCAATGGCGTCCGGGGGTCAACGCAGCGAGGTGAAACTCGAGGCTAATGGCCATCGCCTAACTTGGTCCCTTGTTGAAGGATGAGACGTAGCTGTCCCTATCCACATCCCAGAAATGGGTGGTTCAACACAGGGATCAAGTCATATCAATCTCAATATCATACTTCATGGCGGTTTCTGAGGATGTTTAGTCCAGGATCCTGCGAGGCGACAACCTGTGTAGAGATATTTCGAAAGGGCAGAGAAGGAGTGGATGCAAGCGTGGGTGCCGATTCGTCTGGGGCTTTATACGTATCCCAGTATGTATTTTATGCTATGGCTCGCGCAAATCTTGCGTCACACTTAGTTCTTATTGTTTGGAGGAGTTTTCATAGTTTCAAATTAATACCCAACCTGGTTACTGCATCCATACCAAGCCTTGTTGCCGTGATTGATGTAACTTGGGGCATTCAATGACGAACATTCAAAGTGAGAATCAGGTTAATAAATAGCATCATCCCATTTTATATGTCTACATAGTTGAGAGGAGAAAATCATACGAAACGAGACTTGAGAATGTCGTCTCCTGATAGTATAGTTGTTGGTGCGACAAGTGGGCGGATATGTGGGTCACGTGAAATCCTGGAAACTTTTTGATTCAGTGTACGAACTGTTTGGCAACGTTCATCATCGCCACTACTTGCGGCCAAGCCCTCCTCCTTCACACGTTTTGCCGCCAATGCATGGGAATCCTGCATAAAAATACGGCAATGATTGGAAGACGAGCTTTCCGCGCAGTCTGCGGCCGCACGCGGCCAGAATTGGAGCAAGCAACAGACAATGTCTCCAGTTACTTCCGCCACTTCTCGACATCGAATAATTGGCTCGCCGACGAGGACAGCAATAAAGGAAGCAGCGCACCCCCAAATCTCCGACAACGCTCCCTCAATACTGCGAACGAAGTCAAGGCTTTTGCAAGGAACCGCGCCAGCCCTGTCCAGGCCAACACAGCTGCGAGCCCCGAAGGAGCCAGCAACCAGCCCAGAGTCATTGATGTCAAGAGTCTACCAAGAGGTGGTCTAAGAGGCCGTGGCAGGGGCCTTGGGCGTGGATCGATGCGTGGCGGCGCGGCTGTCCCCCCTCACCTGCGAAGCCCGTCACCCACTGGGACGAACCGGTTCGCTCGTGGAGGCTTTGCGGGCCGCGGTGGTCGAGGTCGAGGTGGCCGGGGAGGCGGCGGGCGAGGGAAACGGCGAGACGGTGATCAGGATGGCGAGAATGCTGAGCGGCAGGAACGTGAGCGTGTAAGGAGAGATGAAGACAAGGAAAATGCCAAACCGGACCCGGCCGAGGAAGCGCTTGAGCAGGTTGTTCGTTTTGGAACGACCGAGGTCTTCAACCCGGCGCCAGTGACTGCGGAGGCTCTGACTGACTTCATGCCTACTGTCCCCTCGGCATCAGGTAGCAAGTCGGCCACCGTGCTGGAAAACCTCCAGTATCTCGGCACCGGAGACCGCGTCGGCACTGCCCTGGGCCTGCAGGCCAGCGGCTACGGAGAGCGGCTTCAACAGGGCGGCCTGCTCTTCTTTGCCGAACCGGAAACCAAGGCCGGTTTGGAGCAGGCCATGCAAGAGAAACGCTACGACGATGCGGTCACGCAGGCGTATCTCAATACTGCCGAGGATGAGGAGCCGGCCCCTGTCGAGAGGAACAATGAGGTGATCATGATGGACGGGGTTGAAGAGTCCATCAAGCAAGTTATTCTAAACAAAGCAGTCGCCGGCCAGCACGAGGCAATCAAGCAAGCCTCGGATCCGGTGGGCGTGGCACGCAACTGGCACCTGAGGTCTGAGACTTGGTCAGAGAAGGAGACGAATCTGTTCGAGGCAAAGCTCACGTCCTTGCTGAACAAGGCCAAGCCGCAACCCCGGGCCAAAGCTTGAACTGTATGATATAGCTGAATATGTGTGTACACTTTGTGTAATAATATTACGATACACTGGTCTTTTTTTCCCGCTCAATTTTTTTGATAAATGATATGCCTGCTTTTTTTCTAATGTACATATGTAGCTTGCTAGGGATAATCTCCCCACTACAGCGACTTGATCGCCTTGGCCTCCTCGCCATCAATCTCCTTCATTTTCTTGTCCTGGAGCTTCTGGAGCTCCTTGTCCGCCTTCCTCGCCAGGTCGGTGGTGATGGTCTTCTTCTTCTGCCAATCCTTGATGTGCTTCTCGTGCTTGGTCCTCGCGGCGCGGACGCGCTCGCGCCACAGCTGCGTGGCCTCCTTGACGCGGCGGGCGACGTCCTCCTTGCGCTCCATCTCTACTTTCAGCAGCAGCTCGAGGTCGTTGTCCTCGGAGCGCTGGGGCTGCTGGTTGTAGTCCGGGGACGCCTGGACGGCGGACATGATGGGCTTGATGTAGCCGCGGTCGTGGACGAGGAGGGAGATGGTGCGCCCCGAGCGGGGCACGATCTGGGCGAGCTCGGAGAGGGGGAAGTCCTCGGCGACGGTGGTCATGGCGCCGCTGGCGTCGTCGGCCATCTCGTGGGAGGTGACGTGGACGGTGAGGGCGCCGAGGTTGGTCGGGTTGAAGCGGCCACCGTGGGAGAGGGCCTGGAGCTGGGCCTTGAAGTGGGCGTCGATGGGCCCGAAGGCGGTGATCAGCGCGGTGAAGTCGAGGGGGTCGATCTCCTCGGCGGCGGCGGCGTCGTTGGGGGTGGCGGAGGGGGCGGCGCCGCCCTTGCGCTTGCCGGAGGGGGCATCCTCGGGGTGCACTTCGTCGGAGCGGGAGCCCTTGGGGGCGGCGATCTTGCGCTTCTTCTGGAGTTGCTGGGAGGCGCTGAAGAAGCGTGTGGGAGCGAGGGGGGAGGCCTGGTGGGCGGGGGAGCTAGAAGCTACTGAAGCTCGCCATGATGCGGCTGGGATAGCTCGCCTGTTGGAGGGGTTAGCATCGCTGGAGAGGAGGTGGGAGGAGGAGCTTGCGTACTTCTGGATGTGGGAAATACAGCTGAGGCATTGCCTCACTGGCAAATTGGCTCTTGAGAGGGACATGTTGGTGGTCTTGAGACTTGAAACCCTCTTGGCCGTTGATGGAAGAGAAGGCCGTTCAGAAGTTTCAAGGTCTTGATAAGATAAGGCTCTACCGGTCAATGCTGCAAGTAGTACCAAAACAACACACGGATTGTCAACCACGAAAATACATACTTGACTCAATTGAACAAACCAAATATCGGCAAAATCGAAACAATGGCAATGCAGGGAAATCTAGAGAGTTATTGAAGACTTGACTGATATGGAGCGAGCCTATGCTCAAGAGGATCACCACGACGTCCCATATAGTAGGACGAGCTCACTAATCTTATCGTCCTTGACATCGCCTCGGTCGCGTGGCCCAGTGGTAAGGCGTTTGGTTTACATTCACAAGATGTATGCCCCCAAAAGATCGCAGGTTCGAACCCTGCCGCGATCATTTTTGCTTTTGCCGCCCTAAAATCACATATATTACTTTCCTTGGAAATATGTTCTTTTTGAGTTTGCTATTTTTTGTCCTGTGATATTTGGTGACCGCCGAAACGTTCGCGCAGTTTTTTTTTTTTTTTTTTTGTGGCCATCTACCTACCCTAGAGTCTGTGTCGGCTCTGATAGCCAATAGGTTCCCAGTTGATTTCATTTTTATAGCAAGAAAGGTAATGTCTTCTTCCCTTGATACTTCGAATATCTGTTTTGTTTTCGGTTTTAGAATGGTTATCTAGTTGCAGTAGGCGATGGTTCTTGAGTGAGTGAGAATCAAGTTCGAATCTTCGGGTGATGACCTTCCTTTCATCAAAATACAAGTTTAGGAACATAAGCTTTTTCTCATTCGATGACATTAATAATAAATATATCTATAAATACGCCCTACAACTTGCCCTGTAAAGGCTTGCCCATATCGCCAAATGTGACAGACTTGATCGTCTGGAACTCGGCCAGACCGTACTTGGACCCTTCCCTCCCGAAACCGCTCTGCTTGACACCGCCAAACGGCGAAGCCGGGTCCGAGATGAGTCCAGTGTTGACACCGATCATGCCGACCTCAAGAGCCTCCGCGACTCGGAACACGCGAGAAATGTCACGAGAGAAGAAGTAACCTGCCAGACCAACATCGGACTGGTTCGCCAAGCGGACGACTTCAGCTTCCGTGTCGAAGGAGAAAACTCCAGCGACGGGACCAAAGGTCTCTTCGGTGGCGATGGCCATGTCGGCGGTCATGTCGCGGATGACGGTGGGCTGGAAGAAGTTGGAACCAAGGTTGGGAATCTTCTGGCCACCGATGGTGATGGTGGCACCCTTCTTCTCGGCATCCCGGACATGGGATTCGACCTTGTCGATGGCACGGTCGTGGATAAGAGGACCATGGGTGATGCCCTCGTCGAAGCCATTGCCGACAGAGAAGGATTTGACGGCCTCGGTGAACTTTTGAATAAACTGGTCATAAATACTAGACTGGACGTAGAGGCGATTGGCGCAGACGCAGGTCTGGCCTGATGAGCGGAACTTGGAGACGACAGCCCCGGCCACCGCGGCATCCACGTCGGCATCGTCAAACACGATGAATGGCGAGTTGCCACCAAGCTCCATGGAGAGTTTCTTCAGAGTGTCGGAAGACTGCTTCATCAGGATCTTGCCCACACCAGTCGACCCGGTGAATGAGACCTTCTTGATAGTCGGGGAGGTGGTGAGCAGCTTCCCGATCTCGATCGTGTTGTCGAGCGCCGTGACGACGTTGACAACTCCCTTGGGGATACCAGCCCGGTGGGCCAGCTCAGCCAGCGCAAGGGCCGTGAACGGTGTCTCGGCGGGAGCCTTGCAGACCACAGTGCAGCCGGCCGCCAGCGCGGGGGCGACCTTCCTGGTGATCATGGCGGCGGGGAAGTTCCACGGCGTGATCAGGCCGCAGACGCCCACGGGCTCCTTGACGGTTATGATGCGGTTGGCGGGGTTGGAGCTGTTGATGGTGTCGCCGTAGATGCGAGGCGCCTCCTCGCTGAACCACTCGAGGAAGCTGGCGGCGTAGGCCGACTCGCCCTTGGCGTCGTTGATCGGCTTGCCGTTCTCCCATGTGATGAGCCTGGCGATGTCTTCGGCGTTGGCGTTGAGCTCGTCGAACCATCTTCGCAGCAGCTTTGCGCGCTCGCGGCCGGTCTTTGCGCGGAAGGATGGGAAGGCGTCGGCGGCGGCGAGGATGGCCGAGTTGGTGTCTGCTACATCGAATTCGGGGCTGCTTCCGATGAACTCGCCCGTCGAAGGGTCTAGGAAGCGAGAAGGCGTGTCAGTTGGATGGGGGAACTTCAATTGGCGCCAATGGTGGCGGTTGAGGCATGGGGGAAGTGTTGCGCATACCGTTCACCTTGAAGGTCTTGCCGGACTTGGCAGCCCGCCACTCGCCGTTGACGTAGCAGGCATTCTGCTTGAACAGAGAAGGATCGTTGAGCTGCCGAGGGCGAGGTCAGTGCGGGTGCTCTTGCGGACATGAAAAGGCTGATCAAGTTGCTGCGGGACGGACGTACCTTTGGAGGTGCCATTGAGGAAGCTCTGCGAATGCTGATGATAGATGAAGTGACCCCCGGAGAGAAGCGAAGGGAAGGCATCGCTGCCCTTTTAAACAACGCCATGGCTGTGGATGGAGGCCGAGTCAATCAATCCACGGCTGATGTGTGTGAGGGATCCGGGGTCTCTTTTTTCTTACCCGAAGAGAGCTCAAGGCAGTTTCGAAGGGTTCCCCCGCTATGAGATAGCTCCGATGGAGGTGCCGATGATGATGCTAGCGCCTACTCCAGGCCGCTGAACCCCGAGATCTGTGCCTAACTCCCCGGAGTTCCGGCCGTTTTCTATGTTTCACGGAATCACGGACCGGATCTTTTCGTTCTGGTTGATTCTCAATGGTCTATCCTCCCTCTTTCCCTTCATTTGAGATTTATAATCGACTTTTCTCTCTTCATTAGGCTCCTTTTTTTGGCCGAAACCGCTGTTGTCGAGCCCTTGATCGATGACGTCTGGGAAACGCCCCCACTGTTAGCATCGTGCCGTTGGGATGGGCCGGTTCCAGTTCCGGCAAGTCTAATGAGAACCACTCACCGAGTTGCTGCCAGACTATTCTTGAACGACCGGCGATAGGATTTACTATAACAATACATAGCACCCGATTGGCTATTTCGCGTTGTCTTTTCCTTGAATGGGTTGTTAAACAGACGACTTTTAACAGGGGAGAATCTCAAATATTCTGGTCGAAGAAGTCGTGAGCTCATAATGTACTTTCAATTGTTCAAACCCCCATTCCCATTACGCCGCTATGAAACTATATGCTGTCATATCCGGATGCCTATACATGAGCGTCTGCCTGATGCTCGCAGAGCAACCAAGAGACATAATACCTCTTCAGCGTACATTATTCAACAGAAGGGTTGAATGCATAAGGAAAAAATAAAACAAAACAATTCTCAAGAGCATCACGCTATCTTAGGCATATCTCCCTGCCTCGGGCTTCCCGAATGAGTTGTGGTCAAGCGTGTTAAAAGCCTGGGTCCTCGGTGTGAAGGGTGTGAAAGGTCCCGGTGTGAAAGGTGTCGAGGTCACAACACCACCGCTCTTCATGTTGCCCATCTCCCAGTCGGGAGATGAGTGGTGGCTGACATTATCATCGTCGTCGTCGTCATCAGGTTTGCGAGGGCAATCGATCGACTTGTTGGGCAGCATTGCGTGAATGGAGAAACCAAGACCAATGAGGTAAATGGTTCTGTCGGATATCAGTTAGCCATGGTCCTACTAGTGGACGTTCGGGGGGTATGGAAGTGGGAAGGGCTGTTCTTACGACATGTATGCCGAGATGAAGACGGCGGATTGGGCGATCTGGCACGATTTGTAGGCCTTATACGGCCTTGCCATCTCACATCCGTAACGGAGGTACCAGGCCACAGGCGCGGGATATCGGGGGTCGGTGAAGTCGGGGCCGATATTGCCGTACAAGCTGACTAGGTAGAGGGTCGCCATGGACATGTTGATGAAGCAGGCGAGGATTGGGAACCAGACTCTCATGATCCAGGCCGTGAGTTTGGCCAGGAGCATGAAAAGTGAGAGGACTGAGATGGCAACGTTGAAATCGGTGAAACTACGGTCGCATGTGTTAGTAAATTGAATTTGGGTTCCTCTCATGGAGTCGTAATATTGTCAATCTATAAAAAAAAAGGCAAGGAATGGGACTTACGTTCGCGTCCAGACTAATGCGATCTTAGGTAGCGGTTCGTAATTCGCATATGCGTACAGGACAATGTTGGGGTTTGAATTGAGCTTGTTATCCCAGCCGATCCTCCACATGTCGGTGCGATACAGATTCGGTTGCGAGAGGCCGAAAATGACGAGGCCTGCGACGGTGCCGAAGAGCTCCCAGAGCATCAGCCACCAGATAGCTTTGCGAGCTGTTTTGACCCATTTCCTGTAGATGGGACGGTAAGGGCCAGGATAGGCGAACTTCTCCTTGAGGGTAACCATGCTGGGCAGCGGGTCAGGTGTTCACTGAACGATATATAGACACAGCCGTCAAGGCGAGTGTTGGGTTGGATTGTATCCGGAAGCTAGAGCGGTCGCTTCGGTGAGCCCTGAGCTGTTTCACATCCAAGGTGCAGGCGATCCCGGGCTTCTGAGTCGGCTTTGTTGCTCGCTCGCCCAGTTCTGTGTGTCCCGGCCACTCGCAGATTACAAGATGAACGGGGACGGTTTCTGGATGAGATGCTTTGACCTTGGGGGGTGGGAAGAAGAGGTCAATCATGCGCAGGTCCAGCCAGCCATCTTGGCGGCCCTGGAGGAGGGGGGAACTGGCCGTGTTTAAGGGCCATCCTGTGGTAAGCATCGCCGCCAAAGATTGGGTGAGTGGCATGGGGCGGACGGGAGGGTATCATCTTGGCTGCGGCCAATGTGATGAGGACTGTAAGCGCCGTTGCTGCTTCTGCGCTGCCATTGGCCTGCTGGACTGGAGAGGGGGGTTGAGGTCCAGATATTCATACCCACAGAAGTGCATTGGGCCAATCAGAGCCGGCATCTGGGCGCTTTGAAGTGTGAATGGTGATATGTTGCACAGCATTGGCGGCTGGGAACCCGGCACTGTGCCTTCTGGTCAGTAAAAACTGGCAGAAGTGGCATCATCTTGCTAAATATCACCAGCCAAAAGGAGAGAAGGGCGCTTGCTGGATGTGATCCGTGTGCGGCGGACCGTGGGACGGAGCCATGAGCGAGGTGAGGCGATGGGTTTGCGGGGCTTCAGTGCCGTTGGCCGAGTCTCCTAACCATTGAACATCTCTACCGGCCCCGCAGCGGCCGAGAGAAGGTGAGAGGAGGCAGGCGTCATGGTAGAATGATTATCCGATGCTTACCAGACTGCCTCTATCCTGCCAACAGTTACCACCCGTTGGGCGTCGATAGAGTTTGTGCTACTGATGTGCGGCTAACTGGGGTGATGTGATCTGCTCGCTCTTCCCTGGCAAGTGGGTGAAATAAAGCATGGCACACCATAGCTCTTTTCGCGCAAGGCAGGGACCTCATTTCTAAACGAACACAACAATAAGAGAATAATATATTAGTCTATAATATTTAGCTTGATACGGTATTTATTACTAGATTAATAATTCTGATTTTGTATTAAAATTCAATACTGGACTGTATGTGCCATATTTTATGTCAGTCACTTTTCTGGGTAGTCTGCATCAAACGGCCCGGCGAAGTACGTCAAGATAGGCATGCAGCTGGTCCCGTCACTAGATTCATAGTGGAATCAATAGCCACCCATCGTGTTCCTCAGCCGTGACGCTCCATCACACCTCCGTGGGGATTCCGTGCGGCCCTGTACCAAAATGTATTAGGAGGAGCGACGGCTGGTCGGCAGAACGGACCTTGCTACTAACAATGCCAGCTGGAGGATGGCAAGCGACTGACATAAAATATAGCACACCCAGAACCTCCAGTATTGAATTTCAATACAATTTTAAAATAATTACCCAGTAATAGACACAATATCAAGCTAAATATTATAGAAGATAATCTATAATTTTCTTATTATTGTGTTTAGTATTATTGATAAGAAAATGAGGTGGGCAGAGCTTTGGTGTGCCATGTTTTATGTCAGTCGCTTGGATGGAATTGGGTTTGTTGAGGTGGTAGCATATGGAATAGAGCACACACTCTGATCACCTTGCCTTGACTCGTCTCGGGAATGTAGATCACTAAGCCACAATATGATGCCGAGCGACGTGGTGTGTCTTGCGGTGTCAATGCAGCAGCAATGCAAAAATGAGAGACCCATGGCGTCAGAAACCGTTATGTCTAAATGGAGCTTGGCAACTACCGGTAGCCCGTTTAGATTCCACTCAAGTTCCTCGGCCAAGACGGGATAAATGTGATATCTACAGGCGTATATGTACACATTCTACATAGGTGCAGGCGTATAACTGAAGCTCCGACAGGCAGGAGCCGCACTATGTCGGCGAGTCTTGTATGTACATCAGAGGACTTTCAGGAATAGTGGAGAGCACCATTAATTAGCCTGTAGGTCATTCATTTTAGGCATGCTGACCGAAGCCGATGGTTTGCAGCCAGAAACATGCCGCTCCATGATCGGAAGCGTTTCGAAAAGACGTGCATGAATAACTCCAAACCTAAATGCCAAACACCCGGGAGCTTCGTGCGGCTGCTGTAGACACGCCGCGAAGACGACACGTAAGAGCTGGGGCAGGTCCGTTTCCGTTAGACGAAGCACCACAACGAGCCCAACAGGTAAGGTAAAGAAGGGAAATCGGGTTTAGTGAGCACCAGCTACTGAATACGGGTACTACCAGCGCTAAGTATTGACTGACTGCATGTACCTTGGAGAAAAAGAAAGCCAAGGGCACCCACACGAAAAAAAAGTAAACATCCATCGGTCGAGGACTAGAACGGCTCTGCCAAGCGAGACGACCAAAAAGCTTGCATCTGGGGGAAATTTCCGGTAGCGGTCCAGACCGGTCGATAAGACAATCTTTGCCGGAACTGGCGGTGATGGACACAACACTTGTGTGGACCCTCGGTGCCAAGGAGCAGCTGGTGCTGGATTATCTTTCTGCAGAAGACGGCCCAATACAATTCAATACCTCTGCTGTGAGGCGTCACGGCCGTCGAGGCAATTGCACCTTTGGGCGTGAGCATGGCACTCTGCTCATGCGCTCGCCCTATCACACCGGGGCGGGCCCTTCTCATGCAAGAGTTTAACCGCTGAAACCCTGACAGCTGCCGCATAATTGCTCCTCCTCACGTCGGCTCGTAGAGCGAGTACCTACATGGCTGGCCTCGTCTCCTATCTGGCCGCCACTAGTACACAGACAGCAGACGTGGTGAGGCTAGGCAACTGCCAACTCGACACTACTTGTCATCTCGACTGGACCCTGGAGCAAGTGACAGGCACTTTTGCTGGATCTAGGCTGCGTGTAGTTTAGAGTGCGGCCGGTATGACCTCAAAGGCGCAATCAAGTACCTAATAGCAGGAGGCACCAGCAAATAGTGGAGGTTGGATGTACGTTACGTAGCACGTAGACAAGCCCGTTGTTCCGATTCTCGTACTCCACCCGAGCAACGACCTGGTTAAAGACGGATTGAGAGCAATATGTAATAATAATTGCGCTTTGGGGCGAAGGAAGCCCAATGCCAGCGCGAGCTACCAGCTGATAGTATGTGCGTGCTCAGGTAAGGTTGCAGCATGGCCCGGCGGGCTCAGCACGGCAATAGTGGCTGCCATTACCTCCGGTACCGTGGGCAGATGCTCCTCATACGGACCCCATTCCATTTGGTCTCGGGAGACTGGCAGGGTGGATACATGACTGCATATCCCCAGAGCCCAGGAAAAGGCACATGTCAGGTAGCCGAGATGGGTGAATTGGAGGGGGCAGCCCGAGGCCGTGGCCCCAGGGCAGGCAACGGCGCGTCTCTGAGTTTCTTTGGGCATCAGAGACAACGGCGTCGGCAGCACTGGCGGCCAGCAACCTGGAGGCTTCTCGCGCTCTCGCGCTCTACGACCAGGGTCCTCGCTCAGATGTTGCTGCTAAAGTTAGGCCTGGGTCCAGGGACCACCAGCTACACACATCTTCCCCACCCCTGCTGGGCCAATTTTCACGACACAGAGTCTCGACCCGTTTCGCCTCAGAGCCCATCCATCGATCGTGCCCGCCCGTCCCGTCTAGCTTTGGGTGCTGCCACTGCCTCCCTTCCTTTGGCGACGCACCTGCTAGCACCAACCGGGCATGTTTCGACGGCGATCCCTCCCAGGCCTGCTCGCTCCCAGTATCCCGCATGCCCACGTTATTCCTCGAGCCAGCCTTGGTTCTATTATCCATTCGATTACTCGAGACTGAGTCCATGGCAATTCTGGCCAGTCCCAGTACTGAACCGAGACGTGTGTCTCCCTAGGCGTGCTTCCTTTTCCTTTCGTGGTGAATTCCGTGGATTGATTTCTCTCCTTCCCCCCCATCCCATCCTATCCTATCCTATCCTATTCCACACCACCACACATTGCATTACATTGGAGTGCCTTGCATCCATCCGGCTGTGCCTATCCCATCGACGTGCGTCCAACGATATTGCATTCGCCCAGGCCTGGAAGAGCCCTCCCCTCCTTTCTACTGCCCCCAACCTTGCTGCCTCCAGTGCCTCCTACCCACTATTATTCCGTGCCGTTCTTGCAGCAGCAGCTTGCTTGCCTTGTTGCCCGCCACTTGCCGCGTGCATTATCCACATACGACAGCAACACAGCAAACAACCCACCACCAACGCCAGGGCAATTAGGTACACGGCAGTACCTCCAGCACCTATAGCCCACGCACCTCGAGCCGTCCTCGGGCTGGATATTCCTCTCGCTATCTCTCTCGCATCACTGGCATTGCATCCAGTCGCAGCAAGCTGCAGCCTCTCTCCCCCCACCCCCCCTTGCTCTGGCATTCAGACACCTGATACCTACCTACTTCCGCCTCACCGGCCAAGGTACGCGTATAGGAATCCCATCAACGGTGTTGAGGCTTCCCTGGCCTGTGGGTGGTCCCGATGGTTTCTCCCCCCAGATAGACGCTGCCCATCCTCTCCTCCCCTCCCGGCTGAAGCTTCTGTCCATAGCAGCACGCGAGTTCCTCGATCCCTCGACACCTTCTTCGCTCGAGCAGGGACGAATTCCGCCGCAGCTATCTCTGCTATTCTAGCCGGGTCTACTCTTCATTTTTTCTGCTTGCTAGCGCCTCGACAAGCTCCTAGGATCACTCGCTCACTTCCGTGGAAAGCCAAGAAAAGACAGTAGCTGTTGCTTGGGAACGGCGATCCCACGTCGTCTAAACCCTGTCTCACACATCGCTCGCACTCTCACTAATACTTTCTTTCACACACGCTACCCTCTCTCCCTCTCTTCCGACCTTCTTGTTCTCTCAGCCTGACCCTATTCGGGCTAGTATTGGTCGGAAGACTGACAAAATCGCCCCCTCTGCTACCCAACGCACCATATTTGAATGCACAACCCGCCTGCCTTTCCCCTCGACTTGACCTGCTTGAGAGGCACCTACCTAGCTAGGCCACCCATCGGATTAAACCCCGTTTATCACATATAAGCTCCCGCCACCCCCCGTTTTTGGCGCCTTGTAAATGCAGCAACGAAGCGACGACTCTGTCCCGCGGCCAGGTTCAAATTCTCCCTTTAACAACAACACCGAAGACCTCCGCCCGAGTTCTCTTCAGCGAGACTCGAGCATTCCGACAGCGAGCCAAGGTGACTCGGTTCCCAGCACTCACGCGGAACCCCGACATCAAGCTACTAACACACTAGGAAACCTGTCAAGGGGATGGCTTCCTGAGAGCTCTAACCCTGGCCGCGGCCACACCAGTGGCCAGACGCTCACAACTGGTCAAACTTCGGTGGTAGACCATGCGAAGCCCTCGTCGTCAAGATTGTCGCAACAAGCTATCCTTGAGCCCGAAACTACCAAATACCCAGGACTGAATACCTCTCATCAGTCCAAAGTATTCAGTGGACTCCATAGCAGTGTGAAGCGAGTTTCATCCAGGCCAGCCTTGACTGACAGCACCATGGATCCGTCACCCGTGAAGAAGCCTCGAACCGGAGCATCTCCTCCGAGGATGAGTGACATGCCCAAGTCCACTCTGGGCATATCCTCGACAGGGACTTCGCAACCAGAGGATCCGGCATCACCTCTTTTCTTTTCACATTCCTCCTCAGCTCGGAATATCACACGACCGCCGAATTTCCCTACCTCAGATCCCGCACCGTCCATCCTGGCTCGCATTCGAGATGAGCCGTCTGGCTCCGTCACGACATTGAAGTTACCCCGTGCTAATGTCAGCTCCCCCAGTCCAGCCAGATCTGGTAGTACGCCAGGGAGCTGGGGTTCCTCCATGGACACTACCGCTCCTGCATTGACACCTGATGCACGCTCCATCTCGCCAGGTTTGCAAGGGCTGAGCAGCGCAGACCTCATTGATCTTTTAGACCAAGATGTTCGGCCGACTTTTCTTGTTGACATGGGAAATCCTGCCAATGCGAGTCGCGCTGGTCTACACATCTTATTCTACAACCGAGCATTAAGAACTTCGCACCACGTCTTACGACTTCTCACTGTGGACCAGGAAGACGTACCCAGAGCAGCCGAGTATGGGAATTTCAAGGCATGGGCGATCAGTTCGACCAAGGGACGGGATGGACAAGACGTCCCCCCTCCACCGCACACATATGGAGGAATAACCTGGACATGCTCAACACTCCGTCGGCGGTTTCGATTTGTTAGCGGTAACACACCCCTCGAACCCATACAAGCAGAATCCCCAGCACCTCTCCCCGATGCCCCTGCAGCGATTGATCAGCAAGGCGAAGACCCTTCCCCGGATATCCCACTTACCCCAGAAGTTGATCCTGTGGACCCTTCCGACTATTTTGGCGATGCTCGGCGTAAATCTTCACAGGCCGAATCAATTGTCGAAACCATCCCCGAAGATCCACTTCCTGATACAGAATCTCGGCACCATCCCGACGATTTTACCAACGAGGTACTGCAGGCGCAGATTGCAAGACCTTGCTTTGATTGGACAAGGATTCCACTGATGGATGACCTTCCTGAGCATATTCGGTTGGCTAGGACAACGGATTGGTCTTCAACGTCCTTGGGGCCCACTGAAGATTGGCCACATGAGTTGAGGGCCATGTCTAATCTTGTCATGGGCAGCCCGCACCCGGCGGCTCTGTATTGGGGGCCCGATTTTGTTTCCATATATAATGCTGCCTACATAGACTTGGCAGGCCAAAAACACCCCAGCCTTATGGGAGCGAAATACACAGAGGCTTGGGCCGAAATTTGGGATGACATAGCTCCAGTTTTCCAGGCTGCTTGGGAATCCGGGCAAGCGACCATGAAAAACGACAATCAACTCTTCATCAACCGACATGGATTCTTGGAGGAGACTTTTTTCTCATGGTCCATTGTGCCCCTGGTGGGTGCAGATGGCGAGGTTGTGGGACTGTACAATCCAGCTTTTGAGAACACAAGGAGGAAAGTTACTGACAGACGAATGCTCACTCTTCGTGAAGTAGGAGAACGAACGTCTCTGGCCACAAGCATGAAAGGCTTCTGGCCTCAGGTCCAAAAGGGACTCGAATACAACGAATACGACGTCCCATTCGCCCTATTGTACTCCCTCAAAGACGATGCCGAGAGCGAAGTGTCCTCCTTGCACTCAGCCAGCCTCCACAGCACACAGTTGTGTCTCGAGGGGTCTATCGGTGTCACTGCAGACCATCCCGTCGCTGTTGAGTCCCTGGACCTGCGTTCCTCGGACGAAGGATTTGCCCCTTATATGCGTCAGTGTATGGCGTCTGGTGCAGGCGCAGTGGTATTATCTACCGAAGATGGAACTCTGCCAACCGACTTGATTGAAGGTCTAGATTGGAAAGGATTCGGCGACCCATGTAGAACCATCATTGTTTTCCCAGTGCTCCCTACCACCGTCGGGGATTCGGTCGTTGGCTTTATCGTCATGGGTGTGAACCCCCGAAGGCCCTACGATGATGATTACAAGCTTTTCATCAATCTCCTTGCACGTCAGCTAGCCACATCCATGGCGTCTGTCGTCCTTTTCGAAGAGGAAATTAAGCGTGGTCAGCGAGCGGCGAGATTAGCCGCTTTAGACCGTCAAGAGCTCTTAATGCAACTACAACTCAAGTCCCAAGAAGCCGTCGATATCGAATACAGATTCACCCGCATGGCCGAGTTCTCCCCCGTCGGTATGTTCATCGCTGATTCCAATGGCGTAATCAACTACTACAACGAGATGTGGTGGCAAATCTCTCGGGTGTTACCTCACATGAGCGGTGAAAGTGCGTGGATGGACAGCGTTCGGCTAGAGGATAGGCCTGCCCTTGAGCGGGCCTGGCAAAAGTTACTCGAGGAGAAGGTGACCATATCAGCTGAATTTCGTTTCAAATGCACCCAGCAAAACGGCGATTCTACCATTGACACTTGGGTTCTCATGAGTGCCTACCCAGACAAGACCCCAGATGGAGAAATCAACTTCATTTTCGGTTGCATCACAGACATTTCATCTCAGAAATGGGCTGAGAAGGTCCAGAGCGAACGGCGAGAGGAAGCCGTCGAGCTGAAACGTCAACAAGAAAACTTCATTGACATTACAAGCCACGAGATGCGAAACCCCCTTTCCGCCATTTTGCAGTGCGCTGACCAAATCACGAACAACATTACTGAATTCGCTTCACACGATGTTCGAGGAGAAATAGAAACGCTGTTGGAGAACTGCTTGGATGCTGCTAACACAATCAACCTCTGTGCAAGCCATCAGAAACGAATCGTAGATGACATCCTCACACTCTCTAAACTCGATTCGAACCTTCTCAACGTTACGCCCATTGACGAGCAACCCATCAAGGTCGTCCAAAGAGCGCTAAAGATGTTCGAGTCGGAGATTGTCACACATGACATTGAATTCGAGTTTCGGGTCGACAAGAGCTTCGAGGAGTACGGCATTAAATGGGTTAAGCTAGACCCTTCTCGACTCAGCCAAGTCTTGATCAATTTGATGACGAATGCGATCAAATTCACTCAGGGACGAGAACGACGGAGCATTGTTGTTAGCGTCGCAGCTTCGAAGGACGTTGAACAAGTCACGAAACAAGAGGGTATTCGTTTCTTTGAGAGAAGCCCCAACGGGCGACCAGCTATGAATATAGACAATGAGGAGGATTGGGGAAGTGGTGAGCGAGTAAATATTCACTGCACAGTAGAGGATACCGGCCCGGGCTTGGGGCATGAGGAACTTAAATTGTTGTTCCAGCGGTTTCAACAAGCCACTCCCCGAACGCATGTGCAATATGGCGGTTCCGGGCTAGGCTTGTTCATCTCAAGGATCCTGACCGAAATGCAAGGAGGACAGATCAGTGTGTCCTCAGATCCTGGAATGGGCAGCAAATTTACTTTCTACATCCAGAGCCGCATCTGCCTCAACCCCCCTGCCGATTACGAACGCATTTCGCCTTTCAAGATAGCACGGAAGATACATTCGCCAGCCGCAACCGTAACCGCAACCGCAACCGGGCCTATCAGCAGCAGTCCCGCATCTCGAACCAACTCCGATACCAAGGGCAATCCCTACTACGATGTTTTGATCGTGGAAGATAACATTGTGAACCAAAAGGTATTACAGAGACAACTACGGAACTGTGGCAACAATACCTTCGTGGCGAATCATGGCAAAGAAGCTCTCCAAACTCTGCAGCGTTCGAGATTTTGGGCCGGGCAGGAATCGGAGGGTCTTGACATCTCGGTCATTCTAATGGACTTGGAAATGCCCGTGATGGATGGCATGACATGCGCCCGCAAGATCAGAGAGTTGGAAAAGGAAGGCACAATAGTTCAGCATATCCCCATCATTGCCGTCACTGCATATGCCAGGCCTGAGCAAATACAGAGCGCCAAGGCCGCAGGAATTGTAAGTTGAATCCCCTCCACCTCCTTGGCCACCTTGGTATTAGAGTTCATTGCTAAACCGTTCTATAGGACGACGTCATCTCGAAACCGTTTCGAATTCCAGAATTGATGCCGAAAATTGAAGAACTTGTTGGCAAATACAAAAGCCTTTCGATCACCAACTAATCGACAACGCATTATAAATCATCGCCACTTTCAACAAAACAATTTCGTTTTGCGTTGAGTCAGCGCGAAAATTTCATACATTCACGCTCCCATTCTCTGGGAGTGGACGATTCCATTTCGACTCCGTCCTCTTCTAAATCGGGGAGACCATTGTTTTAGCATTGATCTTGTTATCATTCATATATTCATCACTCATGGCGTTTGTTGGGCATGAAAAGAACGCGGGGAGCACGCGCGGATTATTAAATGGTTTTGGCTTTCTGATTCCCCGCCCCTTCGTTGAGAGGAGAAGAGGCTTGCTCTTGAATTACGAGCCGGCTCGCAAGACCTGCTTATCGGTTTTTTTTACGAGGAGGGGCTCTTGCTTTGCAGCATCAACATATTATCTACATTGGAGCATGGCGGATTTATTTCATAAGGGTCATCTTTGTTATTATTTTTCTTATACATCGGCGTACGCAGACGGCTGGAGGACCTTTTTTGCGAGAACAGAGGGCAGAGTTAGCTTGGATTGATCGATACCTGGACGAGATGAGATATACGAGGCATGAGACATACCAGATATGGAACTATCATATGGAAGAGTAGGAGATTGATGTTCCATGGATGTCAACCCCCTGATTTGTTAATGTAATTTACTGTCGACAGCATCATCAGCCGGCAACATTATTTTTCGTCACATTTGAAGAACAGAATGAGGGGTTAGAATAAATAAAGACTTAGGTACCAAGATAAACTCTATAGAGCAAAGCAAACCTAAAAAAAAAATAGTTGACAGGAGAACCCAACTGAAAAGCCTGTTCAGCGTCAGATCCCAAATCATACCGTAACTACAAGCACTCATTCTTGGGACTATATACCCCTCCCCCTCCAACGACATCGATCTTACACGTGGAATTAGTACAACATTAATCAGTATAAATAGTAGAAGATACAAGAGACATTAGGTCACGACGTGCGAATTATAGGCAAGATGGGTTGAGAAACACAAACGATTGTATATTATTAGTTATTACGAGTATTCCTTTTCCTCCCCGGGTATCAGATCGACGGAACGGATGCAACGCACAAGAGAAACGACGAAAAGAGTAACAAAAAAACCAAAAAAGGAGCAGAAAGACGAACGGCAAGCCAAAAGGACGTCGACGGACCAGACAGTGATGCGGTACGACCCTTGGCTTACCAGAATGACCGCCGGGGGCCACCCGTATATGCATTGCAAAAAGACAATAAACGAAAATTGGTATCAGTGAAAGCAGTCTTGACAGGGTATCTTGGTATCATGTGAAGAAATGCAGACAACTTCCTTCCATTCCAACCCTTTCCGTGAGTTTGGTATGAGTTTTTTTTTCTTTGTATGTTTTCTCTTTTTTTGGGATCATAAAATGCGCGACTGGAGCCTTGAAGTAGGACCAAGATTCAGCGCCCAACAAACACCCTCTAAGCGGCGGCAGGGACAGGAGCAGGAGCGGCTGCGGCAGCAGCCTCGGGCTTGGTCTCGGCAGGCTTAGCCTCCTCCTTGACCTCCTCAGTCTTGGCCTCTTCGGCAACAGCGGCGACGGCGGGAGTCTCCTCAGCCTTGGCCTCCTCAGCGGCGGGCTCCTCCTTCACGGCCTCCTCAGTAGGCTTCTCTTCAGTCTTGTGGGAGGTCTTGCCCTTGATGGTGGCGCGGAGCTTGGAGAAGGGGCTCTTGGATCGCTCCTCACCCTCACCAGAGGGGGACTTCTCGCGCTTGCCGAGGAAGGGGATGGAAGACTTACGCTTCTCCTTGGCGTCCTTGCGGGGCTCACCGTTGGTGGGAGAAGCGACGGCAGCGGTTGTCTCAGTTGTCTCAGTAGGGACAGTGGCGGGGGAGCTCACTTCGACAGCAAGAGGAGTGGTGGACTCGACAGGAGGGATGACGGGAGCAGACTCAGTGGTCGCAGCAACCTCCTTAGTGGCCTCGGCCTCATCAGCCTTGGGCTCAGCGGCCTTCTTGTCCTTCTTAGCAAAGACATTGCCGAAGAAGCTGTTGCGCTTGGAAGCCTTGTCCTTGGGGCTCTCAACAGGCTTGGCCTCCTCGGGCTTGGCCTCTTCAGCAACGGCGGCGGCGACGGCGGGAGTCTCCTCAGTCTTAGCCTCGTCAACCTTGGCTTCCTCAGCCTTGGTTTCCTCAACAGCGGGGGTCTCCTCGGGCTTAACCTCCTCGGCGGCCTTGGCCTCTTCCTTCTTTTCCTCCTTCTTCTCTTCCTTGGCCTCCTCCTTCTTGCTGTTGAAACCAGCAAAGCCGAAGAAGGATGATCGCTTCTTGTTGGCGGGCTTGGGAGACTCGGCCTTCTTCTCGGCCTTCTCCTCAGGCTTGGCCTCCTCGGGCTTGGTCTCTTCGACAACAGCGGCGGCGACGGCGGGAGTCTCCTCAGTCTTAGCCTCCTCGGTCTTGGCGGCCTCTTCAGTCTTGGCAGCCTCAACGGGCTTCTCCTCCTTCTTGACAGGAGCGGGCTTGAAGCTCTCGAGGGTCTTCTTGTAGGTCTCAGACTCGGTGACGGTGGTAGCAAGCTCCTTGGCCTCAGCAATCTTGAGCTTCAGCTGGGAGACCCAGTTGTCACGCTCAGCGGCGGAAGCAGCCTTGAAGCTGTGCTTGTTGCCCTTGGAGGTCAGGGTGAACTTGTGGGCGCCATCAGTCTCGGGTTCAGAAGCGTCAGACTATTCTCTTGTTAGTATAATTCTACCGTCTCTCTACTGTCAAGGGTCCATACCAGGTTGATGATGCCGGTAGGGGCCTTCTTGTCACCAATGAACAGAAGACCCTTGGCGGTCTCGGTGGCCCATGCGATGTTGGCGTGGGCGGTCTCGGCAGACTTCTCGGATCGCTTGTAGGCGGCAAGAGCCTTGGCCTCGAAAGCCTCGGCACCGAAGAAGAAAAACTCCTTGCTGGCAATCAGGTTCCTGTTGTCGTCTGTTAGTCCTCTCTCCCGTCAGAATTCTGCTTCATTGCCTGGAACGTACTTGGGGAAGCTCAGGCCCTGGGCCTTGTGTCCCAGGTGACCCTCCTCGACGGGCTTGACCTCCTCCTTCTTCTCCTCAGCCTTGGTCTCCTCGGCGGGCTTGGCCTCCTCGGTGGCCTTCTCCTCGGTGGTGGCAGCAGCGGTCTCGACAGCGGGAGCAGGGGTCTCCTCAACCTTGGTCTCGGCGGCAGCGTCGACCTTGGGAGCCTCAACAGCAGGGGTGGTCTCCTCGACCTTGGTGTCCTTGGGGACCTCGACGATCTTCTGTTCTTCGGCCATGGTGAAAGGGAATGGGTTTGGGTATCTCGAGATGGGTATCACAACAAGCAGTAGGGGGTATTAAAAGAAAAAGAAATAAAGAAATCGTAATCCAGAAAAGGTCGAGACCTGGGAATGCTGTGGGGATTGATGGTGATTCTAGGTGGAAGGAGGAGAGAGAAGAGGGAGAGGAAGCAAAGGGGTTCGCCGGTCGGGGCACGTATTTATCTGCCAGGTCTTGCTCGCTCGGGGAGGGCGGGCGAGCGTGTCGAGAGCACGTACTGTGGTGCTGTTCGGCGGCCAGAGGAGCGAGCAGGGCAGACAACGGCGTGGTCCACTATTAGGTTCAGTCTAGTATTTCCATGGAACCCTGACTGATCGATTGGCCAAATGTGATCTGACTGGGTGGACAAGGGGGGGGAGGGGTGGCCAAGAGAAGGGAAAGGGAGGGTCGACGCGAGCCAGAGCAGGGCAGCGGGTGATCAGTTGTGCACGTTCGGTTCGGGGAAAGGCTGCAACGAATAGTGCCTCCTGGATGTACCTGCTCCTGGCCAACTTCTCCCTGCCGCCAGCAACCAAGCATGTTGCTACATCCAGGCCTCAGATACAGCGGCTAGCAGGCACTGGTGTCTACGCAATGTCCGACGGTGGTACGAGGCAGGCACTGAGATTGAACGGTAGGCAGAGGTGCCTGCACGCCCAGCAGGAGGCAGGCGGCTGGGAAATGGACGGATGGATACGAGGGCCGCCACAGTCAGGCTCTGCTCTCCTCTCATCCTACCTGACAGCCGGCAGCCCTCTGAGCACGGCCCTCGCATATACCTACGATGGCAATAGTACGTACAATGTGCGTCCCATCCTCTTTCTTTTTCCTGCCTAAGTCAAACACCCAGTCAACCGACCCCCCCAGTCAACCGACCCCCTAACCGACCCCCTGTAGCGACCCCCTGAACAAAGGACTCCTATTGGTCTATAAATATGGGTCTAGCTCCCAGCTACTTCCTTTTTAGGAATTAAATAATATAAATTCAGCTCTTTTTCTTATCCTTTTATCTTTATCTTATCCTCTTATTATTATCTCTAGCTAATTATACCCTCTTATACCCCTGCTGATCTAAGCAGAGCTCTTAAAGAGGTAAATACAGCCAGCCCGCCGGAAAAAAGTTACTCCGAAGTTCCAAATATATTTCCTAGGATAGCTAATATAAGGAGGTCACGTGACCTCATAGCTTCTGTTTAATGCAGCGCTATACAACTGGGTGATTTTCAAGAGATATATAGCTCTTTCTATATAATAGACTAAACTAAATTAGGAAATAATTAGTCCCAAATAGGCAAATCATATCTCTTATCTATTGGTTCAATTAGGGGTCTGTGGGTCCTAATAACCCCCTAGCAGGGGGTCGCTACAGGGGGTCGGTTAGGGGGTCGGTTGACTGGGGGGGTCGGTTGACTGGGTGTTTAACTTAGTTGACGGCCGGCAGCTCCTGGTCCCTGAACGCTGCACCTTCTGCCAGCAAATGATCTGCTTTGCCTCCTCCCCTTATTAATTAACTCCCCTTTTATCGACCACGCCGATCCGGGAGAGGAGCCCTCACCACCTGGTGAACGCACTGGACTCACCTGAGGCAGTTGTTGTGGTCGCTCGCCGTTGATACTACCCAAGTACAGTGCCTCGCCTTTGTGGCTAACACGTGCTGAGGCTCCGTTAGTTGGCGCCACACTGGCAATCACTTGGTGCTAACTAAATGCTAATTGCTATGGATGAAATTGTTTCCACAGGCCTGCTTTGGGCTCTGACTGCTTGTGGATTGAGAGCACAGACTCTCCACATGGGATCATCAGGACGCCGTCGTAGGTATGTACTGCTTCTACAGTGCCTGCTGGGTCGTATCAGGTGTGAATGCGACGTGGAGGAGTACGACGGCTGATCTGCTGTCAGTACTTGGCTACCTGGGTACATGTAGAGCGAGCAACAGCCACCAGTAGGCACGGAACAGCATACGGAGCACCGCTCGACTCGGCCAGAGGCCTGACGTGAGTGTGACTGGACGTTGCGAAAAGCTGGCGGTAGCTTGAAGCTCTGTGGGTTGCAGTAGCGCCCTTCGTACCTATCAGGCCCCCACTGTGGGTGGTCGAAGCTCCAGGCGCGCACTGCAGAGCCAAGCCAACCGCACCCACAAGGGCCCTCCAGCGTCAAGGCAAGGAAAAAAAAAATTAGGCTCCTCCACCCACTGTTTGGGGGAAGGAAAAAAAGCTGCAGCAGCCGACCCCACCTGTAATGCAAGGTTGTTAGTGAAGTCATGGCCCGTGCTGCATTAAGCGAGTGGGGACTGAAATTTGCTGCCCCCGGCGCTAAGGACCGCCTTATGAGACCAGCAGGGACGACAAAATTATGCGACTGCTCGGGTGTAATTTGCCTTGGCCCAATGAGCGCTTCCTCATCCCAGGGCCAAGATGCCTCCACCCGCCCCTTTGCGTGCAAATCCCGGGCATGAAAGATGATGCTATCTGCATGAACAACGAGCCCAAGGGAAGGACTTGACCTGTGTCCAGCGTCCAGCGTGCCCCTCGCGATCGGCGTCGCAAGCGTTGTTTGACATCTCCAGCGCCTGGCCTTGTCCCTGCCCACACAAGCCTCATTCAGGCAGCTTTTCCCTGTCCCAAGGTGGCCGGTGATAATAACAGGCAGAGGCAAGGTGAGCTGGCTAGATGTACATCCATACTGCTACTATGTACATCAGGCAAGGGTGATTCTATGACCTTGCTTGCCGGCCCCTTACCGTGTATGCACAGTAGATGTACGACCCAGGGCCTCCCATTTGTTCATCTCATTCTCACCGAGATGCGAGCACTGACTCACGGCCAGCAATCTTGTCTCGCCCCCCTAGAGGATATACTTTACCTACTAGCTAGCTGCTAGCAAATACTAATTACTCGTTATTAGATTCGTCTAACCACAGCAGTTTGGGCATCATGATACGGAAGCTCCTGTCCACTTCTTTTTTTGGCCAGCCGCGATGCACCCCGCTCCACTCTTAATGATCAGAGCTTAGGTAGCGCTGCGGTAGTGCGCCGTGCGGAACCAGCAGGTCTTGGGCGCTGAAAGGGACACGCCAGTGGGTCGCTAGGCGGTTTTGCCATGGGCAACAGCACCCCGAACGGAAGGAGAGCCAAGAGGAGCCCGGAGCTCATCATGGGCGGTCTTGATGCAATTTCTTCGGTGTACATCGTCAGAGGGGCCATCGTCGCATCGAAATCCTCTCCCCAATAAGCACCAGAGAACTGCCGACGGCCGACGGGACTGGCCAACAATGGAGGGTACAATGCCCCCCCTTTGTGCAGTAGACTTTGATTACAGGCATACATCCGAGTCGTACAAAAGGGCATCTATACACATACATCATCCCATGTATGCACAGTGGTATCACTGGCCCGTCAGGTGGGTATTTTATTATGACAGTGCTACGTGAAAGAAAAAAAATCCCCTTCACAAGGCCGCTGATTAGCCCTGATCCCGCCCTCTGCCTCCATCTTCACGCCACTCTGCGACCACCCCCATTGGGTTCTGGCATACACTTTGGGGATACTGTAGCAGGTGGCAGCGCGCACGTGCACTATCTGCAACATGTAGGTACACTCCGCCTTGCCCTTCATTAGTCAGAGCGCAAAGGCGTAAAGCAGAAGAGGTGAGACGTCATGCTACGGTCCCAGTGCATGCTGCACGCTGATGCACGAGGTCACCAGCCAGGCCCAAATGTGACCGATTCCAAACAGGTTGCTGATAATCAAATGCTATGGCGGACCCCCAATCAAAAGCCGAGAGCTACACTCCGTTCTTCATAAGTGGGGTGTTGAGGCTCGATGTGAGTGGGGACAACGATGCGATGGCGCCACCAGCACTAACAGACAATACCTATTCTCTCCAACCATCAGTGCTGAAACGTCGCAGTGAGCAGCGTTGCAGTTTTGGTAGCTACATGCTGGTGGAATCGCGGTCCAGCTCTTTTTTTCATGTGCTACCCGCTGCCGAGCCGGCAGAAGTCGAACCCAACAGAAACGACATGTTCTCGGCAGCACACCGCACACAAGTTCCCCGTCACCTTGACCAACGCTGTGCAGCTTTGTATCTTGTATGAGGTACGTCTTTCCTCCTTCTCTTACTCTTGGCGTAGGGTAGACGCAAGGTGGGTCTCCCTGAACATTGTCACGGGAACCATCTTCTGGCACTCGATAGCACACCATCCCTCCCACACCTGGACGACAACTGACGGAATACCACGAGTGTTAGCTCTAAGCCACCCGCTAGCTGGTGTGCTTCAGCATCCATGTGACTTGTACCTTAGTCGTGCAGCTGGGCCAGCGGCTGGCAGAGCTCTTGTGTATTGCATTCCTCGCATTGCACCTGCATGCATCACTTGTGGGATGGATGGCAGATTTACGTGTGCATGGAGAGCGGAATTGGCCACATTTGATGCAGAGATGGCCTGGTCGCCCACCGCTGATTGGCCCCAGCCGATATGGGGTGTCTCATCTCCCACCCGCGGCTGAGACATCGAACACTGGAAAGCCGGGGCCAGTTCGTGAAGGGTTAGCTGTGGTTTCTACGGGCCATCCAGGGCATTCGTTCCGTGTATTGCGCTGGCCTACCTCTCTCGGCACGGTGACAAGAATAGAGGCTTCACTACGAGACGAGAGGGCTAGTGCCTAGAGCTGAGCGACGACTATCATGAGAATGCGCACTAGCTCGCGACGGGGTGCAAGGCCCTGGCCACAGCAAATCAATCGAGATCCACCGAGTTGCACCCACCTGTGCTTGGCCCGTAGCAACCCTTATTATCGAATCCCTGCCCCTCAACGGTTGTCGTCTCATGGTGCTGAAACAGGCCTTGCTCGCCTTCGTAACGGCAGCGCCTCCCAACCGACGTGCCGTTCATCAGCAGACACCATAGCGCAAGAAAACACCATAATCGCCTAATGGAACCGACCAGGACATTGTGGTCACGGCCAGTCTTCCCCAGCTCCCGCCTCGGCCCTGCCTGCGAGATACAACCCCGAATCTCCCCTAGCCAGAGCCAAGTACGAATCCTTCTGGGGGTAGAGGAACTATCCCACCCTTGCCCTGGCCCGTTCAAGACAATCGTACCCTATCTATCCAGCTAGCCAGTCATAAGATCCAGCAAATTTCCACCAGAAACGACCGTGGTGACTGGGCTCGGAGCTAATGAAACCTCATTTCTTGACACGACAAGCGCCCACAGGAGTATTTTGAACGCTATCTTAGGGTGGTGTCGGCCCAGCCACATCGTCCCCTAATGAATATCATCGGATTGTTATTTTACTTTACTTTTTTCGTGCTTTCAGCCACCAGGTGCTGGCTGAAACATATATTGGCTTCCCTGCCGCTGCCTTCTCCACCAAGTCATCTCATGCCCGGCCCGCCATCTGCCGATTTGTTGGTTTGTATGTAATTATGTTGTACGTAGCAGCCCATGGCACATATATTATCTGCAATGCACCAGCAGGCGGCAAGGCAAGGCAAGAGGCCGTCGATCCAATCGCATTGTCCACTTGACCTCCAGCTGCATACTACGATACATGGTACACCTCGACTTCTGCCTGGCGGGGGCGCGTGTTAGTCCTCCTAATTAGCCAGCAACATCACCTCGACCGCTCCTTTGTCCGACATTTGCTCTCCGCTGATCATAGCTCCATCTCCTCTCGATATGGAGTTTTTCTTTGCAAATGTGCCTCTGGGCCGATGCCGCATGCACAAAAACACTAGCGATCGTCGCCGAAGTGCGACCCCATACCCTGAAGGGGGGGGACAGTAAACCAGGATGTTTTCTCCATTCCCTATAACATCCGATATGACAGACCCAACGCAGGCCCCCCTCCACCATTTGCCCTTGAGCCTGTAGGATCTCATGACACACCCTCTCCTCGCCGTCTCCCAGACTAATTATCTTGACTTCTTGACCGCAACTTCTGTCTTGGGACAAGAGTCCGGAAAGATAGTCGTTGCCGTCCGGGTTACTCATCAAGTGGGCAGAAGCTCCCCGTCACGATCCTTGCCCATGTCGTCGAATCCCGATCGTGTCGCATTGCGCGGCAGCCAGGCCAGTCCGGCTCGTCTCATCCATTGCTCAAAAAGGATATTGAACTAGCCCAATCAAGGACCGATGTCAAGTATGCATGCCGTCCGTTACATACACGTACTTCGGACACTTCACAAGCAAAATGTTCACTCGCAACTGTCACAACAGCATTGTGACCTCGGAACACAAGATGCGACATTGACATTAGCTAGGTACCTAGTGAAAGCCAACGATGCAATCTTCGTAGTCAGCTGGGCGGCCTAATCCCCCAGCGTTGAAGGCTGACTCAACGAGTGAGTTTACTAGCGGCCGAGTCTTGGACTTGGGAATAATGAGATAAGCTTAAGTTGACCAAGATTCTAATATATCCATGCTTTTGTCTTGGAAACTGAAAGTTTGACCACTGTGCATGTACTCAAGCCTGTGCCTAGGGTAGCGGCCTTTGTTAGGCCACTCAGGCACTCTTCACCAACTTGTAGCACTCAGCTGCTGAAACATATTCTGATAAGTTTCCTTCAATGCAGCTAGAGCTTTAGAAAATCCCAAGACATGTAGTCAAGCAGACGGCGAGATAGGCTCTGCAAGAATGTTGTCCAACACTAATAGCAAGCCCATCGTAGGCGAGATGCCACGAGCCTGGGAGGAGGAAGGTGCACTGCAGCCCTCAATAATCAGCGATATCGTGTATTTATTGTTCAATTCGAGGTTATATAAGGCTGCCTGCGTGAAGGGCCAGCCTTTCACCAATTATTCCCCCCTCCTCTCCTCAAGTGTGATAGAAGTGACCGAGGAAGAAACGCAAGCCACTCCAGCCACATCGGAAACTCACGTAACAATAGGGAATTTGTCGTATTGTGGTGCGCAGAGTCGTTATTCAACACGCGGTGTTTTCAGAGAACAATAGGTAAGTGTTGTGCTGAGGTGAATCAGTCTGTTACGGTTTCACCTTGATCTGAGTTTCGAGTGAGGGCTGCCGTTTACCAACAAACGCTGGACCACTCAGATTTCAGCGGCGGTAGGTGCAATCGCTTCACACCTGGCTATTGAACGCCCCGAACAATGCTGCCAGGTGCAGACACCTCGTATTCAAGAGAATTTTCTTTCCCATCCATCCATCTCCCAGTATTTATTCCATCACACACCTGCATATTTCACCCAACCACCTATCTACATATTCCTTCCACACACACACGTTCGAAATCCCACCACGCCACAGCCACGAAACTTTCCACCTAGAAAAATTTAATCAAAAACCTCTGTCAAGATTCACGATGGCTAAGAAGTGGCCAAACAGGAGTCAGAAGGCCAAGGCCAACGGCCAGCCAGAAAACCAGCCTGCTGCCGCATCTGGAGCCCAAGCTCAAGACGAAAATCCGCTGCAACAGCGATCCGAGAACATAGCCACCGAATCTGGCCGACCTCCTCGAAGAAACCGTAGAAAGCAACACCAGAAAAAGGTATCTGGGCCTAATCCTGGCGTTGTACCACCCAGTAACCAAGGGAATCAGCCTCCCAGGATCCAGCCGAACCCACCCGGACGGAATCCCCAAGATCTGCATCAAGGAAACCAACAAAATCGTCCCCAGGCGAATCACAAAAGACCTACCCAAGGGAACAGGACAAACCTGCCTCGTCAAGGTCGAAACCAGGCTTGGAAGATAAAGACTCCCGCGCCGCTGCCGGCACCCAACGATCAACCATCATCGTCACACCAAGCGGATCAAGCGGATCTTCAGCCTTCTCGTGCCTCAAACATGTCTAGAAGAGGTCGGAACCAATGGGGTCGGAGAGGTAATGGGCCACAGAGAAATGAGAATTCCTCTGGACTTGGTCCCATTATGGCGAGAAAACCTCAGAGCGACGGTAAGTCCAAACGCATGGAACCCAAACTGAGCATGGGATCGATGCTAACACAGTCAGAAATCGAGATTTATGGCATTGTACAGTCTACCCAGCGACTGGAGAAGTTCGGCTTTCGTCCTGAAGTCACTTTGCTCAGCACGTCTGAGTATTATAAGGCTTGGGAGAAGATGGCGGTGGCCCGTTCAGCCAAGCCATCACGAGCAGACCTTTATGATGTTGCTGATGGCATTCAAGGCGCACTTGGACTTCGGTCTCGAAACTCAACTCTGGTAAATAATCATCCCCCCCCCCCCTTTCAAACTCGGTTCCCATGTGGTATCGGAACTAACTTGGTTACTAGGCAACACTCGTCTTTAATCCCAGTTCATCCATCGGCCGGCGCTACATCAAGGCTGCCGTAAAGGGGGGGGACCAGGTCGGTTTATTGGGCTTGCTCTACACGGGCGGTATCGGTTCTACACTTGGCGAGCAAATCTTTGCCTCGGGTCTCAAGACAGTTCAAAGCCTCGCGCTAGCATCCTTGAAAGCATGGGATGCCACCGTCAGTGCTTCGGTAAGTAATATTTTCCTTTCTGACCGGGATTCCAAGGCTAACTTTTTCTATCCAAGAATATCTGGAACTTTCTCTCTCGAGACTTCCACTCTCAGGGCCACAATGGTGTGTTCCTAGTAGTCACACCAGAGTACACTGTTGGCGACTTCCTCAGAGCTCGAGACCTCGATCCCTTGAGTTTGAACCCGACAAACCCTGTACGGGGTTGGTTTGACAAAGTCATCGACGAAGAACTAGAAATTTTCACCACGATCAACAAAGTCCATGATCTCGTTGAGAAGAACCAACTCGATCACGCTCTGATTGCCAGTATGAGCCCTAGCACTGTAACGGTAATCAGTGAGCTGTCAACTACAAAAGACATCTGGCGCCATAGGCAATTTGTTTGGACTGATCCGAGAGCAATGTTTGAGCCGCAGCATAGAATGCTCGGAAACTGCCTCAAAACAATGAGTGAGTCACTATCATGCGGAAGCATATGCTGCGCTGCGATTAATATGCTAACTGATACACAGTTCGAAAGCTATATCAGCACCGCCAAGGTATCAAAGTCCTCCATTTTGAGAAGACACCTCTTCTTGATCGACGGGTACTTGCGATTATCTTGCGTGGATTACCCAAGGTCACCATGATTGGGATTTACGACTGCCCCCTTATTCACTTCGGCGACGTCATTTGCATCTTGGATCTGATCCACGAGATCAACCTGAGCCGCCGTGAAAATGGGCTTCCATTAATCGACTCGTTCGATTTTCGCCCTCATTATGAGAATGGAATGCCCTTCGACGAGGCCAATTCCGCCTGCTATGGCCTTACATGGGACCCTCTGAGACTTGAGGTAGTCCAACGCGGGTTCTACAATATTATTCTCAAGGCATTCTTAAAGTCTCAAGCCATGAACCTGAAGCTATTGTTTGACAGAGACAGCCCCTTCAGAGACTTCCTGTTCCAGGTGCCAAATCTCCCCTTTGGGGTTCCATGCTTTTTGGACGCGTTGTACCGTTATGTCGACATCCAAGGTGATTCCTTCCAGGTACAGAGGGAAAGGAGAAGGGCTTTGTTTGACCTGCTCAAGCCCATTCGTCTGCACCTTGATGACGCATTCGACAAAGATTGGCCGTCGTGGTACCTCAATGAAATGGGGGAAACCCTGATCACCTGCGCTTCCTGTGGCTACGAAACTCTAGGGGAGTTTTATCCGGTAGACATACGCAATGCAGGACCCGACCATACAATCTGTGCTGGCTGTACCCTTCAGAGATGGTTTGATAAGCAAGCGCATCACTTGCGCCTCGTCAAGTTGGACAACCTGAAGGTGCTTTTCACAGCTTGGGAAGCTTACGACTTTAACTTATACGCCCCTGTTGATGCGGGCGCCAGCGCAATCCTGAACTTGAAGGTCGAGAGAATAACCAAGCCGGGGGAAACAGCCCAACTGCATCACAAGCAAAACAAGATGCATTTCGACTCTCTCCAGAACCTACCGTCTCTAGAGAAGCTGGGTGACCTTTCCGGAGACTCGGAGCTCATATGGCGCAAGTTTATGTTTGAGTGTGAGCAGACTGACCTCTTCTGTCGAGTCGTTCGGCTGTTGTGTGCCAAGAAGAAACCAGGCAAGGCGGATAAGTTCCTGACTTCATTTGCCCCGAGCTATACCCCAGACCATGTAGATGAGATGCAGAAAGCGAGACTCCGTACCTATGAGCGTCAGAGTCATGATTTCAAGACCGTCATGGACGCGCATGTCGGCCATGTGGAGAAGCGTTGGGCCCCGGGGGTACCCAAGGGACTCAAACCAACTTCTATACCTGGATTCTGGTAGAAATGAGCGGGCTATGAGCCGGACTGAAGCACACTATGAAGGATGGGGGATAAGTGAACGTTATTGCTGACAGTGGCAGTGGACCGCGGGGGGTAGTATAATGGCATTGTCGTTGAAGATTGGGAGGTTGTGGGATTGACACAACTGGCAGCAAAGTTTGCAAGACTCGATTTTGTTTTTTTGGGGACTGAAGGGAAGTCTCTTCACAAAAACAAGAAAGACTAAAGTGTGTCTAAAGAAAAGCAGTGGACTTGAACCCTGCATGGGATTACATCCATCCAAAAGTTTGGCATTCTAGTTCGGGCAAGTCTATGAAGAATACAGTGGTAATAGCCCATAGGGCTAAAAGGTCGAGATACGATAAAAAAATTCCTGCAAGATAAATAATTGAGACATGCAAAGTGATTTACCAACAAGCTCACTCTTGAGGTTGATGTAGGCATGTAGGTACTTGAGAGTGGTGTAGGTTAGCATCGTCCCACCAAGGACCCGATGGGCCAGTCACGTGTTGGGGATTTCGGGAAAAGTTGAAGGTGCCAAGATCATCACCACGACGCAGCAGCTATCACGACAGCGGCCCGCCCAGACACTCACAAAAAGGCAAAAAAATGGCGTCCTTATTACGATCCGTCTCACTGAGGGCGGCGCTCTTCGCCCCCCACCGGGCCATTGGGACGTTCCTAGGCCGCGGCCTGGCAATCAACATGCCCTCGATGCCAGCGTTCGGAAACATGGGGGGTCTGCTCCAGCAGGCGCAGCAGACGAGGGGGATGAAGGTGCGCAGCGCCGTGAAGAAGAGATGCGAGCACTGCAAGGTAAGGAGGACTTTCTCAGCGCAGCCGGGCGGCGAGTTTGGGGTTTCAATGGCTGACTGTTTGGGGGGGGGGGGGGCAGGTCGTGAGAAGGAAAGGCGGCAAGCGACATAATGGCTACCTCTACATTATCTGCAAGTCGAACCCGAGACACAAGCAAAGACAGGGATAGAGGGACGAAATGTGATCAAAGCGAAACCCCAAGATCGGGACTGGGGCCAGAGGGAAGAGGGAATAGAGAGCATTGTACGATACGATACGACGCCGACTTTTTTTTAACACGGGACGACCAAGTTTTCCACATCATCGAGACGGAATACACCTGGGCACCAATGGGAGTACGGGTTTGGGGAAACCTTTCTGCCCTGTTTTGCTGTGCGAGATGGTGGCGGGAATATTCGACCAACGGACGCCTTTTAGACGCTGTATATGGGGAGAACCTGAGGTGGGATCGGGTTCCATCCTGCTTCACTGTATTATCTACAAACCCAAACTCAAATATGATGAAGATTGTGTGTTTTCTTCTCGCAGATTTTTCTTTTCTTTTACATGTGGTCTATATAACGCTCCATTGTCTCCCACTCGGTCTTGCCTGTTGATAATAGGTATCTGATATGGGACTGCCGCCTGGGTATTAGCTGAAGGATCACCAGGGTTCCCGGAAATATAGAGGTCGAATGCTGTTATTGAGAAGGGTATAAGGGGAAAGGAGGATCGTACAAGGTCGGTGACGTTACGATGGCGCTCAAACTCGTCGCGAGCGTATTTCTTGGATTCGGCCTTGGTAGTTGGGTCTTGTATCCGCTTGATCCCGCGTAGAATCGTTCTGTAGAAGGCAAGAGTTCGCGATCGTTGAAGGAACTGCACAAAGGAGGTAATTAGTATTTCCCATGTAGTAAAGAGCTCCCGAGTTGAGGCCACTCGTTCGGAGCGGATATCGTGGTGGGGGGATATATGTGTAGAGCCGGCATAGCCTTGTCATGGGTGGACGAACATTTTCCAGGCTCAGTGCGCCATCGAGCCGCTTCGAGGTTCGCCGCGTCGCGGTGGCGAAGCCGCGGCTGCGGAACAGCAATCGGGCTCCCGTGAGCATCTAGGTCACCTCATCAAGTCCGAGAACAAATGAATTTTATGAGTGAGTTGGTGCATGGAACATTGTGATCGTGAAATTCTCAGAGGGCAGGGCGCTTTGGAGTCTACGGACAAACCTCGGGTGTGGGGGATTGATTTTCTATCGTGGCACGTTTAACGTTGTTCGACGCGTGCTTATAAGCCGGGCTTCAGTAGGCGTCATTGAAGGAGAAACAACTTGAGAACTTTCAATTACACATCTTCGACTGGAAGTTATCGAGTAAACAATATATCTGGCTTAGCAAAAGGTTGCCGTTATGTCTAGCGCGGGATCTACGTCTCAGCGCGGTCCGAGGAAAACGAGATCAACGCCCAAGGTCAACCATCTTGAGATTGCCAATGGGAAGACAGATGCGGAGTTCGTTGAAGAGTATTTGCGTCCAAGGTGAGTTAGAAAGCCCCCATCCTCTTACGGGCTGTTTCGGCGTGGGCTAAATGCTTCATCTTCTACACCTAGCGAGAACTGGACCCAATGGACTCATCCCACTTCGGAAAAGAAATACACGCTGAATCTACTTGGCGTGGCGCGTCTCACTGACGCCGAGTTAGAAACATGCTACAGCCTGATTGAGAAGACGAGTGGAGAGGACTATCGCAACTCGTCCTCCGGATGGCATCCCGCGGCAAAAAGGAAAGAGATGCGGTCACCGGGTTTGCGGTACATTCTTATCCAGGCAGACCCCGGGGAAGGAAATGAAGACTGCGGGATCCGAGGGTTCATGTCCATCATGCCAACAGTCGAAAATGCCGAGCCCGTGGTGTATGTGTATGAGGTGCACCTGGAAACAGAGCTTCAAGGGTGAGTGGCAGGACCAGAGTCCCAATGGGGAAATAGTAGAAACATCGTTTTTCCAGGGCTGAATCCCCGGAAATCGATTGGATGGTTTCCCAAGCCTCGCACCCCTGACGCACACACTGACTGATGACCTAACAGGACCCGCCTCGGAAGGCTCCTGATGGAATATGCGCGGGTGGTTGCCGAGAATATCCCTAGCGTAGAGAAGGTGATGCTCACCTGCTTCGTTAGCAATGAGCGCGCAAGACGCTTCTATGGGAAGATGGGCTTTGACCTGGACGAGTCTTCGCCAAGAGACAGAAAGCTGAGAGGAGGAAAGGTGGTGACGTCAGATTATGTCATCCTGAGCCACCGAACAAAAGATAAGGATAAGGAACGGAGGCGGAACGTGTAAGCCGATGCTCGAGTTGAAGAGCAGCTGGCAATGCATTTTGCATAGATTCATGTTTGGCAGCATAGCATTCCCATGAAGCGATAGTTTCAATGAGAGTGGGAGGAAGAATCTTGATCAGTCAGGGGATCCCGAGAAAACACAGCCGGGCTTGACGTGAACACCCATCATGAATCCGGTCCACACTCCATTTACCCTGCCTCATTGCGTCGGGAATGAGTGCTTGGAGGGAACCAAATCCAGATGATGAAAGGGCTGCTGATTGACCAATGGAGGCCGTGTGGCTGCAGCATCGCCATCCCAACCTTAACAAAGCAGTCGAGGGTATCGCCCGCCCCGGCATATTATTTAGTGGATAATGTTTGCATACTTGCCTAAAACGGGTGGTATTGACCGGCGCCCTGCCTTAGAGATCTCGAGCATTGACGCAACGTTGGGCCTAACCCTGGCTTAAACCGAGGTCGCTCTGTAGATCCTGGAGAGTTCTACCACCTCTGGGCATAAGGATGGCACCAAGGTAGTGACTAGGCATATTTTGATAGTTCCTGTCTGAGACGTGCAATATTAATAGAGGCTCTCCCGCTGTCTTCGTTCACATGCTTTCCTCTATAACTCTGTACTTCCTCTACAGCAAGTCTTCCAACGATCCAAGTAATATATCCTGCTTGTAATTGTTTCTTTATCCTTTCCAATTGACCCATCGTCTCATAAACAATATACAACATCGGTATCTACAATGGCCTCTAGTTGGACATTTTCTCTCTTTGCCTCGTGCAACCCCGTGGAGACCTGCTGCAAGGCCCACTACTGTACGTCCGAAGCCATCACAACCCCAGGCTGACACTCATCGCTGACGTTCATCATCCAATTGAAGTATATGGACGTGCCCACGAGCGTCTTCGCAATCCGGAGCTTCACAACTACGACGGCAAGAACGAAGAATGCAAAGATTGCTTCAACAAGTCCTTCTGGATCGCCCCATGCATCGGCTGCCAGTATGTCTCGTATACTTGGGACTGGAAGCAATAGACCTCCGCTGACCTTTCTCATCTGCAGCCAAATTTACCACACCCGGCTCCATATTCGTGAGAAGTACGGTATTGAGGGAAGCAATGGAAAGGACTGCGCCACCTCATACTTCTGCTCCTGCTGTGCCCTCCAGCAGCACGACTCCGAGATCGCCCATCGTAATGAGAAGGGGACGGAGAATGTCGACAAGACTGGCTACAAGCCCCAGCCTAACGCCATGATTATGCCTGAATGAAATACAGGCTCTTTAAACTAGTCATATCCTGTGGATTTTGTCAGTCATATGATTGATTAAGAAGCGACGTGCGCCCCGTCGATGCCTGGGAAGTTAGTGTGATCCCCTATATAACAATGGGAAAGTGGGAACGTGAGGAACTGTACGACTGGAATCTCAAGTCGGGATTTCTGCTTTTTCAGCGGCATCATTTTTGCTGGATCGCATCTTTGATTTACACATGTTATTTTAAGCTAGAGATACCAATTTTGTTTCATGAAAAGAGACGGAAAATGCTGGATACGTCAGGAGTTGATTCCAACATGATCCAATACCAAGTACCATTGTTCTGCTATCTCTGATTTCTTTTACTTTTTGTTTAATTCTAAATCTATTGGAGTTACTGATACCTGACCAATTCTTATGATTTGGATGTAACCACGAGCTTCGGCAAAATAATCGTAAATACTTGTCCTGGAGCTCTTAAGCCCTATAGCTCCAGCACTGTTCGAACCTCGGAGTGAAGCCGTTCGAGATGCGCACGATTAGCGGTGAATCAGGCTGTAATCCTTCTGCTGGATGGACCCTTGACTATGACATAGGGAGTTCACTTTGGCTGAGATGTGTCTCAAACGATCAACATGCGTACTGTCGAGCTCATGCAGCTAGCCAGATCTAATCCTGCAGCTAGCCAGCCTTGTGGGAATGATGACGACAGCAATTGGCGATGTGCGTGCTCCATGTTGTTCTTCAGCTTCAATTATTCAAAACATTCATCAGAAATTTTGGCAGAGATTCATTTGACCGTATAGACCCCGCAAAAGTGCGGCAGCATGACGCCGTGAGGCGCTCTTCCATTTGTTTAAGGCTTAAGAATTTCTAACGACCAATAACACCCAGACACCCCGGTGATCTCCCTCTATCTCTTGCGGGGATCACGATATACCCAAACAACTCCTGAATAAGTCAATTTTCAGTCCCGGCTAACTTTTTAACTTATAATCCGTTAGATCTCGCCCCTGTTCATGCTCTCATCCCAACTCGTTAATATATTGAAAATCAAATCGCAAACATCGACTTTTTTGCTTTCCTCAGAAATCATTATGCGTAAAGCTTCTTCTCGTAAGACTCCATGTTGACGTTGCCCTCCAGCTGGGCGCTGGCAGTACGGATCTCGAAGCGAAGGATGCCGTCCTCAGCGCTCTGGTGAAGCTCCGCCAGGCTGGTCATGCCGCAGTCCTGCATGGAGTGCTTGAGACCAGCGGCAAGGTAAGGAACGAATTTGTTGATGGATCTGTGGGGATGTCAAAGTTAGCAAAACAAAAACTGATTAGAGGGGAGGGGTTGACGTACCCTCGATGTGCCACGGCACCGGAAACACCCTGAGCAACGAGGACGCTGTCACCCTCAGAGAAGTAGCGGGCGGTACCAGCGTTGCTCTTCTGGCTGTCCTTGCCGCCACCGCCGGCCTTCTTGTCCTGCATGGCGTCAATGCTACCCATGCCACGGTAGGCCTTGACCAGCTTTCCTTCACGGGAGACGAAGGAAGTTCCGGGAGACTCAGTGGTACCAGCCAAGAGACCACCCATCATGACGGTGGAGGCGCCAAGGGCAAGACCCTTGACAATGTGTCCAACGTTCTGGACACCACCGTCGGCGATGCAAGGAACGCCAAAGCGAGCAGCGAAAGAGCTGACGCTGTAGACGGCGGCGGCCTGGGGACGGCCAACTGCCATGACTTCCTGGGTAATGCAAGCAGAGCCACTACCCATTCCAATTCGCAGACCATCAGCACCGGCGGCGATGAGGCCGGCAGCCTGCTCGCGAGTGACAACGTTTCCACCGATGACATCAAGCCCAGGGAATTCGGTCTTGCACCACTTGATCATCTCGATCTGGTACATGCTGTTACCCTGCGAGCTGTCAAGGATGACGACATCGAGACCAGCTTCAACCAGGCCCTTGAGACGGAGCTTATCCTCAGGGCGAGTGCCAATAGCAGCAGCGCAGATGAGCTGCTTGCTGTCGGGAAGCTTGGAGGCGAAAGGGAAGTCCTGGTTCTTGTTCAAGTCGGAGCGGGAGATCATGGAAACGAGGTTGCCGTCCGAGTCAACGATGGGTAGCTTGCCCTTCTTGGATTTGGCGAGGATCTTGTTTGCTTCCTGCAGGTTGACACCAGCCTGAGCCGTGATGAGATCGGTAACCATGACTTCGGACACGGGGACGCTAGCGTCGTCCTCGAACTGGATGTCACGGTTGGTAACAATACCAAGGAGCTTGGAGCCCAGCTTGCCGGATTCTTTGAAGTCCAATGTTAGCCATGGTTCAGTTTCTGTTGAGGTGAGAGATGATGATGTATCCAGAAGAAAAGGAAAAGTTCATGCAATATGGTAGTCCCCATGACGTGAGTCTATACGGTGGAACGAAAGTTAAATAATAATGGTGTTTAATCATGTGAAGACGCCGAGGCGTCCGTTGACCTGGAATCCGAAGAAATGAGAGTGAAAATTCTTACCTGTGACAGGGAAACCACCGAAACCCCATTTCTCCTTAAGAAGTTTGGCCTCACCGACAGTGGTGCTGCGGTCGATGACGACGGGGTCTGCGATGAAACCGTTCTCGTAACGCTTGACCTTGCGGACCATGTCGGCCTGAGCCTCGGGGGAGCAGTTGTGGTGGATCACACCGAGACCGCCCTGGAGAGCCATGTGGATGGCCATCTCGTGCTCAGTGACTGTGTCCATGGGGGAGGACACGAAAGGAGTCTTGAGGGTGATTCGCTTGGTGACGGGCGAATCAAGGACAACGGCGGAGGCAGGGAAGCCAATGTAGCCAGGCAGCAGCAGGAAGTCATTGTAGGTGAGACCACCATGCTTGGCTGTGTCCATGAGCTCGTGGATGTCGAGTCCATCTCTGGACTTGTACTCCTTGAGCACGTCAAGGGCGGTGCTGTAGTCGAGAACCTTGGCAGCCATTTCGGACGGATATTGGCAGAAAGAGGATAACAACAAAAGGAGGAGAGAATTGAGGTCGAAGGCGAGCAGTCAGAGAGAGAGTTAGAACCTGAATGGAGAGGTTTAATCCAATTTGACTGCTGGAATTGATACGGCGCTTCTTCCCGTAAGAGAAAGAAAAAAAAAAGGTGGGAGGAGACCACCAAATTTTTTTTATAGCAGGATGGGACGGTTCCGCAAGCGCGGGGCTTATCGTTATCTGTCAAATGTGGATGCTGAGGGTACTTGGTATTTGTATGCGTGCGCTGCCAGGATGGAAGTACACTGGCAGACCCATTCAGCGATTAGCTGATAACCCAAAATGGGAGAGTAACACTCGTCAGCAAACTCTGCCGATGACAAAGCTACCAACTCCCGTCGTTTCTCAGCCTTGGAAGACGAAGATCAATGTTTTGGTCGGGTTCGGCTTGGGCAAAGTTGGCTCCTGTTAATTCTTGCTCGGATATCCATAGGCTCAAGCGCAAAAATCAGCATATTCCCTGGGCGCCAAATGACCTTTTTCGACTATCAGATCTTCTGCTCGACGAGGACGGCAAGATGTCGCTGTGGCTGTTGGGAATCATTTCTCATAGAAATGACATGTTAATCGCTAGATGATATTTATAACGCTGATGATCTTGAATACATATTTTTTCCTCATGATAAATTTGGTGCAGAGGATCTTGTTAGCTAAGGTTAGTTCGCTCACCAGACATGATACATCAACTCATCGCTGGTGGTGTATGTGAAAGAACCCAAACAACACCGAAAAATGTACAGGAAGGAGTGTATATCTTGCGACTGGAATTCAGCTAACTGAAGAAACTTACAGTGAGAGAGAGATCACTTAACTATTCCAGACTAACGTATTTAGGCCATTCTATTTAACCCAAGCCGTCCTACCAGGCATACGGTCCCGCCGCTCTGGTACGATTGCTAGTATAAGCAGAATAGCGGTTAAGTTAGTACTCCTACATACAGCCTCTACACAGCTAGCAAGTTCAGTTTGGAAGGTTTCAGCGAAGTACTGTCCAAGGAGATATCTGAGTTTGGTATATCGACCCTCATCATCGAACCGGGTGCTTTCCGGACCAACTTCCTTTATGCTATAAAGGCCAGCGAGAAGGGCATACCAGAAGCGTACCGGGGCACTACAGCAGACCAGGTATTTAACAGGTTCAAGGCAGTAGCAGGGAAACAAATTGGCGACCCAGTGAAGGCAGCCGAGAGGATGTTTGAGGTCATTGTAGGAGAGGGACAGGCAGGGCCACTGAAGGGCAAGATTTAAGGCTGGTTCTGGGCAAAGATGTACATGCCAGAATAACAGCAAAGATTGAACAGCAGCAGCGTGACATGGAGGCGGCACGTGAAGTCACTTTCTCAACAGATCTGTAGGCGGGGAATGCTGTTGAGACACCTAAATAAGTTGGTGGCCACGGCAATGTGGCTGCGTTTCAGCCCGACATTGGTGGGTATCTCGCAAGCCATCACGTCCGTAGTACTACTGCGGGCGGAGCAGCTGTGAATTGTTGGACATTGGTGGTAATGATGCGGGAGTTGCATACACACCTGCTGTCAATAGAATTGCATAGAATCAACGAGCCAGTACCCGTATTTTGAACTTATTGCTGACCTGAGACGAGCATAATGGCACTGTATCAGGCTCCTCGTATTTGGTGGTTTGTCAACACCCGTAAATAGCACGCATTGGGCTAGATGCAACACTGCCATCGGTCCCTGCCTCGATCCAGATCTCCGATTGACTTGGCTGGTGAATGAAAAAATTTGGTCGAACCTAAGCGATCTGGAATCAACTTGAATGGCAACGAGGAATGCACCTACTCAATCATGACTGCAGCCACAAGGAGGTCGACCCAAGCAGAAGCCTCGATGAGATTTTGAGCTCGGAGCGGTAAAAATAGGTCAGGCACTTGGCTCCCGCTTTGTCCCCTTAAGTACAGGGGGACAGTGAGACAGGGGCTCGTTCCTGCGGTGAGAGACAGGGAGTTGACCTCTTACGGCGGCTTGCACGGCCACGACGTCAGCCCCCCGGGGCCCCTGGCGGCGGTCATAGGCCAGAGCTGCGCTGGTGGTGGCGGGCACAACCTCTGTCTCAGTGGCGTACATGCGCTAGTGGGTGCAATGGAACGAGGGGCTGGAGCTTGGGAGGGGCTAAGGCCAGTGAGGGGCAGTCCATCAGTTCGTGTTGCCTGTGCTATCCAGTCTAGCTGGCCAAGGTAGCTGCTGGCCTAGTCCAAGTCCGACCTCCAGCTCTGCTGCTTGACGCTTTAGTATTTAGGCATGCTGCACACCGTCTTCTGCCAGCTTCGTTCATTCCTAATCCCCCCACCGCAAGCCATCAGCTCAATTGCTACCTGTCCATCTTCTTGTCTTCATCACTTGGTCCAGCTAGTTTGGATCCTTTCACTTTGCTTTCTTCTTGTCCTTGATACCCAATCCCCTCCACACAATGGCTCCTCCTTCCGCTGAGGCTGTGGCCGAGCTCAAGAGCAAGTACGCTGCAGCTGGCCAGGACCAGGTTTTCACCTTCTACGACTCCCTCGCCGATTCCGAGAAGGCCACTCTCTTCGAGCAGCTGTCCGGCTTCAAGCCCGACTACATCAACGAAATCACACAGCGTGCTCTCAACCCTCCCAAGGCCAGCGACACTCCTGACAAGCTTGAGCCTCTTCCCGAGTCTGCCACCGCCAGTATCCTCGACTCCGATGCCTCAGATATTGACCGCTGGTATGCCTCCGGTCTCAAACTGGTTGGCCAGAACAAGGTTGCCGTTGTCCTGATGGCTGGCGGCCAAGGAACTCGTCTTGGTAGCTCCGCCCCTAAGGGTTGCTTCGACATTGGCTTGCCTTCGCAGAAGTCTCTCTTCCAGATCCAAGCCGAGCGTATCCGCAAGATTCAGGAGCTCGCCGGCAACGCCACCGTTCCTTGGTATGTCATGACCAGTGGACCTACCCGCGGCCCTACTACTACCTTCTTCGAGGAGAACAACTTCTTTGGCCTCGACAAGGCCAATGTCCAGATCTTCGAGCAGGGTGTTCTCCCTTGCATTTCCAACGACGGAAAGATTCTCCTGGAGTCCAAGTCCAAGGTCGCTGTCGCCCCTGATGGCAATGGAGGCATCTACAATGGCCTCGTTGTCTCAGGTGTGATCGAGGATATGCGCAAGCGTGGCATTGAGCACATCCACGCCTACTGTGTCGACAACTGCCTTGTCAAGGTTGCTGACCCTGTCTTCATTGGGTTCTCTGCCGAGAAGAAGGTCGACATTGCCACCAAGGTTGTTCGCAAGCGTAACGCTACCGAGTCTGTAGGCCTCATTCTCTCCAAGAACGGACGCCCCGACGTTGTCGAGTATTCCGAGATCGACTCTGAGACCGCCGAGGCCCTGGATCCCAAGCAGCCTGATGTTCTCAAGTTCCGTGCCGCCAACATTGTCAACCACTACTACTCCTTCAGCTTCCTCGACTCCATCCCCCTGTGGGCTCACAAGCTCCCCCACCACGTTGCCCGCAAGAAGATCCCCTACGCCGATCTCTCCTCTGGCGAGACTGTCAAGCCTGAGAAGCCCAACGGCATCAAGCTCGAGCAGTTCGTCTTTGACGTTTTCCCTCAGCTCGGCCTTGAGAAGTTTGCTTGTCTTGAGGTCCGCCGTGAGGACGAGTTCTCTCCCCTCAAGAACGGCCGTGGTACTAAGGAGGATAACCCCGACACCAGCAAGGCCGATATTTTGAACCAGGGCAAGCGCTGGCTTCAAGCCGCCGGTGCCACCGTTGTCAATGATGGTGGTGTCGAGATTTCCCCTCTGATCAGCTATGTAAGTCTTCCCATATATCGATCTCAACTTGGTATCGCAATGAACTAACCAACTCGAAAACAGGGTGGTGAGGGCCTGGAAAAACTTAAGGGCACCACAGTGGAAGCTACTGCTCTGCTGGAGAAGCAGTAATTTTACAAACAAAGCGACTTGGTCGCTCTAAAAGGATGACGAACAGCAAATATGGAATGAACGATATGGAATTGTATCGACGTTTTGTATGGTTCCCACTGAAGTGCTCAGTTGTTTATGGACCATTACGAGTAAAAAAGGCAAAAATCTAATTAATGAAATATATCAAAATGAGTTTTATGACACATCCTCGCTCCTCCGCTTGATGGAATTATTTCTAGAGTCTTGAATTGTTACTGTATTGGAATGGGGTGCTGCCTTGATATCTAGTTATGTTACTCGGCATTCTACTTTTCCATCTCTAGTGAAGTCTATTATCTACTCACGCATCCTCCCTCTCAGCCAGGTACTTCTCTGCCTCCAAGGCAGCCATACAACCAGTGCCTGAGGAAATAGTTAGCAAAGAACGTTCCCCAAAGAATAATATATGGGAACTGAAGGGATGAAAACTCACCAGCACTCGTGATGGCCTGGCGATATCGCTTGTCCTGGACATCACCAGCAGCGAACACACCCTCGATGCTCGTCTCGGTGGTGCCGGGCTTTGTGATGACGTAGCCGTCCTCGTCCACGTTCAGCTGGCCCTTGACGAGGGCGGTGGCGGGGTCGTGGCCGATGGCGTAGAACAGCCCGTTGGCCTCGTGGACCTTCTCCTCTCCCGTGGCGACGTTCTTCACGACGAGGTGGCTCATGAGCCCGTCGTCCCCGCCGCGGATCTCCTTGCCCACGGAGTTGAAGTGGACGGTGACGTTCTTGTTTGCCAGCAGGCGGTTCGCCATGGTCTTGCTGGCGCGGAGGACGTCGCGGCGCACGAGGACGTTGACGTGGCTGGCGTACTTTGTGAGGAAGAGGGCCTCCTCGGCGGCCGAGTCGCCGCCGCCGATGACGAAGAGGGGCTTGTTGCGGAAGATGGGGACGGCGCCGTCGCAGACGGCGCAGGCGGACACGCCGTTCTGCCAGTACTTGTCCTCGCCGGGGAGGTTGAGGCGGCGGGCCGAGGCTCCCGTGGCGAGGATGACGGTGTCGGCGGTGTGGGTTTCGTCGGGGTTGAACTCGGTCGAGTACTTGAAGGGCCGCGAGGAGAGGTCGAGCTTGGTGACGGTGTCGGTGACGATCTCGGTTCCGAAGCGCTCGGATTGGGCGCGCATGTCGTCCTGGGGAGGGTGGATTGTCAGTTATGTCCCCCAATTGTGTGCCGTTGGGCTCGTCTGGACGGCTGTGTAAAACCTACCATCAGGGCCTGTCCCATGATTCCCTTGGGGAAACCGGGGAAGTTCTCGACTTCGGTTGTGGTAGTGAGCTGGCCACCGGCGGCGGTGCCATTGGCCATGAAACCCTCATACAGGACGGCTAGGAACAAGTTTTAGTATTTCGTCGATCTCTCGCGGGGTGTTTTTGGAGGTTCTCACGCTTCAGCTCGGCTCTGGAGAGGTAGATTGCGGCGGTGTGGGCAGCAGGGCCCGAGCCGATGACTAGCACACGAGACGAGTTAGTTTATGAATCAATTCGGATTGAAGAGCAGTTTCCCTGCCACGGCGACAGCTCCCGATTCAGCAGAGAGAGCTGGAGGGGATTTCGCGTTTGGTGGAGCTGGAAGCACATGCGACAACGTACCGACAACTTTTGAGTGCATCTTTCTGATTCCTAGATTTGTGTGCTTGACGGATGGTTTCTGAGCAAAAGTCGCGATGGCTGCAATCGGTAACCCAACGCTCGAGCGAAGCGTCCGTCGAAATGCTGAGGCGAACAGCTTGGCGGTGTTGTCGTTTATATAGCTTAAAGGTAGGCAGGCCGTTTTTCTTCACGGTGTGGCGGGGTCCTGGCGGTTCGGGGAGCGAGGACGATATCGGCTTTACGGTGGAGGGGCTCAAAAAAAGGGTGGCAGTGAAAAGAACTCGAGGGAACCTCCAGGGGTCGTGCGGATCCTGCAATGCGATTGGACTAGAGAATTTATAAGCTTGCATACGGGTGGATGTTCTAGCGGCGGCAGTGGGCGGGTTTCGTGCTTCTACCAACGCTTGGCTTGGCTTAGAAGCTGTGATGCAAACGAATCGAAAAGCACGCGCAATACGACGCTCCACTGCTTCGGAACGGGCACCCCGGAGCAGACACCACTGACTAATCGCATCTGATAAGGCGGCGTATGTAGGAATGTATTTGGAATAGGTCACAAGGCGCCCTTGGACTGGAAACTCATGGATTGGTCATCCTGGGGATATGAAGAGTGCAGAGGGGACTTGCCAGGACGAGAGTGACTCATGCTGGATGCCCTTGCAGTAGTAATAATGTAAATATGGGTATGTACAAGCGGTGATACAGTACAGACAATGGCTGGCTGTCTGAGTAGATCACCGCATCCCGTCTTCGCCTAGGCTCCCGTCTCGCTTCCCAAACCGTACCCCCAGACCGCCGATATCTCTCTTGAAGAACTTGCCCAAATTGCGCAAGTTCTCGTTGATGTTGGTTTTGTCTCCTCCCTGTCCAACCTGGCCACCGGCCCCGATATCTCTTGCCGCGCTGAGCAATTTCTCACCGAGCGACCCGGTGTCAAACCTCGGTGATGTTGAGCCCAGTGGCATGTGCATGACCCCAAGGCCACCGTTACCGCCACCGGTGCCGGACATCAGTGGTGTTAGGAGGGCTGAAGAGGCTACAAGCTTGCTGTTCGAGCTACTATCCCGGTGGATGGCAAATAGTTCGAGAAGATGGCTATAGTCCTGCTTCCTGACCCCCTTGAGGTCTAGCATCTTTTTGAAGTTTGTCTCAGACCGATCTGCAATGTGGATTAGGTAGGCCTGTACAAGACCCTCAGGAGGCGACGAGCGGACCTGCAGGGTCTTGAGCAGGGGGTCCATGCGATTCATGCAGTGCTCAACTCTTCTGGTGTAGCTTGCTGGAGGCGCCTGGGCGGGCTGCGTTGGGTTGTGGTGAAGGATTAAACCACCAAACTCCTTGGTCAAGGCGTATTTGTCAACCAGCATCTGTAATCAAATTAGCCCAGCCCCTCGTAACGAGAACAGCCACAATTGGAGGAATTCTTACCTGCTCAGCACCAACCTCGGAGATGGGTCGGCATTGAACGATGCTGTTGATAAAGCTTGAGGCCAAATGCTCCACGAGGTTATCACAGAACGCCCTCGCGTATTGTTGCTTTGTGACGAGCGCGAGGACATCCTGCACCTTGCTGCTCACATGTTTCACAAGCTCCCCGACCCAAGCGCTCTGATCGCCCGCACTCTCCATAGTACTCCAGTTGGTGTTCTTCATCTCTCGCCATACACTCTCACATTCCAGCGCAACATGCTGGACGAGTGCCAATACCGCCGTTCTCGCCACCCCAAGGAAGGCATCGGCCTGGGATGAAAGATCAACCTTGGACACGAGGTCTGGATCGATCCTCTTCTTGATGTTATCCTCCAGCTGGTTCGTGTTGACATGCCAGAAGTCTGCCGTGTTGAGGACTAGAATCGTATCTTGAACAGACAAGCTACTCTGGGGCGCAACTTGTAAGATGTGGAGGAGCACTTGCTGCGCATATTCGTCGAGGTACCGTGAAAGAATCTTTGAGAGATCAAATAAGCGATCGCTGGTTGATAGTTTCGCACACTGAGACAGCGTGAGTTTGTAAAAGTGAAAGAGTTCGATTGCTGAGGGAATGATCGCCTGGGCGGTGAATTCCTCGTCTGGTGGGATGAGTGGTTGGTTGCGATATTTCGGAATCATTGTCGCCAGCTGTTTATCCTGAGATTCAACCCACAAGCTGAGATAGGGTTCGAAAGCAACGGAAATCTGGCCGTTGAAGTTGTGTGGGCGCTCGTCAGTTGAGCTCAGAGTATCGATGCTTGCTCGAGGTCCGTCAGAAAACCGCTTCTCTAAGTTCTGTTCGAAATTTAAGGTCTCTTGCAGACAGCTCAGCAGCAGATTGACGTCGATCTTTTGGCCATCCGTCCGTCGCATGCTACGTTCCAGTATGCCCTTGAAATCCTCGCGCGTGCCCTCACAAAAAGCGGTCGCTAGTAGCTCGTTTGCCTTCCAGTGCGGAGGGAAAATGGAAGCGTGCTCATCATCGTGAGTCTTCATCAGCCGCTTGAACCACGAATAACGACGTCCAATGTTGTCCAAGCTCCCAGCCTCATCGCTGCTCCGGAAGACTTGTCGGTATTCTCGGAGCTCGGTGTTGACATACCAGGTCATTAATCTTCCCTTTGCTGTTTCGCCGAGAGCATCGATAACCAGAGCGGCCTCCGTGAGCATTGCCTTGCGCGAAGCTACTTCTCCCTTTGTAAATGCCAGCTCGAAGTCGTCGCACACCTGAGCTAGCAACTCTCGCTGCAGGTCCGACACTTCGCGACTAAGAGTTGCGATTTGCTCGATACTCCTATAGCTGTTAAAGTGCTTGATGAGCTGCAAGACTGCCTGTAAAAGACCCGCGCATTCTCGGTATTGCCTCGTGTTCGCTAGCCCCCGAAGCTGTTCGTATGCAGTCGTCAGCATCTGGAGTCGCTTCAACGCCGTCATGCTGAGGGTCAGGTTTCGCTTAGTGCCGTCGAGTCTCTTGATGTCTGCTGTCATCGAGGTGATGCTCTGCTCGGTCTCAACTGCACGCGTGCGGACCATCTCGATCTTGCGGAAGAGCTGGGCAAGCTCGGCTTGGGCTGACTGCATCCGTTCCAGGCTGGAGTTGGGCTGGTACGCCTGCTGCGTCTCCCGTTGGTTGATGTCTTCTTGCAGCTCATGTTGCCTATGTTTCAGCGTCTGCGAGACTTTGCTGATCGAGGAGACGGTCGAGGGGTGTGAAAAGAGAAGGTTGAGGTGGTCAATCGGGTCATAGTCGACTGCTCGGAACAGGTGGTCAGTATGGTTCGCGATGCGCATGCGTCGGCGATTGAGCTTCACTCGCCTTCATCCAGAGATGCAAATTCGGATAAATCGATGTTCATCTTGAGCAGGTATTTGATGGCAAGATCCTAGCCAACTAGACGCTAGATTGGTTGGTGTAGAGGACATGAAGATGCTCCTGATGATGATGGCTTGGCCCCTTCCGTATCGATAAGTCAGTGCTGAACGTCTTACTATAAATGCCCAGGCTTCAGGCCCCACAAAAACCTACGCTGGTATCCGATGCATTCTGACAGCATCCTGAAATTAGAAAATAAAGAAGGTTAAATAGTAGTGCTAATATCTCTCTTGATTGATTGCTCGAGGTGCTTGAGGATTGTAGGAATGATAAAAGTGTTAATATTTGGTTGCGTCCACTATATCCTTTCATCTTATCCAAGCCCGCTGTCTAAGTCGTGAAGTATATCTTCACCTCAACCTCGTTATACCACTGTGTGTCGAGGTTCATTTCTTTGAAGGCTCTCTCTACATCTATTTCTAGAACGAACTCGCTGACTGGCGACACACTCACGGTGCTTGGCGGAATGGGCTTCTCCTGAATTGTCACCATGAAATCGTCAATCGTCATTCTTCGAAGAGTTGAGACATATAGGCCTGAGGAGAAGACATTAGACTGAGCCACGTGGTGAAAAGATAACTTGGTATGTCTTACCCAAAACTCCAAAAGCTTTTATGTTTGTATCAATGAGCAACCTCCCATTCGACCTGCTTTCGATGCGATTGGAAATAACTGCAGCACAACCTGTCATCTTCCCCAAGAGTCCGAGATTCGCAATCGACACTTCTCCATACTTGTTGCTTTGGATAGCTACTAAGGGATATGCTGAGAAGATTTCGTAACCCTGCACATCGAGGGAGCAGGTAACAAACTCTTGTGCAGTATTTGGGCTGATGGGTGCTGTGACTCGCCCTGTACTATGAGCTCTGACTACATAATGCGTCGAACTGGCGACTCCAGGGAAGATGGATAGCGGAATTAATTCGGTCAATGCGCGGTCTGACACGTTAAATGTACCCAAAATTGATGTTCCTGTTCCGGATGCCCCTATATCGATACGATCAGCATGTCGAGCAACTCATGGCGTCCCGGGAGAACTCTTACCATGGTAGCTTCCGATTTGTAAAAACAACCCATCTTTGTACCCGGCAAAGGGGAGAAGAGATCTTCCAACGACACTTGGTCGGAAAACCGTGCTCCGTCCTAGCGGATTGGTCGCTGCGATCTGCTTGAGCAGCTCCAAATCGTGTTTGCCAGGAACATCGGTGATGTATACCGGGCCACCACTAACACATCTTGCAGCAGCGTGGAAGCCGGCATAATCCCCGACACTTTGAAACATATCCCAGTCTGGGATGATATTCAAATACTGCATGAATATGCAATTTTGCGCGTTGGCCCAGACATGCCAAGCATGCGAGTCAAGAATGTGAGGGAAGAAATCATCAGAAGTACGAACCCGAAAAGATGGCCTGGTGGGCTGCAACTGGGAATAGAAAACTGCCTGTGGAAATAGCGACATGCAGGATACAACGTCCATGCTGAAATGAATGAGGGACGCAATGATCCAGGCATCGAAGTACTCGTTGAGGAGTTCCCTTCGGGCTGAGGCGCTCGACCAATTGTCCACCATGAACTGAGCGTCGGTTTTGACTGCTGTAATCCCTGCATCTTCGAGAAATGCATAAAAGTCCTTGTAGAACCTGCCCACGTCGTCTTTGGAAACGGTCGTAATTTTATCTTTGAGAGGCAAGTCGACACGTCCTGATCGTTCACTGTCGAGCTCGATTGTTTGATATGATTTGGCGAGTTTTCCATTTGGAGAGATACCTCCCCAATAACCTAATAAAGCATGCCATACACCTATGTGAAGGATATTGGGGTGGTTCTTCTTGATCCGTGAGACGGTGGCCTTCAGGCCATCCGGAAACCCTGCTGTATTGGCCTCGAAGTCGAGAAGGCTTCGCTGGAAAGGGTTGGCTCCCTCAGTATCGATTGATTGCCAATTATCATCTATAATAAGAGTCGAGATGTTGATGTCATTGCGGGCTAAATCATCCAAGGCATTCAAAATGGTATTTTCAGTCAAATCTTGGCCCAAGCTGTTCCAGGTACCTGACGTTGCCGGTTAGGTATATCTGAGAAGGTTTCTGTAGGGATAAAAGCAGACTTACAGTATCCAAGGCCATCGTTCCATTTTTGGTACCATTGTGTTTTAACTTCGTCACCAATTTTCGTCTCCTTTTCCGAGGCTGTGTATGGTTGTGATCTAAGCTTTCTAGAATAGTATGTGACTGCAGCTGCCGCATGGTTGAAATCTATGCCTTCAGCAACCAAAATTGTGCATTCACTTTTAGGATGATCTGCATCTGCATCGCTTCGGCCCTAAGACGTCTTAGTATCCCATTGAAATGAATGCAAATGATGGATAAATCGCGGGTCTTCTCACATAGGCTAAGAGGGCACCGTCCGAATCCGACTGTAACACAGCAGTGACATTATCCACTGAGCTTACTGCGAGAAAGACTACATGTCTACCATCCGATCCGAGGAAGGCACATAAGACGGCATCTTCTTGTAAAGCCAGTTGGCCTCGGCCTTGACGGGGCGCTATCCAAGGAGCTTTCTGCCGAACCAAGGCGAACCACCTGTTCGTACGTTAGTATGTAAGCTGTGCAAATCCAGACAGAGGTTACAAAGCATATTTGATCTCCTCACCTAAGGAATGAGGCCGGAGGGGAAGCAATTCGAATGCTCCTTGTGCCAGACACGTCATCTGTAGCCAACGGAATACTAGCTTTGAGTGACCATAGCTGAGTTCCTGGAGATTCACTTAGACATCCTTTGACTTCCCATTCCGGGTTCAAATCACCGAGGAAATCGCCAAGGTCCTTGGACTGGAGTTGGGTAACTTGTCGGACGATGATGGCATCGTCGAATCCATGCTCATCACGCACCCAGACCCATGGCGACCGGGAATTCTGACGGAACTTCAGCGTGAATTTCAGTGAGCGCTGAAAATCCACAGGGACTTCATAAAAACGGTTGATCCTCTGAACTGAGACATCTTGTAGAATATGCGGCTCGTTGTGTTTGTCAACTTGGTGAAATGGGGCTTCAGACCAGCCTGATTCATCAATCGAGTGCCAAAGCAAAACCTCCCATTGGTCTTCTTTTTCATCATGAGAAGATGTCTGAAGGACAAGACGGATGTTGATATGGCCATCTCCAACGGGGGTGGCTTGCCCTAGAGGAGGGTAGGTTTGAAGAATGGGCTTCACGCTATTGTGATCCTCTTTGTTTGGAGAAGCCCCAGCTCTGGGTACGTATACAGCGTCGAAATCATCGTCGTACCCAGCCATGTTTTTAGACACCGTTGGTATAGGGGTTCTTTATCAGACAACCTTGACGTTGAGTACCTGGATAATTAGAGAGAGGATTGGAGAAGTAGCATCGATTTAGTGGCTCAAGATCAAAGAAAAATCTGTGGAATACGTCTATTTCGAGTTCTTATAAATTAATGAGAAAAATGATGGATGATCTACAATCATGTTGATTCAAAGAGGGTAGAGCACGTGGACAATGAGATGTTGCTGCCCAAGAAACACACCGGGCACATGAGGGGAATGTGCTGAGTCATTGCAGTAGTAGCACACCAATAAGAGGTGTTCCAAAGGTGCAAGTGTGTGTTGATACTGCATCTCCTGGTATGTGGGAATTAAATCAATGTAGGGTATATCTCATCGTAAAAATCATGAGGACTGAAAACGAGGAGGGTGAACGGTAAAAGTTGAGAGAAGAAGTGGGTGAGAGATGAACTCATTACGCTTTGATACTTAAATGATATGATCGTATGCAGAAGCCTCAATACCGGATAATCTCACCGAATTGATATGGTAAGCTCCAGTAAGTCGAGCCCAGCTGCATAATAGATATACCCGTTGTTATCTATGTTGGCTTAGAGAAGGCTCCATGATGGTCGAGCTCGGTGTGTCGCCCATATAATGTTCCGTCGTTGTTTGTTTCCGGAGACACGGCACCTTTTTTAGTGGCCTGGCGCACGATTATTTTTCGCGCCCTTCTGGTTGGCTGGAGTTCGGAGCTGACCGGGATGACTAAGCTCTTTTGGCCTCAGCTCCAAGGCTGCAAATTACCTCAGGAAAGCTTCTAGCCGAGCATGGAGGAAAGATTTCATCAAACAACTCAATCCCTCGTCAACCCCCCCAAACCTCCGCCATGGCGTCACGGAGACTAGCATTGAACCTTTCACAGGGTGTGCGAAACCGCGCCGGTTTCTCTGCCGCCAATTCCCTCCGACGAGGCTTCGCTACCCCCTCGGCCGTCGGCAAGACTCAGACCACGACCCTGAAGAACGGACTCACGGTAAGCTGCAATTGCGAGGAGCCAATTGGCTCCTGTAGCCCTGGTGAATCAAAGTACTGATGTATTTGCCTTCATTTACAGGTTGCGACCGAGTACTCGCCATGGGCTCAGACCTCGACTGTCGGTGTCTGGATTGACGCCGGTTCGCGAGCCGAGACCGACGAGACCAGCGGCACCGCGCACTTCCTCGAGCATCTCGCCTTCAAGGTAAACCGTGCCGACGAAATTCTTCAACGACGACCCTCGACTGACGAATCCACCTAGGGAACTTCCAAGCGAACTCAGCACCAGTTGGAACTCGAGGTCGAGAACCTCGGTGGCCACCTCAACGCCTACACCTCTGTCAGTCACCGAAAACTCGTTAAAACTCATGGATTGGGAGAGGATCACTAACCGTCCAATGCAGCGTGAAAACACCGTCTACTTCGCCAAGGCCTTCAACTCCGATGTCCCACAATTCGTCGACATTCTCTCCGACATCCTCCAGAACTCCAAGCTCGAGGAGTCTGCCATTGAGCGTGAGCGTGACGTTATCCTCCGAGAGGCCGACGAGGTCGAGAAGCAGGTTGAGGAGGTTGTCTTTGACCACCTTCATGCTACCGCTTTCCAGCAGCAGCCTCTGGGCCGTACCATCCTTGGCCCCCGCGACAACATCCGCGACATCACCCGCACCGAACTCGTGAACTACATCAAGAACAACTACACCGCTGACCGCATGGTTCTGGTTGGTGCTGGTGGTGTTCCCCACGAGCAGCTCGTTGAGTTGGCCGAGAAGCACTTCCCTGGCCTCCCCAGCAAGAGCCCTGAGAACCAGGCCTACCTCCTGTCCAAGAAGAAGGCTGACTTTATCGGTTCCGACGTCCGCGTCCGCGATGACACCATGCCTACTGCCAACGTTGCCCTTGCCGTTGAGGGTGTCAGCTGGAGTTCCGACGACTACTTCACCGCTCTCGTCACACAGGCTATTGTCGGAAACTACGACAAGGCTATGGGCAATGCCCCTCACCAGGGCAGCAAGCTGAGTGGCTTTGTTCACAAGCACGAGCTCGCTAACAGCTTCATGAGTTTCTCCACCAGCTACAGCGACACTGGGTAAGGGATTTGAAATGCCAAACATGTGAGAATCCGACCATGCTAACATATTCTAGTCTCTGGGGTATCTACCTTTCTACCGATAAGAAGACCCAACTCGATGACCTTGTTCACTTTGCCATCCGCGAGTGGATGCGTCTCTGCAACAACGTCAGCGAGGCAGAGGTTGAGCGTGCCAAGGCCCAGCTCAAGGCTTCCATCCTCCTCTCTCTTGACGGCACCACCGCCGTTGCTGAGGACATTGGTCGCCAGATCATCACCACGGGCCGCCGCCTGCTGCCCATTGAGATCGAGACCCGCATCAACGCCATCACTGAGAAGGACGTGATGGACTTCGCCAACCGCAAGCTGTGGGACAAGGACATTGCCATTAGCGCTGTTGGTCCCATCGAGGCTCTGTTCGACTACCAGAGACTGAGGAATACTATGAAGCCCAAGTTCTAAGGAGTTGTCTGTTGGTCGGAGTACGGAAAGTGAGGAGCTGGGTATAGAGTGTATGAGATACCGCTTACAGGCCTAGTGTACCATAAAATTTCCCTTGTTCATATGAGCTGGTTCGTGACTTGTAGACATAAACACATAATATCTCGGTGACTGGCTGAATTGTGGCAAAAAGATCACATGTCATTCAACTCTTTAAATGTGGGAAATTATTTGTTCGTTCGCGCTGGCTACTTCCTTTTGGCCAGAATATTTGTGAATATGCAATCCCTATTCCGCATAAAAATTGAATTGTTGCTCCATTGGCTTTTGGTATCTAGTGATGCCTTCGGTTTACCCTGAACGCCCGAAACTCCTACCACCCGGTATCTTAAATCTTGAATGAAACTTTGAATCGCCTTGACGTGTCTGCCTGCTGCTTCTATTCACAGTAGAAGTACTGGATCAGTTGTCTTCTGCCATTTCTGCATCTACGTCTTCTCCGAAAACGTCATCAACTGTTCCGCCTTCGACAGGATCTCCGCCTACATCCTCAGGCTCCGGCGCTTCAATGCCCTCCATCGCGTCGCCTGACGAGTCATTATCGTCCTCATCCTCACCATCCTCCTCCCACATGTCTTTTAAGCCCCAGCTGGCACCGCTCAGGACGAAACGTTCGCTTGGGAGTCGTACACCCCATTCATTGGGGACTATTTTTGGAAGGGAAACCTTGTTGCGCTCTCGGGCAAGTTCTTGCATGTACTCCTTGCTGATACCGCCACCAGCACTTCCGCCGCGGAACTGGTAACTTAGCCGGGCACCGATCGCAAGTTTTACCGCATTGGCTGTTATGGGTGCCTCGCCTGGGGCTGCTGCCGTTGCGCCCGAAGACGCAGAGGGTTTTGACCCTGCTTCCTTCACGTAGGGATCGGCAGCCAGGTGAACCGCATCGTTGAGAACAGCAGACGTGTGGCGGTAGGCAAAGTCAAGGAGAAGGAGAGGCACGCGCTGCTCGTATGCAGTGACTCCCTGGGAATTTAAGAGGAGCTCTATAAGCCGAGCATCGCGTGGTCGGGGAGCTGAGGATACGGCAGGCGGGGGAGCAGCACTGCCGGTCGTTGTCTGGGATTGAGTGACTGTGGTCGCTGTTGTTTGGGTGTTTAGGACAGTCTGCGAGTTTGTTGCAGACGTCGTCTGCGTCCCGTTGGGTTGAGACTGGCTCATAATCGCATTCGTCGCGTGAAGCCGGTTTAGTCGCCTTGCATGTTAAGGAAGCTCTAGGCACGCTCAGGCTTGCTGAGCTGATGCGAGCTGTGAGCCGGACTTTAGTTATTCCGAAGCGTTCCGAAAGCGCGCACAGACCAAACCTTAAAATCGTGTAGGCCAATCAACAACGCTACAATTGTGTCCACCTACCACTTCGTCTCTTGCTTCCGATGATACGTACCACCTCCGAAATATTTCCCAGGTTTTTGGAGGGGCAGGATGTGCCCCACCAAGATGCCGCCGATGAAGGAACCGGTCCTGTGAAGACTCACCCAACTTTCTTTTCTAGCTCCAGGTCGCGCATATCTACCATTGAAACCAAAAGTCGTTCGTTTGTTCTGTCTAGCCATCAGACTCCTGGAGCAGCTTGAACAGAGACTCAATTGCTCTTCACCATGGAGGCGACTCTTCCCCTGCCATTCCTCGTCAGTGTCGCTGCCCCCACCGGACTGGCAGAGCTTGAGGGGCTCAATCGCGAGGAGGTGTCTATTCTCGGCACGCCCTTCTTCGAGGCCCAGCCTCAGATAGCGGAAAATCTCTCTCAATTCCTCGGACGCCACAATCATGAGTTCTATGCTCATATGGATGTAACGAGCCTCGACTCCCCAGATGAAATTGTTGCCCTCCTAGATCGGGGAACACGCAGGGTCTTTGTTACACCAGAAACTCTATCAGAATATACCGAATATGGCGCCCGAGTTCTTCCGGCGACTTCGTCTCTTGATCTTTCGGTCGCCTCTGAGCATGGTCTACTTATCAAGGAGTTCGATCCTTCCTCGGCTGCGGTCGAGAATTTCGTTGCTGAGGCTAAATCAAAGGAAATCAACAATCTCTATCTGAAGCCTGTCTCAAACGTTGCCATTGAAAAGTTCATTGAGGTAGCAAAGAGCTGTGATGCTATCCCGGTGCTACCCTCGACTGGTCTTACCACCGATGAGCACGACAAGGATCGCGTCCAACTTTCAACAGTCTTCGCTTCCTACTGGACATCAGATCGCGCAGATGGTTTGATTGCCACGGTTGTCACTGATGAAGCAGGCGTTGCACTGGGCTTGGCCTATTCCAGTAGCGAGAGCGTTCTGGAAGCTATTCGAAGGCGGGCTGGTGTCTACCAGAGCCGAAAGCGAGGCCTATGGGTCAAGGGTCTTAGCTCCGGCGACACCCAGGAACTGGTTCGCGTTGCTCTTGACTGTGACAATGATACTTTGAAATTCACGGTTAGGCAAAAGGGACGCTTCTGCCACCTACCACAATTCAGCTGCTTTGGAGATCTGGGTGGAATTGTCGCTCTTGAGCAAACTCTCAAGTCTCGCAAAGAATCTGCTCCAGCAGGCTCATATACTGCGCGACTCTTCTCCGATGAAAAGCTGCTTAGAGCCAAGATCATGGAGGAGGCAGAAGAGCTCTGCGATGCCAAGACTCCTGAGGAGGTAGCATTTGAGGCTGCTGATCTCATTTACTTCGCCCTGACCAAGGCTGTCGGCTCGGGCGTCAGCCTGGCTGATATTGAGGCAAATCTGACTGCCAAGAGTTTGAAGGTGAAGAGGAGGACTGGCAACGCCAAGGGCAAGTGGGCTGAGAAGGAGGGTATCAAGACAGACGCCCCTGCACCAGCAAAGCCTGCACCGGCAGTCGATACTACCAACGAGAAGATTGTGATGCAGAAGATTGACTCCTCGCAAACAAGTGAAGCAGAACTTCTTGAGAAGCTCAAGAGACCATCCCAAAAGTCACCCGACGCTATCTTGAAGATTATCCACCCTATCATCGAAGAAGTTAGGAAGGGTGGTGATAAGGCAGTGCTCTCCTATACCCACAAATTCGAAAAGGCAACATCTCTGACTTCGCCTGTTCTAAAAGCCCCCTTCCCCAAGGAGCTTATGGATCTTTCACCAGAGACTATCAAGGCTATCGATACCTCCTTTGAGAACATCAAGAGATTCCACTCCGCCCAGGCCGAAGAGAAGCCTCTCAGAGTCGAGACCATGCCAGGTGTGGTGTGCAGCCGATTCTCTCGTCCCATCGAGAGAGTTGGTCTTTATATTCCTGGAGGTACTGCAGTCCTTCCCAGTACTGCTCTGATGCTTGGTGTCCCTGCTATGGTTGCCGGTTGCAAGAAGATCGTCTTCGCTTCTCCTCCTAGGTCAGACGGTAGGGTCACCCCTGAGATTGTCTACGTCGCCCACAAGGTCGGCGCTGAAAGCATCGTTCTCGCTGGTGGTGCTCAAGCCGTTGCCGCCATGGCGTATGGCACCGAGAGCGTCACCAAGGTAGACAAGATTCTCGGCCCCGGCAATCAGTTCGTTACAGCCGCCAAGATGCACGTTAGCAACGACACCAACGCCGGAGTCGGTATTGACATGCCTGCTGGTCCCTCCGAGGTTCTTGTCGTCGCTGACAAGGACGCCAACCCTGCATTTGTCGCTTCTGATCTGCTGTCTCAAGCGGAGCACGGTGTGGACAGCCAGGTCATCTTGCTTGCCATTGACCTCAACGAGCAGCAGCTTCAAGCCATCGACGACGAGGTTCACAACCAGGCTCTTGCTCTCCCTCGAGTCGATATTGTCCGAGGCTCTATCAAGCACTCTGTCACAGTTCTCGTGAAGACTCTCGACGAGGCTATGCGAATCAGCAACGAGTACGCGCCAGAGCACCTTATCCTTCAAATTAAGGATGCCGAGAAGGTGGTTGACAAGGTGATGAACGCCGGTAGCGTTTTCATCGGCGAGTGGACCCCCGAGAGTGTCGGTGATTATTCTGCCGGAGTCAATCACTCCCTGCGTAAGTAAACCCCAGATACAGCCTTGCCTCGAGTTTATCTCCATACTAACAACACACTATTTAGCTACGTACGGTTTCGCCAAGCAGTACTCTGGAGTCAATCTGGGATCTTTCATGAAGCACATCACCAGCTCCAACCTTTCAGCAGAGGGTCTCCGCAATGTCGGCTCAGCCGTCATGCAACTTGCCAAGGTGGAGGAGCTTGAGGCTCACAGGCGAGCTGTCGAGATCCGCATCAAGCACATGGACAAGAATTAGATGTGCAATTTTCTGGATAAAAAAAAAGATTGAAAGAGGGGGTTTGGTTGTCAGTTACAAAGGGGCTCAAGAAATGAGCATATATGAGTGATCTAGTCCGAGGATGAGATGGGAATCGGCGTATACAAGGATTGGAAAAAGTTAGAGAACAGTGGGGAGCATACGAATGCAAATAGAGAAATCTCATGATATGTCTATTATTCTAAGAGTATCCTGCAAACGCTCGTCTCCAGCTCTGTACCTGGCACAATGTGTTCAAAAACATTTAAAAACACTTACTCTAACTAACAATGTTATTCCAAAAACGCCGCGCTATGCCACAATGTTGAAATCGCTCTCGGTGTGGTGTATAAAGCCTCGGGAGGCCGTGGTGTCCACTCTCGCTTGGGCCCTTCGCTTTCTTTTATTTCGTTCAAATTTAGGATGACCAATGAGCGGTGCGCTCGATGAAGGCTAATCAACTTGGGACTTTTGACCCTTATGCCAAGGGGCAGGTCATGGTTTGCCCGCTGCCGTTCCCGTAGATATCTGTCCCCGCTTAGCATCACTGCTTAGCATCTTCTCCGATGGATAGATGACCAACCCCTGTGATAATTTCTGCGCTCACGTCTTCTCGTGCGACTCGTTTCCGCTCGGGCGTGACTGTGGTAGATCGGTTGGCGTACTCCGGCACATCATCTTCGGAAACATATGCATCATCCTCATCATCGTATTCTTCATCATCAGCATCTTCGTAGGCCTCCTCGGACGAGCGTCGAAGATCGGCCACGCTGTCAATGCTGTCACGAGGCGCTCCCTCATCATACGAGTCACGGGAAATATAGCTGTCGGCTAGGGCATCATCACCTTCCTCGTCGTCATCTTCTGCATACAGACTCGCCTGGTCTGCTTCGTCCTCATCGACTTCGCTGGCTGAAAAGTCATCCAGTGGGAGTGGATCGTCCCTCCAGTACATAAAGTCGGTGTATGCCTCTCCTCCACCAGTCACCAAGGTGCTGACAGGTGGGAAGTAGTGGTCTACAACCTCGTTGATGTTGACATATGTCATCTTTAGCTTATTAAGGGTCAGAAGATCAAGCGACACCTCCGAGTTGGAGTTGATTGTGAAGATTCGGTTCCTGGGAACATCGACAGTTCTGTACGAGATCTGATCTGTCAGACGATTGCCAAATCCTGCGTAGAATGGACTGTGCTCAGGTCCATAGAGATTGCTGATGTCGCGGAGGGTAGCCATCTTGAACACCTGAGGTTGACGCAAGTAGACCTCTCGCCGTAACGCCGCCATTGTCCGATCTGGGGATAGAATTGTTGGGCCGGCAGGCATTCGGCAACCTTCCTGGACGATGTTGCTCAAGTAGGCCCGGGTAGTATCGGCCTGTCCGACGGATCGACTCGTCAGATACATGATATTGTACCCGTTGGCAGAGATATCACTGTACAATTTCGCAATACCTGCGTGAGTCCAATCTCGCCCAATCATGTTGAGAACATGGCCGAGGGCATCGGACTTGGTGATGGTTCCGTCGATGTCGGAAATCACCACGGGCGTTTCATGCTTCCACAGGTACATGTTAGCAGAGCATGTTGCCCTGTTCACTGTGAAGCTCATCGCATTTGGACCTGGCTGTAGATTGAGATCTTTGAGCTGCTCACTAGTCAACCGAAGAGTTTTGGCATAGTTGCGGGTCGAGTCGCCTGAAGGGCTAGTTCCTGGGGGTGTTCTTGGGGGCGTTTGCATATCAGCCGGCCCAGCAGATTCTGCGCGCCTATGCGACGGAATCATGGATGCTGTGACATCACTGCCATCGCTTTGGTATCCGGGATCCGAGGCGGCATCTGCAGCCACTCCATGTCCATGGTGTGAAAGAGTAGACTCCATCGTCCGCTTCATAGCTGCCTGTCGTGCTTCCTCACTGCTGTAAATCCAAAGATTGCCCTCAGTGTCAAATCCGAAGAGAGATCCAATGTCATAGTTGCCGTCGAGCTCCTTGGAAAGAATATTCCTTGCCAATACCTCGGCACGAATCATCTCTTCTTCGCTGTTCTTGTAGCCCGACATGTCGAGCATGAGATCACCCGTTTCGGTGACTATGCTAGGGATATTGACAGTTGCGAGTTCGCGCGAGAGGGCCATTGCCCGTTCGATGGCCTCCTTGGGACTCAGCGGCGGAGGACTGTGGGATCTATCGGAGGTGTTGCCGCTCCCTTCCTCTTCGTCGCCCGACTTGTCTTCATCTCTCTCCTTCGATCGGGCTGAGTAACGAATCACATCGTCGCTATGATGTCGCAGAGTAGTGTTAGACCAATCACCCGAAGCAGGACGTGTGGGCAGCAGGTTGGGGGAGGCTGTAACGGGTGTGATCATGCCTGGCAGAAACATTAGTGGGAAATTCAGCTTGACGAGTCGCTCCACATACCATTGTCATCTGGGTGTGTCTGTAGGATGGCGTTAGGTGGCCTCTGGGGGGTTGAGGCCTGCGAATCAAGCTCAAGTGTGTCGGGCTCTTTCAAATCGGGCGTAGAGGGGTCAAGGGGAGGACTGCTTGCTGGCGACACCAACGGCGATGTTTGGAGGGACTGAGGAATATTTTCAGTTGTTTCGAAGACAAAAAAGGCCTCTCCTCCCACTCCAAGCTTCATGGAATACTCTTGCTTGACGCCGTTGACCTTGAACTCGACTTTCTTGTCACTGGGTCGGAGGAGAGAGAACTTGCCAAACCGCACGTGGAATGGAGAACAGGCGAAGGAGCCATCATCTTGCTCGACAACAATGACATCGATGGCACCGCTAAGCGTAGCGGGATTCAAGGAGTTCCATGCCGTCGAAACTGAGTCGCTCAAGTTTCTGACGTACTGCATTGTAACCTCAACGCCTTGTTAGAGCCGGGATGCAGGTAGTGAACCAGAGAGTTGTCGCGCGCGCAGCTTGGAAGGTTGTTCGCCGCAGCGAAATAGAGTTTTCACAATGTCCAACTACCTAGGCGATAGGCGAGGTGTCGGAAAAGCACACGCATCAAATGGTGAATAGAATACAAATTGGTTGAGCCGATCGCATGCGAAATGGTCTGAAGACCTTCCCACGTTTGTTGGGCGGCTGACAGCGGGTGAGCCAAGAAGGTCATACGTAATAATCGAGGACTGTGCAGGGGTGCTGACGGGCCTACTCCCAGACAAAACGGGATCAACGACAGAGGAGGTTATGCACTCTCCATGAAGATGGGTGAGGATGCGAATCTTAAATCGGGCGAGGGAGGACGCCTGCTGATGTCCAGAAGGGTGGGATTCGCTGCGTCGAGAAATGGATTACCTGCATCAATTTGATGTTGGGCTGGGGCGTTGCCCTTCTGTTGAGCAGCGGCCAGCATCCAGCCACCCCACAAAACCAGCGAGTCCATCCCAGTGCCACAGCAGCCTCTCGGTGGCTGCAAATGTTGCATGTGACACCCATTCCCAGCGCTCGGTGGCCGGTAACCCGTGCGGATCACAAGCTGGATGACAGGCTGCGGAGGCAACGTGCAAAAGGCCAATTCCTTACTTGGTGCCTGGACTGTCGCTGCTAGGATCAAAGCGGCAAGCAGCGTTTCAGGGCCACAAAAACACAATTTTTCCGTGCTGTAGGGCCGAGGCTGACCATCATCGAGTCCTTCAAGTCTCGGTCGGCAGCCTCCACCGCCAGTTGCTGAGACTGTAGCCAGTCCATGCTGGCCCAGCCATTTTCATGTGCATGAAGCCAATGCGCTGTTCAATGCCCTAGGTGCCATGGTAATATGCAGTGGGCCGGGCATTTTGTGCATCTCTGGATTCCTGATGCATTCATCTCGCTAATCGTAGTGGCTTTGATGCGCCTACAGGCTGATACATGAGCCCGCCGCCATCACGTTGTTCTTGACAACCTCTTACCCACTAAGGATCCGAGTGGTGATACACCCGCAGTTGCAAGATCAGAAGCCGTTCCTTTCACCAAGAGCATCACCGGATCGGCCGGGTCTTGTCAAGTGAGGATTGACTCGGGATGTGGAATACGCAAGCTACTAGACAAACTCATACCCACCGGCAGGCAGCCAGAGTATGAGAGAGTAGTTACCTACTTAGTTATTAGTCCATCACGTAACTTAATTGCTATTGATATGGCTGTTTGTATATGGGTAGTTGTCCCGAGGAGGATGTCGAGTAGAGAGACGCCATCCAATCCCTTTCAACTGCCAGAGTGAGCACACGGGCTCTCCGGCGAGGCTACAGCAGATGCGGCAGCCTCCATCCGATCTAATGACATCGGTTAGCTGCCGTGAAAACCCTATCCACGGTTTCATCGCTAAGATGGCTGTTATTAGGCAAAGTTCCGCTGTCAACAGCCAAGTCTCAATATTAGGTAATCGCCGTCCACCTCTCGTATTAGTAGTTCTTTCCCGAGCTGGCCTTGGTCAATTTATCTGTCAACAACACAGAGCGGAAAAACTCAAAATCCCCGTTCATTGCATTCTTAATAGCGATCACGCTTTAGACCTGGGGAATAGCGAGCCGACCATTTCGTTCCCGCCCGGCTTCCTAATTCATCCCACCCAGCATCCAGCATCGCTTCGCTTTCCCGCCCATTCATGTTGACGTCCTGCAACCCGAACCAGCCTTTATAAATAGCAGCCAGGCTTGTTGGTAGGGTACAACCTACAGGTAAGGTAGTGGCTTTTCTCCCGCTGGTGGTGCTTTCACTGCTAGCCACCCCTCCGCATCTGTCCGCCAATCGCCTCGCCGCATTTCCATTTGGGGATCCATTGTGCCACTGCCAAGTCCTCGTTTTCTGCTGTTCTTCCACCTCCATCGCATCCCGCCCGCCTACCAACCGCGCAGTCATCCCCACGAATGCTGGATTTGTACGCGCGCGCATCTCCTGGGACCTCGAAGGTCGTCTACTCTCCCTGTGCCGTTGCATTGCGTGCGCTGAGAACATGTCATGGGAGTTATCGCTCTTAACCATCCTCTGCGTCTTCAGCATCTGGGCGACGATTCGTTCGGGCGACACGAACTCCGTCGCTCTGAAAGCAATTGGGGTCGCCCTTTGCGCCTTGGCTTATTACCGGGATCCCGTCCTCCTGACCCAGCATCTGTCCTCGACTGCCTTTCAAGGCTGGAACGACATTCGATTCGATGTGCTTCCCGTGACGCATTTTAGAATGGTCTTGACACTTGGCGCCGTGGTCTGGTAAGCTGGGAAACAACCCCCCCTCCTTTCCGAATACACGAAATCTCGGTCAGCCTTGCCTAACACCACCCCGCGTTTCATTAGGTTACTGCATCGCTCGTGGCAGACCCTTTGGAAACCTGTGCCCGAGCTGATCAACATCCTCGGAGTTGACGTCCCCGAAGCCCCCGATGTCTCTCTTGCTGGTATCCGAGCAGATGCTGCTACTCTCACCTGGACCAAACCTCCTAACAACCGCCCGGTCCAAAAGTACTTGATACAGGTCAATGGAATCAATGGTAGGCTCCCTCCACTCGGGCTCCCCTCGATGCCCCCGCTAAACCGTTCGTTGTTATGTAGTTGGAGAATCACCCCACGATGAAACTGCGATCACGGTAACTGGCCTAAAGCCAAGTCATTTTTACAATATTCGCGTTGTTGCTATTGGCCAAAACAATTTCCAGGCTGCCAGCGATACGGTGCGGCTCAGGACATTCGGCAGCGATGGCAGACCTTCCCTTGGCAATGCCCGACTCCCGGCGAATTTTGTGGACGATGAGGACACCAAGCCACGAGGAATTGATGACGGGATTGGTTCAGAGGGCCGCGCGCCTTCATTCGCTGCTGCCGCTGTCGAGACAGCGCCTCCTCTCGATGGAGCAGTAAATGCAACACGAGATCTCCCGTCTACAGCGCCCGGCCAACGAAGAAATACACTAAATCGTCGACACTCGCCATCGGTAGCTAGCAGCGATCAGGCTTCGATTAGGCAATTTGATACCGAAGGTCCCGAACCATCCCTCGACGAGCTGAATCATCGATTTCAGGAAATCCGTAAAGAGATTAATGATACACTTTCGCTCCAAGCCAAAGAAGAAGATGAGTTTCTGCAAACCGAAGAAGAGTTACGGAAAGAAAAGGACGTGAAAAAGATGTCACTAAAAGAGAAGGAAGAGCAGACGGCTCAACTAAAGTCTTTGGTCCGCACTACCATGGAGCAAATGCGAGCTGCAGAGAAAGAGAGAGCGAAGAAAGACCAACAGCTCAAGGATCGTGACAGTAAGAAATCCAAGGTCCGAGACAACATTTCCAAACTCGAAAAGGAGATTGAGAGGATGAGGAAGGAGTGCAGTAGCTTTCAAGCTCAGAAGGCTAGTCTAAAGGAGAAGAGAGATCAAGACATTTGTACCCTTAATCAGGAGATTACCACTCTTCAAGAGGAACACAATGAGCTTGAGGCGGACCTCAGCAATAAAGGGAAGCAGCTGAACGAGATGAAGGAAGCTCGGAAGCACCTTTCTGGGGCAGATGATGAGTTGATGCGGGAAAGTGATGAGAGAAGTCGCCGAGAGTGGGAGGTTGTTAGGAATACCTTGCACCATCGACTTGTTGAGGAGACCAAGGCCAGCCACCAACTGGATCAGCATTACCAGGCCCTGATTGAACAGCTCAACATTCATCACCATGCAGCATTCTTCAACCAGTCAGATGCACCACCTCTCGACTTTGATGATTCCGCCCCCGTCCAACAAAAACGCGAAAGCTATCATAGCAGCGAACCAAGGCTGTCACCTCCTACGCGTTTTGTCATGTCGGAGTCGAATACTTCGCTGCCTCCTGCGCTAGGACGTCCGAGTTTTGGCCCAGTACTTTTTATCCCTAATGATGCAAATGACCCTCAGACAGAGGACGAGTTGAAGACCACAGCCGGGCCTCTTAGTCCATCTGCGCATGCTTACTTACCTTCCGGCATCATCGACTTTGAAGGATCGGATAGTAAGGCTACACAGACCCCCCTGCTTCCGGAGAGTGTCGCCGCCGGAGACGAAATACCGCAATCTCCAGTCTCATCCAACCATTCACTGAGCATCTTCTCAAGTCCTCGTGAATCATCGACCCACCTACCCTTCCCTTCATACCAAGACAATAGTGACCGTGGATCTCTGAATCTCAACTCCAGCCCAGCCGCCCCTCCAGCAAGTGGCCTGAGATTGGCCAGTCTTCTATCCGGATTTCGACGAGGTGAGGGAACCAAGGCTGATGATGTGGAGGGCCCGCCGATTGGGAGCTTGAAGCCTGGACAAAGCCAGTCGTTCCCTCGTGGGACTGACGAAAGTGAGTTGTTCGGCAGCCGTCGACGGATGAGCTTCTCATTCAAAGGCCATCGTAATTCGACAGGCTTTGAAGGGAATCCCACCCACATGTCGACCAGTTCAAAAATGTTCTCTAGACGGCTCAATCCATTTGCCAGCTCAGCCAGCGCTATCTTCTCCGACCGTGATCCTCATCGTTCGCGACCTCCTTCTATTGCATCTGGATCTGATCTTCCTCGGCCTTCGACGGACAGTGGATCTATATGGGGGGCCCCTGGTGATGTTGCTACCCTCGCCAAGAATCGGCTCTGGTCTCCGAATGAAGGCCGGTGGCCATCTCGAAGTGGCTCTCGTCGTCCCTCGATTCATGGATCCCCCTCTGCTCTCACAACCTCGTTAGCATCCGCCGATGACGAGATTCTCTACGAAACCGAGCTACTTGACCCTCAAACATCCCCCAGTCAAGTTGGAGTTATCGGATCTCGTCCCCCTGGAGCATCCAAGTCAATTAGTCAGCGACTTAATCCCAATGCGCCTACATTCAAAGGCTTGTTCCGCAAAGACAAGGACAAAGATCGAGCCAAGGACAAGGCGAAAGATGGAAAGGGGAAAGGCAAGGAAGCCTTGTCTCCCACCGTGGATTCGCCCACAGGTCCTGACGAGTCGCCGTCTGATTCGCGCCTATCCCGTGACACATTCTCAGTTCACACCCAAACATCTGTTTCCGAGTCCCATGAATCACTTCCTCTTGAGGGATCGAGCTCTAATACCAATTTCGAGATGAACAGCAGTCTTTCAAAGGACTCCGACAGCGTGAACGGCATTAGGAAACTGTTGCGAAAAGGGAGCTCAAGCAAGTTTAGCCTTTCAAGCAGACTGGGTAAAGACTCGAGTCTGTTTAAGAAGGGCCCAGGCAGTGCTACAAACTCGGACAGGAATGCGTCGGTGGACCATCGATCAAGCATTGGCGATTTAGATGAGCTTGGGGAAGAGCACGCCCCATTGGGACGCAGCTACGATAGTGTAACGAGCAGCCCATCTCTTGCGCCATCCAAGTCCAAGGATGTTAAGGAGAGCCGGATGAGCAATTGGCGGTTTATGAAGAAGAAAGGCAAGGACGCTTCAAGTAAGGAGAAGGAGAGCGTTGAAATAGACCGTTCCCTTGATGAGGACTAAGTAGTTGACCAGCACCGTCATCTGTATATACCTATACATATTCTTAGGATATTGGTCCGCAGTCCAGCGAAGAGCAGTGTTAGCCCCAGTGGTATCAAAAAGAAAATCTCCCAGCCTATCTTTGATATGATTGATTGTGAATCACAGAGCTCTCCGTTGTAGATAAGGCACTTCATGCACACGTATTTCAGGCCCCCCTGTGAATTGAAAGGCGATACTTCCGTACTTTAGAAGAGCTACGATTGGAGAAACGGGCCCAACACTCTACCTCTCGTATCCCCCACGACAACTCGTGACGTTGCCTTTTGATATATTTCATGATGGGTCGCATTGCAGGGAGGTTACCAACGGCGCCAAGACGTTGAAGTAACGGTACATGCAAGTAAATCCGGTGAACCTTGATGGGCAGAAGGCTAATTATGAGAGAATTTGTCGTGCCGCCCGAAGAGACTCGATTGAGGAGATCGGCGATTGAATGAGGCAGCTAATTAAACTTGCCTTATTCATTATCCATCCATTCACAGGCCGCCGTGATCCCTCGTGGTGGGTTTGATCTCGGATAAGCTCCTCTATATCGTACGAGGAAGCTCCGCGGATAGAAGTCACTGCATCACATCTCGCTAGGGGTAGTTCAGACTAGGTGCCCTTGCAATTCAAATAAGCTTATGTGCAAGGTAAAATTGACGGGGCAATGCCATAACTCCAGCCTGCCATGCAAATACGATGGCGAGCACGTGGGTAGCCCAGTCCAAGTCCATGGGGGAATACCAACCATCTTCACAGATGTGCAATTCATGAACAGCTGATGGGCTCAAGACATGAAGGCCAATGCTACCAGGGCGGCCTACAAGAACCTCCTTCTGTGTAAGGCTAAACGTTTCCCGGCCTTGAACTGAGAGGTTCCGAATTATCCGCCGAGCGTTCCTGGCATCGGCACTCGCTGCTGTCTGTCAAAACCCATCCTATCATGATCAGCGTCGTAGTTCGGTGGACTCTTTGCAACTTTGTGCAGGAACCTGTCATTTGCTCCAAGCGAGCCACTGGTGGCGAGGATCCCTTTGGTTGTACAATGCCGAGCATGGAATGGATATTGCCGTCGCCAAACTCGGAAGCTGAGCGTTCCATTGCATGTGAATGTAACTACATCATGGCAGATGTGTTTTGAGTATAAAAAGACACGAATATCTTTCAAAGCTTCAAGGCATGATAGAGACATCGAGTCTGAACACTCTTTCCTTCGGTCCTGTAAGCCGTCACTCCATTGGCCACGTCCAGTGTAGGACACAGGCTTTGATTCTTCGCTCCACCGATAAACTATCACTTCATTCTCTTCGAATCGACATGAAGGCTTCAGCTGCTCTCGCTTGCACCTTTGCCACCCTGGCCTTGGGTGCTGCCCAGCCCAAGAACTTGATATTCATTGTTCCTGATGGGTTTGGTGGTGCGTATAAGAGATATCTTCAAACTTCCCGTGACTAACATGTTCTAATTCTAGGTTCGGGGCAAACTCTTGCGAGAACCTACGTGTCATTGACCGAGGGAGAGTCTACTCCGGGTGCTCCCTCAATTAAGGATCTCCCTGGAGATCTTTTGGTATGTATCCGAGTTCTCGAGAGTCTCGACTTACACGCATGAGAAACACGCTTACTCTTTGCTTTAAAAGCCGGTGGGAAATGTGAGAACTCACTCCATCAATAATCTCGTTACTGATTCCGCTGCCGCCGGCACAGCCCTTGCAACCGGCTTCAAGACGCAGAACGGAATGATCGGAGTCCAGCCTGATGGGAGCTTGGTTGGTAACATCCTTGAGGCCGCTAAACTCAACGGATATCGTACAGCAATTGTTGTTACGTCGACTGCAAACCACGCTACTCCTGCCAGTATGTATATGTTAGTCTAGAAGAGGGGAGACTGTCCTGACGTTGATCTCTAGGCTTTTCCGCTCATATCACAAGCCGTAACGACTACGACGGCATTGCGGCCCAGCAGCTGGGCTACTCTCACCCCCTTAACCAGAGCGTTGACATCCTCATGGGTGGAGGCCGTTGCTACTACAAGCCCAAGTCTGACTCTGGTTCCTGCCGTGGAGATGATGTCGACTTGATTAAATTTGCCCAAGAGAAAGGCTACTACGTGGCCCAGAACCGCTCCCAATTCGACGATCTGGAACTCGGTCTGGGCTCTATTCGTCTTCCATTCGTCGGTCTATTCAATGACGACCAGCTGAGCTACGAGGTCGATCGCAAGGCCCAAGCCGAGGATGTTCGTGAGCCTTCTCTGTCCGAGATGACCGCCACGGCTCTGAACGCACTTCATCGTGCCACCAGCTCCATGAAAAAGGGGTACTTTATGCTGATTGAGGCATCTCGCATTGACCATGCCGCCCATGCCCACGACTCCGGCGCCCACCTGTGGGATACGCTGGAATACAACCAAGTCCTCGATATCGTCAAGAATTGGATCGACAATCACCCCGACACCGCCATGATGTCCGTTGCGGACCACGAGACTGGAGGGCTTACACTGCCCTCAGGCTACGACCCACGACGTCTCAAAGACGTGAAGCAATCTGCCGAGCACCTCAAGAGTCTCTGGGACCAGTATGGCGGCGACGACCGACGAGGCTTCCTTGTTAGCGAGATCCTCCCTGCCTATGCACTCTCCGATGCCACCGACGGCGAGATCGAGGCACTCCTCGCTGGTGACTTCGTAGCTAACCTGGCGAAATTTTTGAATGACCGGATTGGCGTTGAGTGGTCTACAGGTGGCCACACTGCTGTTGACACTGTTCTGTATTCATACGGGGCGGGAAAGATGGGCGATGAGCTTAAGAAGACCCTTGCCGGTAACTGGGACAATGTTGATATTCCCAGATTCATGGAGAAGGCTCTGCAGGTTAGCTTGGATGAGGTTACTGAGCTCCTTCGCGCTGCCTAAGGATTTGGGGTTCTTTTCTGGTTTGGTTGTATTACAACTGACAAGTGTCACAGTCTTTGGACTGTCATGTCGACTACGGTGTAAGAGTCAGTATATCAGAAATAGCTAGTACGGCATAATTAGGTAAATGAAGTAATTTCATTAAATAAAAGCTCAACGGTTTGTTCAGTTACATCCAAAATTAGCTGTGTTGATTGACGGAATAATATTATACTACGCTTAGGCTGTTGCGTCCTCCTTCTTAAACAGAGCCTCGGTGCGGCCGATACTCTGAGCGTCAAAGTACGGCCGTTCTCCCAGACTGACAGACCGCGAACCAGTCCTCTCTCCATTATTGGAGAAGATGTAGTCGGGAGTGGCCGCGTGGTACACCGACCGATTATCCCAGATGGCCAGATCATTGACATTCTGCCACCGGTGGCGGACCTGCAGGTCGTGGTTCTCGACGATGAGCTGGACAAACCAGTCGAGGAAGTGCTTCGACTCGGCCTCGCTCAGCCCGTTGATCTTCTGGACGTGGTGGCCCACGGCGAAGACGCTCTTCCAGCCCGTCACGGGGTTCGTGCGGATGACGGGGTGGATTGCCTCGAGGAGCTCGCCCACGTTCTCGGGCGCGCCCCGCTCGGCGCTGTACAGCTTGAAGCCGTTGCGCTCTGCCGACTCGTTGAAGCCTGGCTGGGCGTAGGTTGCCGTGAGGGTGTCGAGGAAGCGCTGGAGGGGCTTCGAGATGCGGTCGTAGACCTCGTAGCCGGATGCCCAGAGGGTGTCTGTTTGGTGGAGAGATCGTTAGCACGTTCCGGTTGATTTGCGAAGACCAATGAATGAGAGTTGGTAAGAAATAGGGATGCATACCTCCGCCAGTGGTTGGGAGCTCTGTCAGACGAAGCAGGGCATAGTCACTGGGGATGGGCTCGAAAGTAATATCAGAGTGCCACTGCCCCTTTTGAGATTGCTTCCTGGTTCCAAACTTCTCCGAGTAGTGCTTCTTGGCTAGGACTGATGAAATGACACTGATTTCATCGTCATTTACAACCCCGCGGCCGGAGTTGGCCACGGGATGAATGTGCAGCTTGCTCGTTGAAGGCTTGCCAGAGAGCTCTCCAAGACGCTGGACAAGCTGCTTCTGGAGGTCGTTTGTGATGTCGTCTTGCTTGCGGAAGAACACGACACCTCTTTGGGAAACTACATGATTGTAAGCTTTTTTTTCTTTCTTGGTGGCAGTGAGAGTGAGAGAGCATACCAGTAATAGCGAGGTCACGTAGGAGCTCATCCGAGTTGGGAGCATTGAGGAACTCTGCCAGGTTGACATTCACATATTCTCGGCCAATGACTGGAGTCACGTCAAAATGCTCATACTTGTCAAGGGCACCACTTGGTTTGAGAGGTTCCTTGTGGCCGGTCCGGAGCTCAGGAAGCGCTTCATCCTCTGGAACGGCTGCTCCCTCAAAATTGAGTTGAGCACGGCCAGACGAGACAGGGAGGGCCTTCTTCACCTGGATAGGCTCTGAGGCCTCCTTTGAAGTCGTTTCTGTAGCCGAAGGAGACATTGAAGGAGATGGGAAGAATTGGACGTGAGTTATTAGTTGTAACACTCGGTTGAAAGGCAATCTTGCAATGGATGGGATCTGAAGAAGGTATCTTGTCTATGGTATAATAACCCAGACTTGGCGGAACATCATATCTCTTTATACATGAACCTCCTGAACGCAATGCGGTTCTCGGCACCACACAAGTGCAATGGCGCCATCATCCAGATGTACATAGCCATTCGTATACCAGGAAACGTCTACTAGGATGACAAACCCGAGATGCGAAAGCCGCAGCCAGGATGGCGTTGATGGCAGTGCGGGGGAAAGCAACCACAAAGCGATGCAAGGCATGTCATGTAAGTGTGGCAGACGATCAATCAGAGCTGGCGAGGATGGCATCAGCCCTCCACCACGGTGGTGCAATATTCGCCATTGATTATCGCCTCGGCCTTGATTGGGCCACGCGTCAGTGTTAGATGGCTGACGCGAGTTGCTCGGAGAATGAGACTATACAGGGTGAAATATGACCTATCCTATTGGTCAATGTTCCACGTCGTTGCAACTCGTAGCTTGGATGAACACTAGGAGCTGATTTGTCAAAGTTGCGACGATTTCCTACGGGAGTGACACTTTCACTAGCCAAAGTGAACAGTTTATACTATCTGGACGCAGTGAACCAACGTGTGGGTGATGGACGGCATTCGTTGGATCTTACTAGGTCGGGGTCAATGTGAATCTTCTTATCGTTGAAACTTCCTGGGAAGTCACTATACAAAAGAAGGCCAAGCTGCTTCATCCCGGTGGCCATCTCAGGCTATTTCTTCAGCTACTTGCCATAATCCCGGTTGAGTTGCCGATGCCGAAATGAGACTCGATTGATAGAGTCAGCTCTGTCATTTGTCTTTCGAGATTCTTCCTCTTGGTAGGGAGCAGCTCGAGGGAGAATGGCCAGGGCCCCTATCCCGGTTCAGGCGGTCCACAGGGGGCATAAGGCTGATGGTAGTGGACCTTCTTGCCTGGCAGAGGGCAAATTGCCAGTAAATCCATTGGCGTGGCAGCCTGGACGGCTCCATTTGCCTACACTCTAGTCATCGACTATCTTCAGCTGCGGTTTCAGCTGCACTCGGGTCCATCGTATAGATGATTATTTGATAGCTAGTTTGTTGATCTTTTTGCTCAGTCTACTTCCCATGCTCTTGTTATAAGCATTTTCACAATATTTAAGCGTCCTCCCCGGGAAAGGGAAATAAAAAACTCCATATGTCTCCAGATAATTCAGAGCCAACTGAGCCTCGCAGACCACCAACCTTCGAAGGCAGCGTCAACCTGAAAGACTTCATGTTCCAGGGCAACGATTCATATCCCAGGCGAAGTGCCCGGATATCAAAGTCAACCGATGGCCCAACCTCAATAATACCTCGGCCATCCTCACCTCCCAAGCGGAAGAAGGGTCGGGCACGAGACACCCAGGAGGTAGACCAGGAGGCAGATCCTCTCAGTCCCAGCAAACCCAGCCCAAAGAAGAGAAAGCGCACGGCATCTTCCTATGCCCCTCCCTCTACCTACGCCCATCTCCCCCTGCTGCCTGATGCCATCACCGCCAACCTCATCGTCCAGTTCGTCGGGCTCAACCCGGGCATCCAGACCGCCCGCTCCGGCCACGCCTATGCGCACCCCTCCAACCTGTTCTGGAAGCTCCTCTTCTCGAGCGGCATCACCCCGCGGCTCTGCTCCCCAACCGAGGACCGCCAGATGCCCGAGCTCTACTCCCTGGGCCTGACCAACATCGTCGGGCGGCCCAGCCGCAACGGCGCCGAGCTCAGCAAGGCGGAGATGGACGAGGGGGTCGCCATCCTGGAGGAGAAGGCGAGGAAGTGGCGGCCCGAGAGCATGTGCATCGTGGGCAAGAGCATCTGGGAGAGCATCTGGCGCGTCAGACACGGCCGCGCCATCACTAAGAGTCAGTTCAAGTACGGCTGGCAGGACGCGAGCGAGAACATGGGCGTTATTGACGGTGAGTGGGAGGGCGCGCGGGTGTTTGTTGCTACCAGTACCAGCGGGCTGGCTGCCACATTATCCCCGGCCGAGAAGCAGAGGGTATGGAGCGAGCTTGGAAGTTGGGTCAAGGAAAGGAGAGCGGAGCGGGAGGCTGAGAACGAGGAGGCGAGCTGACGATATGTAATCTTATGAGTTTGGCGATCGATTTAGCATAAGATATTCTGTCATGTAGAGATTTGAGGCGCTGTACAAGGAGAGAGTGTAACACCCGAGAAAAGACTTTATGACAGCATGGAGCTTGGTTTTTATCTAAATTTACTATATTTGTTTGATACCCTCTCCAGCAAAACTGTTCGTCTTCAACTCCGTACGCCCTTTTCAGCTTTCCCAAATACCCGTTACCATCGCCTCTGTGGAAATTACTTACACCTCTTCTCGACAATGCCCGGGCCGTTCTCCTCGTACTCCTTCCGCGAGATCCACATTTGATGGAAAGTGCCCAGGCTTGCAAGGATGCTGCCACCGATCCAGGCACCGAACCGTCTCTCGCTCGTCAAACCAGCAGCGTGGATCTTGATCTTCATTCCGGGATACATGGCCGCCAATTCATTCTGGAGACGATCGTTGAAGCCATTGATCAGGGTTGTGCTGCCGGTCACGACAACGTTGGCAAGCAGGTTGCCCCGCAAGTCAACATCGACAGCCTCCAGGGCCGCACGGATAAGGGCAGGAATGGTTTGGTTCTTACCCACACGCTCCTCCTCGGGCAGGGGATAGCCGGCTGTCTCATCGAACAGGCCCTCGGTGAGCTTGAATCGCTGCTCGCGCCACATCTGGTTCCATCCATCCGGCATCTCGAATACGCGGCCGGGGAGTGTCTTGGCGAAATCTTCATTTCCTGGCGAGTTGAGACGTCCTGGCTTGTTCCAGACTTCTACGACAGACTCCTTGAACTCTGTCAATACACGCTCCTCCTCGTATGCCCGGAATGAGCTGTGGATCTGGTAGGGGAACTGTCGCAGACGGGCCTGAACAGGAGCCAGAGCATCTACTGGGGTCTTGTTTTCCACCATATAGGTTGGGGTGAGAGTGACCTTTGGTTCCGATGTTTCCCACAGGCTGCGAATTTGAGAGGACAACCAGAGACCGCCAATGGGAGACTTCTGGATTGATCGCTTCAGAACCATTCCATCATGGATAGCGGCCACTGAAGTATTCGCACCACCGACATCGATAACCAACGCCGTCGCCTTACCAGCGGCGAATGCTGAGAGCACCGGCGTACGGCTGAGCCAGAATGCTGGGCAACCCCATGTTTCCATGATGATCTCGGTGGTCTTCTCTCGTGCTTTGGGGGTATTCCAAGGCGCCTCGGTCACAAGGAGAGGGTTCTCCTGGAGCAACTTTTCGATTTCCTGGTTCTCTGTCTCCTCCATGGCAACGTCTCCCTCGCCGTCTTGGGTCTTCTCCTTGGGGTCATCATTGAGACCGTTCTTTGAAGGTGACGTCTGCTTGTCGGGCTGTAGTCGGTTGATGAGCATGTGCTCCCAGATCTTCGGCGCGACATCCCAATCCTCGACAACGCTATCCTTGTTCATGTAGTTGCGAATCTCAAAGTCGGCGCGGGGAATCAAACGCTCATCGCCAAAGAAGTTCTGGGTCGGAGTAGCCGTCGAGTGACCGTAAAAGGACGGCAGAATGGACTTGGGGACATCTTCGCCTGCCCAGCCGGCGCGCGTATTGCAGTACCCAGGATCGAGAACGAGAGCAGAAACCTCATCTAGAGACGTGGTGATTAGCAATGCGAACCATGGCAAGTTGGACTAGAGCTACCCACCTCCACCGTAGATGTCGGTGGGCTGGACCGCCGAGGATAAAGGCTGTTGGGCCATGGCCGATGAATGACTGTTCGCGAGGGAGTCAATTCGGTTCTGCGCGAATGTGATGTGCCGGGATCGGCTTGGTTGATGGATCAATCGAGCGCGGCTTCAGGTGGTTGATGCACGCGATGTTGTCGCGTAGGAATAAATTTCAGCCGAGTTGGTAGGTTGAAGTGAGCTCTGCCCACTGGAGCTCGCACCTGCTGTCTGCTTAGGCTGAAGCTAGCTCAGCCTTCAGTAACGTCCTTCGGCTAAACAATGGCAGAATAGACAGTCTTGACTTTACTCCATACCTACTATAAAAAAAAATTCCGTCCGACTCAATTCTCTTCTCTTGTCTTCACCATCAAACTCTTCTGGGCAAAGGCGCATCCGCTTGGTTGAATTCCTTTCCCAGTCGAGCTTCAGTATGATTGTAAGTCCATCAGCTCCTACCCTTCTCCCCAGTTCAATTCGCCCCCCAACTACATGATGAGTTTGCATTCTCGCTTCAGAACCGCTGCGATTGACACAGCTTGCTGTGTGTGATTATAAATGCCTATGACTGATTTCTTGGTTGAACAAACTGTATTTTTTCTTATTACAAATCTCAAATCTCTGGTTGGCATATGTCTAACTAACCGCTTATTAGTTGCGATGAATTCGCCCATCCGCCTTCGACTGGCTTGCCAGTCCGTACTCTACCGCTCACTAAGACCTGCCCCCAAGTCGTCGCCAGTTTCCTCAAGGCTTCGCGCGCCTGTTTTGCTAGGAGAGTACTCTCGTCATTTCACCTCTTCTATACAGTGTAGCGGAGCGAACCGCTTTTCAAGCGAGCTGGAACCTTCAGAAGATGATGAGTTGTCTCCATTCAAAAAGCAGCGCCAGGCTGAATTCGAGGAGGATAAAAATAGCGAGGAACCATTGTTCCCCGATCCGTATCCTCGTCTAGAGAAGTCTAAACATGAGAGGAAATCGGTGTCTGATTTTCTGGCGTCTTTCCACGGAGAGGCAAAGGAAGCGCCCAAGGAGGTAACCCTCTGCGGCCGTATCCGTTCCAAGCGCTCTGCTGGCAAGGCGCTCATTTTTGTCGATATCGTGCATGAGTTCCGAAAAGTCCAAGTTATGATCAATAGGCAGAACCTTTTCATCCGTTCAGAGGACGGCATCAATAAATTCTCCCTGTTCAAGAAAATGATACAAGTCGGGGACCACATCTGTAAGCCAGATCGGAGCCATCCCTTTACTGTGGTGGTCGCTGACGCAAATTGTAGCCGTAGTTGGTATTCCTTCGCGAACCAAGGCTGGCGAGATGACCCTGAGCGCTACCGCCATGCCCAAGCTTCTCGCCCCAACCATGGAGCAGATTCCCAAGACGCTCATTGATCCCAAGGCTAAGATGCAAGGCCGCCATGTTGACATGCTCGTGAACCGAGAAGTCGTAGATGTCTTGCGCCTGCGGTCCGAGATCATGAGATTCATGCGCGACCATCTGCATTCGAAGCGCTTCCTCGAATTCCAAACTCCAATCTTGGCCGAGAACGCGGGAGGTGCTGTAGCTCGACCTTTCGTAACGCATGCAACTGGGTTCGGAAAGAAGGACCTCTCTCTGAGGATAGCGCCAGAGCTTTGGCTCAAGCGTCTTGTGATTGGAGGTGTTGATAAGGTCTTTGAAATCGGGCCTTCTTTCCGCAACGAGGGCATCGACGCCACACACAACCCAGAATTCACCATGTGTGAATTCTATAGTGCCTACACGAACTTGGGTGACTTGATCAAGGAGACGGAAGAGATTATTCACGGGCTCGCACGGCGGTCACAAGAACTTATCTCTTCCGAACTGACTTCACTACAACCGATTGATCTGAGTCGCTTTGTGCGGCCCTTCAAGCAAGTCGAGTTTGTACCTGGACTTGAAGCTGCAATGGGGATTCGCCTCCCAAAGCTCTCGTCAAAGGACGCTCTCCCAGAACTCATCGCAGTCCTGAAACTTGCAGGTATCAAGATTGCCGGGGAGACACCAACAACCTTGGACAAGCTGCTCGATCGACTTGCCGCGATGTACCTCGAGCCTCAGTCCTTCGATAAACCCCTCTTCATCACTCATCATCCAGCATGCATGTCTCCGCTCGCGAAGAGCTTCCTCTGCCCAAGGACGTACCAATTAGTGTCTGCTCGCGCGGAGCTGTTTTTCGGCGGCCGCGAGTTGGCTAATATGTACGAGGAGGAAAATAATCCTGAAGAACAGAAACAGAAGTTGGCAATGCACCGAAGGCTTGCCAACGCTGGGAATGGGAAGGTCGTCATTGAGGAACCTGCTATAGGAGAAGTTGTAGAAACGGACTCCGAGGCAGAACTCTCCGGCCCCCAAGAGGTTCTAGAAGAGGAGGAAGAGGAGGAAGACCTGGAGGCGGCACCTCTCGACGAAAGCTTTGCCAGGGCCCTCGATTTTGGTCTCCCGCCGACTGGGGGCTGGGGCTGTGGCGTTGAGCGGCTAGTTATGGTCTTTTCTGGAGCCTCTCGCATCAGCGACTGCTTGAGTTTCGGCACATTGAAAAACGTCGTGGGCCTTACTGCCGGAGATGATTTTCAGAAGCCGACGCTACCATCATCAGCGAATAGCGATGCCAAAGACGCCACTAACAAAAACACTCCGAAAGCTTCTGAGGAGTAATGGGAATGATTTTATTGACACGAAAAAACATGACATGCGCTGGATATAATGCTGTGACAACACTTGTATGATTCACCCTACATTTATACTGTACAATATGTAGAACAAATCTTAGATACCTTGGATATATGGAATGGAAACTATCAAGTCTATCTTGAAAGGCAAAGTGAGCATTTAAGAAGTGTTTTTGTTCATCTGCTCTAACGCCTTGGCGATCTTACAACCGTCTTATGGAAGACCCCTTCCGTGCATGGAAACTAAATAGTTCGGTATTGGGAAACCTCCCATGTTCTACCTGACATACCTAATAGGACTGGTAGCAGGCGTTTTCGGAATTCAAGGGAAACTGGTGTAAACCAAATGTATGTATTACTTTTGCTCATGATATCATGCTTTCCTAAGTACCAGTTCCAATGACAGGTAGATGGGACCTGGCTTTTGTTTACAAGCATGGCCAATCTTTAGCTATCTAATCATCGAGGCCACCCCATTCGTCCTCATCGCCACTATCATCGCTAGGCTCATCCCTTCTCCTCTTGCTCGCAGCAATAGCACCGCGTTTATTATTCTCCTTACGGCGCTCGAAGCCACTCCGTGAGGTGATCTTGGCCTGGGTTCCACCTCCAGTCCGACGGGCCTCGACACCACGCTCCTTGAGCTTCTTCCTGTCGGCCTTTGCCACGTTGGGCAGGGCATCCAGAAGCCACTTCTGGACCCCGGCGTCATCCCCCGTCTTCCCGGCCTGCTTCTCGCTCGCAGCAATCACGTTGGCGACCATCTTCACGAAGGGGATGTCCTCCTTGGTGTAGAAGGTCACGGCCACGCCTCCCTCGCGCCCAGCACGACCTGTGCGGCCGACACGGTGCACGTACGCCGCGCTCGAGCCAGGGACGTCGTAGTTCACGACGCCGTTCACACCGGCAAAGTCAACACCTCGGGCGAGGACATCTGTGGTGATCAGGACCCAGATATCTCCCGCCCGGAACTTGCGCATGATGGTGGCCCGGGCCGAGTCCGCCAGTCCACTGTGGAGAGCAGCAATCCTGGTAGAGCCGCCAGCCTCGAGCGGGATGTCATATTTGAGTTCCTCATGCAGCGCCGTGGCTCGGTCGATGGTCTGTGTGAAGACCAGGAAAGGGGGTCTCAGGGGTGGCCCGGACTCGTCTCTGGATGATGGGCGGAGTAGTTGGCGGAGAGCCAGGAGTTTTCCTTGCTCGCTTGCGGTGTATGTGAGCTTGTGGGTGATATTGGGGACGGCCGTGTCTTTCAAGCCGACGACCAGTCGCACGAATGGCTTTGGTTTAGTGCCCAGTGACTCCGTACGTAGCTGTAGTCTTTCGGTGACCAGGGATTCGATGTTCGATCCCATAGTAGCTGACCAGAATGAGACGCGCAGCTCTGGTTTTGTGCATGCAGTCCAGAGCCCTAGCGTCTGCTCCCTGAACAGCGGGTCAAGAAGCACGTCCGCCTCGTCGAGAATAAGATCCCTCACTGTCGGCAGCACCTTTTGGGCTTGGGAAGATCCCGAGTTAAGGAAGTTCAGAAGAAGGAGCGGTGTCGTTACCAAGATGTCGGCTTTCGTCGGTGTCCCGCGCTTAGTCTTTTCGTACTTCCTCTCCTCCTCGGAGTCTGGCTCCTGCTCGCTCTCGTTCCCGCTTTCATCTGAGCTGTTCTCGGATACTTCCTGCTGATCAGCGGCAACGGCCATGCCCTTCTTCATCGCCACGATTCGGAGCGAAGTGCCCTGCAGAATCTTGCGACCTTCATTCACGATTTGGTAGGCGAGCTCCCGAGTCGGAGCAATAATGATAGCCTCGAGCTCATGAATATTGTTCAATTTTTCTTCCGACCTCCGGCGCATGATGTTGTTGATGGTGGGGATCATGAAGCTGATCGTCTTGCCACTTCCCGTGGGAGCTACCGCCAGGAAGTCTACCCCATGCTCCAGGCCGCCCTCGTCAGGCAAGGCCAGGTCTGGGCGAAGCAACAACGGCAGACTGCCCATCTGCACCTCGGTGGGCTCCCGGTACCCTTGAACCAACAGGTTCTCAGCGACTCTCCTCGAGATACCATACGACGTCCGCAGCTCCCCAAAGCTCTCTAGAACCTGCGGGAATAGCTGCTTCTTGTCCTCCTTCTTTGGTTCAACGGCAACTTTCTTCTTCTTCTTTTTAGACTTCTTGACCCGGGATTGGTCCTCCACCTTTGACAGGAGAGTAATCTTCAATCGATGCGACTTGAGCAGCTGCCGGCATTGGTCTTCCGTCAAGAGTTTCGCGACTTGGGCGGGCGTAGGAGTCGTCGACGTCTGCTCGGCCTTTTGCTTCTTCTCGTTGCCAGGCTTCGACCCGGACTCTGGCTTCGGCGCGAAAAAATCGACTTCGGGGAGGTCTAACTCGTCCTTCTCCTCGGGCTCGTCTCCCACTTTCCGCTTCCTCTTCTGGCCGCGCACCTCGTCGTGGAAGAGCTGAGGGTGAGGCTTGGCTCCAGCGGACGGCAACTGAGCTGCAGCCTTGGCTCCAAGCTGCTTGTTGTTTGTCACTTTTTTCGTACCACGGGACAGGACTTTGAGGATATCCATGGTGGGCGTCAGATTTCCAGCGATGCTGGGTCAGTGACGAGACAGGAAGTTAAAGACACAAAGGTTGTAGATCCATTGAAGAAAATCGATTTTCGCATGTTCCTGGATGTAGAAATTTTGATGGGTCCCGGGTGGGGCCGCCGCTTTAGCAGTTTAGCTCGAGTTTTTGGAGGGGTCCAAGGACAAGATCCAACCACGGCGTATTTAGATTGAGGCCATCTCAAAAGAGGTAGATATAAAATTTCATGTCTTCATATATGGATGATGTATCTAAGAGGAGGCTGATTGGTTTCAGTTGAGCCGCAAGAACAGCCAATTGGCTTGCTGTCGCCAACCTCCCTGAGCAGCCACCACTTCTCTATGATCTAAGTCTTGATAGTGGCCAACGCAGCCATAATATAGAGTCAAAACCGTAAACCAAGCTCGATCAATACCGAGTATTACTATTAATTATCATGCCGCGTATCACTCAGCACCATCCTCCCCAGACCTAGCATCCTCAGCACCCTCCCCATACAGCACCTCGCAGACCCCGCTCAGCGGAATGTCCATGACGGCGTCGGTGCTCTCGTTCCAAATCTCCCGCCACCTCAGCCTCCCGTCCTTCTCGCACTTCCTCTCCCTGCGCGCGCTGCCCCTCAGCCGGCCCTTGTTGTCGATGAGCGCCATCTTGCCCGCGCCGTCGACGATGGTCTCGACGCTGCTCAGGGGTTCCGTCAGGATCTCGATGTTGTACAGCGAGAGGGCCACGTAGATGTAGACGATGGCCATGACGAGGAAGGACGGGATCGCGAGGGCCCACCACCGGTTCGGGTAGTACCTGATCCCGAAGGCGTGCAGGAACGGCGAGGGCAGGTAGCTCCAGAGCAGGTATATCAGGAAGGCCAGGCTGCTGAAGAGGTAGAGCACGAAGCCGTAGTACTCGTAGGTCGGGACCTTGGGCGCCGCGCGAGGCACGGGGGCCATGGCGTCGTCGTCGGAGGCATCGGGTGTGGTCGGGCGCGACGGTCGCAGCAGGGACGTCAAGGACGGCGACGGCGGCAGAGGAGTCGGCGGGCGGCCGTAGAAGGGCGGTGCGAAATAGTTCTGGGACATGGGCTGAGGGGGAGACTCGTCGCCGGATGAGCCAGACTCGTTGTCAGAGAGCATGTCATCTTGGTCGTCGGATGAGTGCGACATGCTGGCAGCACGATGGTGGCGCCCGAGGAGCACCACCTAGAGATGAACGAATGGAATGGAATATGTGCAATGGAATGGTAACTGTGACGCGCAGTGGCAGTACTACGGCTTGGCGTTTTAAAGCATGTTTGTTGTCGGAGGCATGTGGTCAGGACTAAGTCGTGGGGCATGGTCGAGTGGTGGCAGGCCCGAGCTACAGCGCCTGTGACAACGCCCGAATTAGACCGTTGGTGGAGGACATTCTGTCTCGTCTCCGACAATTGACCTCCAAATACGAAGAAACCAACAAAGGAAGTTTACGAATCATATGAACCTCGCCTTGGCACTAATGAAGACTCTCAAAGAGATGGCCACTGCCTACTTTATAACATACTTTTATGCATTGCGAATTCATATATAGCTGGACTTCAAGATACACATCGGTTCTGAGCGACGAGAAGTAGATGAAACTCATGGCATTCCCAAGATAGACAATATATTTCGCTCTGGCAAGGCATTATATTTATATAAGTTCCCAGTACCGCTTTCTTGATGTAGTGTAATATACGAAAAAAAAAATGTACAACCCCGATCCTCACCCATCGATGGGACACTTATACTCCCTGTCCCGCTCTGTAACCCCGTTCCCTTGCTTATCTTGCTTCTCTTGCAGTGAATCTAAACAACTCTGGTGATATATGTGTCGGCACGCCAAAAGCACCAGCGGCCCCAGCTGGGGTTCCTTCCTGCTAGCCGAAGCGTCCTCGCCCTCGGTGTCCGCCACGTTCGGCGGTCCAACCTCCAGGCTCTTGCCCTTGCCCTTGCCGCTCGAGTCGCCCGCAGAACGGCCCTTGACCTGCTCCGCGATCTGCATCTTCCTGCTCTTCCTCGCGGCATCCGAAATGGCCTGCTTCTCCTCCCAGGCTTCGAACACTGCTCCGCCGGGCACGCCGGGGCCCCAGACCCTGCGGCTGCAGGCCTCGCAGGTAGAGCCTCGTGGCCGCCAACCACGCTGTCGAAGAGCCACGGCCTGATTGACGTTAATATACAAACTCCTCTCTAGGAGACGGTTCGAAAGCCGCAGGATCGACTCTTCATAGGCATATGCCGAGAAGATTGAGGCGAGGACACCTCTGAGGTCGGCCAAATTAGGGGATGAGGCCGCGGCTTCTGTGAGGAACGCACGCAAGATGCGCAGAAAAGAGAGATTGGATCCAGCGTTCGATATGAGCCTCGTTCCGCTCTGAGCACCCGCGTGGTTGGAGGTTGCGGTCAGCAGCGCCGTGAAGGTGTGCTGCACGAGAGATCGGAGCAGGGCCAGCAGCTTCTCATTATCCAGCTCCTTGGGTGCTGCGGCAATGACTGGCGATAGACGCCTGGTTATCTGAACGGTGGCGTCGATGAGGTCAAGCCAGAGCCGTTCATCGGAGGACAGATCCTGTCCAGACGGCGTAGACTTCTTAGTGGCCACGTTGACTCTACCCCTCTTGGAGGATTTCATCTGTCCCTGGCATAGCCAGATGCCCACATATACGTATTTTTGGAGACCAAGTAAAAGATCCTCAGCATTGGTCTGGAGGTCCAGCTCCGGGTCCGCTGGTGCCGACCCCGAGAGCAGGCCTTGAAGAGCCGACTCGAGGTTGTTCAGATGCTTGACAAGCCGTTCCAAGGCCTGCTTTACCTGGCCGTCTTGCGCCATGAGGACAACTGCCGCATCGATGACGCCTGTTTCCTCCATGGTAGGCAAGAGCTTGTCGAGTCGGAGGTTGGCAGATTGAACAACCCCGACGTAGTCTGAGACCCGACCCGAGTCGAAGGTGCACATCAACTGAACATAACGCTCAACCAAATCTCGATCTATGGATTCGTGCTCTCTAGATGAACCATGAGGCTCTAGCAACTCCCTCAAGTATTCATACTGTAGCACCTCATCATCTGTAGCGGAATCTAGCACGGTTTGGTGGACCTCTTTGGCTTGGGAGGCCAGTGTTCGCGCTGACTTTTCGGTACTAATCTCCAGGAGCTCCCGTGAATGTTTCTTCACGACATCAAGAACCTCCTGGAGTTGTCGCTCACTCAGACCACTATGCGGACGCAGGCAATCCGCGATACAATCAAAGACGGTATCTTGGTCTTCCGGGTCCTCAAAGTACATAGCCACCAACAACCCGTACTGTTTGTCAAGTTTGTAAATCCTCTTCAAAATTCTATAAAATCCGGCTTGCTTAAAGAGGGGTATCATAGCTGGCATGTCTGAGGGGTGATAAACAGATAAAAGATATTCTGCGCTGAGCTGGGCATCTTCGGCCAGATCTTCCCCAGGATAATTGCAGAGCCCTTTCAACACGTTCGACAGTGTTGTCCCAGAGAAAAGCAGATACTGAGGGAATTTCGGTAGATTTCGGGCAATAAACATGTCCAAATATATTGTGTCCGCGGTTGAGAAGTTGCCCGGGCTGAGCACGTCGAGGAGAATCGACACAACATACTGGCGATTGATCGTTTGCCCGAATATTTGCTCCTCGGGCAGGTCCATGTTAGAAGTGCCATTGGTTTGCTTGTCCGGCGAGTCGTTGAGAAAGGGGTCTTCAAAAGCTTCATTCAAGGCGCTCAGAAAGCTTGGAGCGTCATACTCTAGGATCAACCGCAGGTAAGGGAAGGCCGGCTGCGAGTCCTCGTTGGGTCTCACTCGGAGCTCTCGCCCACCCTCCTTCGGCCATGTAATGGTTTGGCCAGAAAATAAGAACCAGTAAATCTCGGCCTTAGCCTTCATGGCTATCTTTTCGTCCATCAGCTCCTCGTTCGGATAGACCCTCCCAGTCAAGGTGTATGAAAGGTAAGGGAAAATCTTCACAGCATTGACTCCATGATAGTCTTCATCAATGCCGTTGGTGGCATGACCGTTGGAGGTAACTGGAATTATCAGACTGAGTAAGTCAATCATTGGAGTGATGTAATCTCCAAGGGCTTGGTTCCAGATATACGTCAGAGCGTCGTACAGTCCATGCTGCTTGCACAGGAGGGTTGTCTGGTCTAGATCTAGAGTGCTCGTATCCACGTGGCAGATCATCTCCTCGAGTCGAGTCTCCCAGCCCCGGCTAACGTAGTAAGTAACCATGTCTTTGATAACCGAAGGTGGTACCACAACAATGGTTCTCTCGAGGATGTACGGCTCAAGGGTCTCGAGGAAAATGCCCTCCAACTCCGCATCCTCATACCACTCATACATCTCGTCAAATAAGAAGTCGGTGTTCTCAATGCTCTGGCATGCGATGAAGCAAATTTCCGCCAGTCTTCTGAGATGTGTATCGTCTGTATCGTCAGAACTCTTCTTCCGCTGGCTGAAAGCATATTTGAGAGATGCGCTGATAATCTCCATGATCTTATCCCGCACCATGCTGTGTCGCAACGTTTGGTCTTCAGGCAGCCCAACCGTCAGCTTGTTCGCATCTCCTGTATAGTAAGATGTGGCAAGCTGGATAGCTCCAATGTAATCCCCGTTCTCCATTATAGCAATCAGCCGGTCCGCCCAGTTGGACAAAGCTCCAATCGACACCTCGTTGAAGCCGAGAAGGAATATCCTCCCTTTATAGGCCTTGAAACTCATGTAAAAAGCATCCCCGACAACGCCGTGCATAGATTCATCTTCCTCATCCAGTTGTTCCACGAGCGCGTGTAGTTGATTAGAGAAAAGATCCACGTGATAAACATGCTTATGGAGGAGATCAAACGCTTCTGTCATGCGCATGCTCTTATCCTCCAGCACGATCAATCGCTGGGAAAGCGTGAGCACTGTTAGAACCGAGCGGCTCAGCCATTGCACGGCAGCAATAGACTCCTCGCACTTCCATCGACTTCGCGCTTTGAATCGGAGCGTGGGGGGCTGGTCCTTGTCCTCTCCCGGGATCTCATCAACGTCAAGGACGGTCAGCACGTTCGACCAGCAATAGGCAAGTTTCACTTTCGATATATCGCTGCCCGTATCACTATCAGGAACCTTGAGTTTGACAGCCGGGAACCAAGCCAGACAGCCTGTCACTGCGCTATGAGCCGGGACATCCTTAGGCCGTGCAGACTTGTGCTGCGTTTGAGCAACAGGGGTTGTGGACACAATCACAAGCAAGTACGGTGTCAACATGGCAGTCAACCCCATCAGATCAGTCGCCCGTTCCACATTTCCCAGGGGCAGTGGTGAAAATGCCAAGACAGTACTCGGCTTCAACGTCTTCCCCGCAGGGGGGGGCGCATTTGGATAACGGCCCAGTATCCGAGTGGTCTTGACTGTCCGGCCAAGGGCGCCCGTCCCACGTGTTGCCAGATGAGAGAATGCCATGCCCTTTTCATCCGCAGACACGAGCGCAGTGTGCCGCGTTCCCAGGAACCCCAAATGGGTGATGGACGCATTGGGCACATGGCCATCAGCGGAGTGTTGCTCAAGCTGAACAGGTTCCAGGTGCGGGATAGAAAGAAACGGGCGGGACGCTCTGCTTGTATCCCATGTGAAAATGCAACCGTTCGCATGCCCACCCGCCACCGTCGTGTGATCGGCAGAGATAGCTACAGAAGTGATCGGCCCGGACTCAACAGCTTCAAACTATTAGCATGGCGGATACACGGCAGAAATCCCGGGCATTGGTCACATACCTTTTGTTCCAGGCCCAAGAATCATCTTCAAATTCTGGTTAAAATCAAACATTAATATTATCCCTTTGGTAGTTCCCAATACAATCGACGCCGAAACCGCGAGGCACGTCGGTAGCCCGAAATTGCGCTTTCCTGCCTCCGTGAAAGCCTGCCCATTTATTTTCTTTAGCCTTGTCCAACGGACAACCTCCCACGGCGGGCTCTGGGCTTCGGTGTCCGCCTGGTCGAAGAAGAAATTGGAGCTAATAGAAGCATTCCGGCTGTGTGGAGAAAGAAACGCTGGGGAAGGGAACGCTGGAGAGAACAATGACGGAGATCCGGGACGCGGGCTATGTATGCTCGATGAAGAAGAGGCGAGGCGTGTCTTGAAACGACGATCGAATGGTTTGTAGGACGGGGAAGGGCTACCGTACCCGGGTCGTAAAGCAGTTGATGGGAGAACGCTGCTTCCTGGAGAGGATATGAAGGAACCCTAGGATAGGTTAGAAATACACATATCTTCTGATTTCCCACGCTGAGAGCACACTATACCTGTACTGAAGGCGTGTCGTCTGGTCCAGAGAGTATCGAGTCGATCGGGCTCCCGGCCCTCCGAGGCGGCGCGTCTACGGAGCTCGCGTTGACCGAACCAAGCTCTGAGCCTTCTTCCTGAAGCTCCTGAGAAAGTGGTCTTGCTGAGCCGGCGGGCGCAAAATCCAGGAGCTCCTGAGATGCCGGATCATCCTCGTCGTTGACCTGGAGTTGCGGGACGTCTGGATCGAGGTGCTGGGGAGCGTTCACAGACTCCTCGTCGGCCGATGACTGATCGCCTGTCATCACTGGGGGTTTGTCTTTTGATTCAGCCATCGCGCCGAGGCTTCCATCCCTATTTCGAAGCTTCAACGCAACGGTGACATGCCTGTTTGTGGCGAGGTGGGCAGGTGGAGGTAAATAACGTGCGCTGGGTCAGCCCGTGCTTGGCTGGGGCAGATAAGGAGCAATTGAGAAGCCGTCGAGTACACCTGTCGGTAGGTTCTATCGATCCCCTTTGTCGTTAAGGGGAGAGGGAAGATGTTGGAGCTGTCGCAGATGAGAGCTGAATGCGTACTGCAGGATGATGGTCAAGCTAGTTGATTGGAAGCTGGCTGTGCATTTCCATCCACTGTCCGCGCAGTCGTACACGCCGGGGATTCCCCGACCCCGATCATAAGCGCTGAGTTGGTCGAGCACTCAGGTGCTTTTGCACGCAATGAGGCGCTAATTAGCAATTCATAATTGAATATTAAGCCATAAACAATATATATATGTATTCGCTTTTACATGCGCAATTCACATCGCTAAACTAAAGTGTGATTGCCAAACTGAATACCGATCAATTCGTTTGAACTCTCCAGCGGGTTAATGCAGTAAATCAGCGGGTCCGGGCAGTGACGTCGCTACAGCCGCTTGTCAACACCACGAAGCTCTGTCGCATCCTGCATCAACAAAACCCTGAACCCCGTTCACTCGAGTCGCATCATGTCCTCGATAGGCCCGCAGCTCCCACCACACCTTTCAAAGCGAAAGCGCACCCCCGAAGACGATGAAGACGCCAAGCCCTCGTCGCCTGCCGCAAAAAATGTCCGGACAATAGGGCCTGCACCGCCAAACCAAGACGAGATCGACCTCGATGGCTCCGACTCTGACGACGGGTACGGACCCAAGGCGCCACAGACCGCCTCTGGGCCGTCAATGCCCACAAAGAACTCCGAAGAAATAGACCTAGACGGCTCAGATTCTGACGTTGGCCCTGCGCCTCCCCCCAAGGCCGCCGCCGCGGCTGGACCATCGCTACCGCCTCCTCCCGCAAAACGCCCAGCCTCGGAGTCGGATCCAGACTCAGACTCAGACTCAGACGACTACGGACCCGCCCTTCCCACAGCCGCCACGGCCAGACCGGTCATGGGACCAGCAATGCCCCCGTCCGTCGACGAGGGACCAAAGCGAGATGAGTGGATGCTCGCGCCGCCGACAGAGACAGGCTACGCGGAGCGCGACCCAACCCGCATCCGCGCGCGCAAGTTCGCCTCCAAGACGTCCTCGTCCTCGGGTTCAAAGGGGGGCGTCTCCTCCATCTGGACAGAGACTCCCGAGGAGAAGCTGCAGCGCCTGCAAGACGCCGTCCTCGGACGCGCAGCACCTGGCAAGGACGGATCCTCTGCCGATGATGCGAGGGCGAGGGAGGCAGAGGAGAGGAATCGGAAGATTGCTGCTAATATCGAGTCGAGGCGGGGAGAGAGCTTGTACGAGCAGCACAGCAAACGCCGGAAAGATAAAGGCGACGCACCCGGGGAGGAAGAGGATGACCCAAGCAAGAGAGCATTTGACAAGGAGAAGGACATGGCATTGGGCGGACAGATAGGAACCGCCAAGAGGAGGGAACTGATGAACAAATCAGCCAATTTCGGAGGCAGGTTCCAGAGAGGAAATTTCTTATAAATATATTTTAAACTTACGAATTCCTCACTTGGATTGGATCAAACCAATTCGACGGATACATGTGTTCATATGCGTTATTCATTTATTGTAATCTTGTCATGTATCTCCCCTCCCCTCTCGACCGTAGATGCTATGTAAAACCCTTAAACTCCGTCGCTCCGAATTAAACGAATCCTAAACAAATCACCAAGAGCTTCCAGCCGTAATGCGGGAACTTCTGCGCCTTTAGTTCTGCGCTATATCGAGGATAGCAGCCTCCAGCTCGTGCCTATGATCCCCTCCATGAGGCTGAGTTCCCCGTCTTCAAAGCCAACCCTAAAGGCAAGGCAGAGAGAGTATATACAACTGACCGGTTCTCGGTCAAAAATATGTGGGAAGAAATTTTTCGTGGTGCTAAGCCATGTTGGCCCAAAACTTCCTAGGAAGAATGTTTGTTAGACAAGAAGCTGGCCTGGAACTTAGAAAGCCAAGCCTGCTTCAAGTAGTAGTTATGTATGTCGTTGTGAAGATAAAAAGTGATAACTGGTTCTGTTACAAACGGTATCACTATGACTGTGCAGGACGCGTGCCAGCCTCCAATTGGGCCGGAGTAACCGTCGTGGCATCCGACTGCTGATTAGCCTGCTCTGGAGTGGGCCTTCGGCCGAAAGTCAAAGCAGAGCGGATCGACGAAAAGACACCGGCGCGAGGTACCTGCTGTGTCTCAGCGGCCGACGAATTAGTGGCCGATTCAGTAGTTGGAGTCGGCTGCTCCTGGGTTTGGTGGGCTGATCGAGCCCGGCGGCTGGACCGAGATCTGTGTCCACGGTTCTGGCCACTTCCGGTGCGAGATGCATTTCGGCTACTCCGGTCGCTGCGGAAAACATTCGCCAATCCAGAGGGCAGATTGAGGCGGCTATTTTGACGAGCGTCGAAGTTGGCAGCATTTCCATTCTGTGCTTCGGCTTCCTGGGTGGGTCGGGGTTTGGGTGTGTAGTAATCAGCTTTGCACAATGGGCAGCAAGCACGGCGGCTTGTCAACCAAGGATCAACGCATCCAGCATGGAAAGCGTGACCGCAGGCCAGCCCACGGACATCATCGTCATCTTCAAGGGTATCAATGCAGATGGCACACGAATCACCAGGGGCCTGCAGACACTCGGGTGGCAATGCAGCGTCGATATGCTCGTCGCCCTCTTCGCTATCCACACGATGAAGACTTCCGCTTTTGTCCGCGTAAGAGGTTTGGCCTGTTTCAGTAGATTTCGCTGGTGCATCCTTTGTTCGCTCCGTTCCATCGTTCTTCTCGTCGTCCTTATCCTTGGCGACGACCTGGGGATTCTTGGGTCCGTCAGGTGCAGATGCGGCTGTAGATGTGGCATTGGCTCGAACACTATCAGAAGAGTCTCTGTCGTTGGATGTAAGATCAGGGATGATTCCATCTGCGCCACGAATACTGTTGGCGCGGCTTTGAGAGAGGTCAACGCCACCGGCAGTAGGCAGTCCCTCTCTAGCCCGTTCCGAGACCCAAGTCTTGTATTTCATCATTGGGAACTTGTCATTGACCTCGTCCATGGTCATGAGCTTTTTCTCGCGACGTCGACGATGCGGACGAGGCATATTCTCCATGTTGATTGGCTCGCCGTCTTCGCCCATGCGAAGGGCTCGGTTGCGAGCGTTGTAGCGGAAACAGTATTTGACACCAACGATGATCCTAACGATCGGTTAGACGTAAGGTTCAGGGGCACCTTCAACGGCGTTCATGCAGTCCAGAACTCTCTAAACTAGACGTGGAAGTCATTCTCACCATAAATTGGTAAATACCACACCAAAGCCCAACGCAACGAAAAACAGTAACGGGGAACTAGAGTTGGTGTTTCGATCGGCTGGTTGAGTCGTCTCCGCCGGCTGGGGGCTGCTGGTGGTCGTCGTGGCAGCGTCCGCTACTCGAACAACAAGGTGGGCAGCCTCGCCGACAATTTGATTAATCACAGCCATGTTGAACCGGTCGGTGGTGATCCTATTGCTGGCTCGGGGTGATGTCGAAGGCAGGAACGGTCTGAGCCTTTTTGATGATGGCGACTGTGTCGGACCATTCAAGAACGATCGGGGGGTTTGAACTTGGGCTTAAAGCCAAAGTGCGCCCGCTGGCGTTTTCAGAAACGGAAAAATCGAGACTGATTGCATCAATATGAATGCGGAATGTGATGGGTTGAATTCGATTGCGACTCAATGCTGGATGTGGACTCGGACGTCCACGGACTTCTGAGGTGGGTAGAGGAGAGGAAGGATGGAAATGGCAGGCAGGTAATATTAATGGTGTGAAGAGTGAGGAGAAGAGGAGGCGAAGTGAGCGGGTCCTGGGCCATCTGGGCAGGGAAGGAGAGGGCGAGTGCTGAACTGCGCTGAAGCATGGGGCGCTGGAGTGCAGCATTAGTTCCGCCACAAGAGTCGTGCATGCACACGGGCAGCAGGGGAGGCCGACCAGGGGGTCGCGAGCCAGCAGACGGTAGCTTTTGGCTGGTCTGCTGTTCTGGATCCGCCGCTGCATCCATCAGTGGAGCAGGAGGCGCCCATATGTATCAAAGCGCCAATATACTTCAATGCAAGCATGGGCCTCCAGTCGAGTCGCACTGTGATGCCCAGGCACTAGGCCTTGAGCGGCTTGGTGGAGTGCCTGTTGGTGTTGTATCGCGTCGACGTGATTGGCACCAAACCCTCCTTTATTGCCAGAGTGCACCCTTGCCCGATACGATAAGCAGTTCCTGATGGTGGAGGGCAGCTTCTGAAGCGTGCTGACGACAACTGCCAAAAGCAACGGAGGAGTGTGTGTGGAAGTTGCGCTCTAGCCTCGGGCCCAGCCTGGCCCTTTCTCTTGTCTGGGAGGCCGCTCAGTCCCCTTTGTACGCAATACGCCAAAGAGCTGCGGCCTGTGGTCTGTCTCGAACCTGTTTTATGCACTGCCCAACAACAACAAACAATCTTAGCCATTGCCCTTCCATCTCCGCATCAAGGGTGGCTGACATGGCTGCATCGATTGTGCATACGAGCCGGTTTCAGCAAGTCCTGGCCCTCGAGAGACCGGCACTACCATCACCCGCTGCCACCCATCTATGGTCACAGAGCCATCCAAGCCATCCTTGCTGCCCATCGTGGAGGGGGAAAGGTTGTCGCATCCTACCCACTCGCACACCAGCCCACAATAACTGGCAACCGATCGACGGTCAGAACCCCAACCTCGCCATCAATCCCGACTCAAGCGATAGAGCTTAACGGCTGGAAGAGCTCCGATGCGTCTTATCCTCGCTTGAGTAGCGACGGCCTCGTTTCGTCTAGTGATGATGACAAATGACTACGAACTCAACCGGCACTCACAGACGAAACCCAGGTGCCTGTTGGATTCTTGCTTATAGCAACAGCGCCAAAATCTTGAAGAATGATTACGCCTCGTATTTACGACACGAAGCCCATTGGTATAGCCTTGTTTTGACGACTTAGGTAAGAGCAGGATGACGTGATAGACAGTGTGCCGAATCATGGGCGACGTAGCAGCACAACATGATGGACGGATGCTCGTGGTGAGATTGATGTAGATTAATAATTGTCCAGGGCTTTGTTTCATCGATGTCCCTTCTTTAGCCTGAATCCTCGCCACCATTGTTCTAGTCGATCTACACATATGGAAATTGCCCCAGGAGAGTTACACATGAGACCTTCTAAATTGTGATTCCAATAAGCTCAGCGGCATTCCAATGATTATTGGTAGTAGTAGATTTGTTCAGTCGTCCACACCCCTGTTCCGATTCCACTGACCTGACGATAGCTGCCCTACATGTATTACCTAAATACCCAATTCATATGGGGATGAACGCATCAAGTGGATTTCCGCAATAGTCAAAAGAATGGGCTTCTGTCTCTCGTTTCGGGGCTGAATTTCTGGATTGCCCATCTTCCCCGGCACAAGGGCCGTTTCGAGAATCAGCATCTAAGGGTCCTCAGTCTGCAATCGATAAATCTAGATCACCGAAATGCTAGGCTCAAGCCACCAGCTCGACACAGCCGAGACCGTGCTGATGTCATTGATCTGGTCCCTGCACACACATGCGACGAGGCCCAAGCAGCAGGTCGGCAAGTCGGATCTCTGCTGATGGTGAATCTGATGGTGGCAGCATGCTCCCTGCTGGGCCAGCACCCGACGCCATTGACCGGGCGGCTGAGTGCTGACCTGGCGGCTCTCCTCGCATCGGCGCAGCGTTGACGCCAACTAGCGAGTCGCTGGCGTACTCGACCGATAAACGCAAATCGTTGGTCGCCGGACGGAACGGCGATGCATGCCCCAAGAAAGCTTGTCCGACGACTGGAGTGTGGAGGGCCAAAGGGGCACCTCGCCTGCTTTCGGTGGGCCCGGCGTCTCCCTCCAGCGAGTAAAGTGCTGCTAGCTCGCCCCTCAGGCAGGTACCAGCCGCTAGAGGTACGGGCCACAGTGACTGAGCGCGCGGAGACACCGTGCGCCTGGCGCCTACCTGCAGCTTGTTCTCTCCACCAGACCGGCCGCGTACGTAAAAGAATCTGGGATGCAGCAACAACAGCACCTGCCTCGGGTTGCCTTTTGCGGGGTTTCTGGGGCTCTCACCCAGTCCTCCATATTCTCGCGCAAGCAGGGAGCACCAAGCTTTCCACATGGCCCATTGTCATGGTGTGACGCCCTGCATACATGAGAGCGATGTCGAGTGGTGGAGCCAGTCTGATTCTGTTGCCTTGATGCCCTCGCAATTGACTGAATTATGCAAAAGGCACGGCGGGATACCCGTGCTTTTCTTTCTTTTTCTCGAATCAATATATGTCTTTCTTTTTTCCGTCTTTCTCTCCAATTCGCCGTGTTCTATTGCTTGTTCCACCCTATTTTTCGACCACCATCTAAGACACACCGGTCCAAATCCAGAAAGACACAGGCGATCCGAATAATCCGGTCTATCTAGGAACTGAAGCCAGAACAAACACACGAGTCATCCCTGACGACCCATCACGGCCGGCAATGATGTAGCCCGATATTCCCGGATGCTCAACTTTGCTTGCCCAAGGATTGTTTCCGTACAAACCAGGCCCCGCTTCTGGTCGTTGAGACAGAGCTGCGTCCAGGGTTGCATCACTTTGCCCACCCTGCGTCCGGAACGGCCGGCTGCCGGTCTCAATCGAACCGCAATTATCTCCGGACCACATGATACGATTGCGCATCTCGTCATAAGATCATCTGAGACGGGATAAAACGGCCTACTTGTTTGGCCAAAGGTAAAAAGCAGCTAAAACCTATCTGTATCCTGACAGCCGGAGATACGACTTCTAAGCACTTACACCCATCCTGTCAGACAGACACGGGTATCTCGCGCACGTCAATCACAGTGACCAACTGCGAGCTAGTTTACCCTGCGCTATTCCTCAACAGTGCCTCGTCGTCGTAAGACCCAGGGCTGAGCAACATTCTTGTCCCTCGTGGTCTAGAGGCCAAGACTCCGCGGGGCGGGGCAGGCGGGCGGGTTGCTTCAGTTTCGAACTCCTCAATTGCTCAGCTCATGCATCTTTCTTTTCCCCAGCTCCACTTCGACGTGGCTGGCCTGAGGTGAGTGGTGGTGCGGTCGCCTGCCCACTTTGTTGCGCCTATTGCCATGCCACTTCAATATGGCTATCACCTACAGATCATCCTGCGCTTTCGTTTATCGGGTTAATTCACAGGCAACCCATATCAAACTCGTTAAAGACAGCTCAGCACGTCAATGCAGTTAGACATCACAGGCAATGCAAAGCGAAATTTACTCGTCATACTCGCCAATGACCACGAACTAGCGGCGACTACTGCCAACCGATGATATGATTCATCTCGACGAGAGCATGCAGGTATCGAAGCAATTGGCCCCGTTCACCTCTCATTCTAGCCGAAATCTCCCATCAATTGGCCAATGCCAATGACTGTTTTCCAAGACACATGAGTCAACAGAGAGTGTTAGAGCCAATATTCCAATTGACTTGCGAGTCATCGCGGTTTGATGCGGGCCTCGTCGGCAAACCGCCGTTAGCTTGTCCGGTTTCGGGGAGTTCGCGCCCTTTTCTCGATTAGAAGACACGAGTGACTGCATTTGCCTGTTGAAAACTTCGAAATGTGAAGAGTCAGTCAATTGGAGACAATGGGGCGGAGGATAAGAAATGAAATAAATGAAAACATAAATATTCTTGTCAATATGGGCCTTTTCGTGAGAATGGTCGATCCAAACTCTCTAGCAATTTCAACCGCATCAATAGTCCCATCATGACCTCCACCAAGTTTGGCAAGGCGCTCAAAGAGCAGCTTTTACTAGCTCCTGGGTGGCGGAACATGAACAATGGTGAGTTCAGCTAGTTTTGAACTACTCGACGCTTCAATCGGTTCTGTGTTGCCAACCAGTAGTCCAGGTTCTTTTGGTGTTGTCCCCCGAGTCATCAAAGACAAGCAGGTCGAATACCAGTTGCAGGAGGAGTCTAACCCAGACAAGTACATCCGATATGATCAGCCCAAGCTTCTCGATGCCTCTCGTCAAGCAATTGCAAAGTTTGTCAACGCACCCTCGGATACAGTCATCCTTGCGTCCAACGCGACTACGGCCGTGAACATCATCCTCCGAAATCTTGTCTGGGATCAAGACGGGAAGGATGAGATATTGTCCTTCTCAACCATCTATGGAGCCTGCGGCAAGACCATCAGCTACATCTGCGACTACAATGAACTTGTCTCACCTCGACTGATTGAGCTGCAATACCCGCTTGAGGATGAGGCCATCATCGAGAAGTTCCGAGACGCCATCCAGGCATCAAAAGCGGCAGGGAAGCGCCCCAAGCTCGCCTGCTTCGACACCGTCTCGTCGCTCCCCGGCGTGTGCTTCCCCTACAAGGAGCTCACCAGGATATGCCGCGAGGAAGGGATCCTGAGCCTCGTCGACGGCGCCCAGGGCGTCGGCATGATCCCCCTCGACATGACGGCCCTGGACCCGGACTTCTTCCTCTCCAACTGCCACAAGTGGATCAACACGCCCAAGGGATGCGCGTTCATGTACATACCCGTTCGGAATCAGGGCTTGCTCGTCAGCACCATGCCGACGAGCCATGGATACGTGCCCAAGACGGGGAAGGCCTTCGTCAATCCCCTCCCGACCGACCCCTCCAAGTCGGCGTTCATCCAGAAGTTTCAGTTTGTGGGGACGATTGACACCAGCTCCCTCGTCTGCTTGAAGGATGCTCTGGAGTACCGGGCCAACGTGTTTGGAACTGAGGAAGAGATCATGGGCTACCTCTGGACACTGGCCAAGCAGGGTGGTAAAAAGGTCGCCGAGATCCTTGGAACCGACATCATCGAGAACTCAAAGGGAACGTTGACCAACTGCGCCCTGGTCAATATCTGGCTACCCGTCAAGGTGGGCACCACCGCGGCCACGCCCGCCCCTGGCCCCAACGACGTTGTGCTGTCGGAGGAGGATTCGCCGAAAGCTCTGGCCTGGGCCGCGCAGCTCCTGGTTGAGGAGTATAAGACGTTTGTTCCTTTTGTTCTTCATAACAACCAGTGGTTTGTCCGAATCAGCGCGCAGATCTATCTCGAGTTGGAGGACTTTGAGTGGCTCGCGAATGTCTTGAAGGAGGTGGTTGAGCGACTTAGGGCAGGGGAGTTCAAGAATCAGTCTTGAAAGGGGTTTAGCAGGACATGTTGAGAGGCTAGATAGTTTCAAAAAGCCAAAAAAAATTTCCATAAAGCAAATAGAAATTGGGTTCATTATTCAAACCAATAAATGAGGAGACGCTTCCGGGTAGACAGTTGATCTCAAACCCGAAAGTATCTTGAATTGTCTATCAAGTACTATGTATTTAGCTGAATTGTAGGTTAATAAGGGCAACAAAGTGTGAAAACTATGTGACTACCCGGAAACTACAAATATCCCAGGTTCGGGCTGCCAGAATGCGTGAATCCCGGTGATTTAAGAACTACTCTCACATGGTATGTCCACGGAGGTTTTGCATGTTCTCTTGATCCCTGATGCATGTTATATGGAACGCACCAATAATTTCGAATTACTAGACGAGGCCACGATGGTTCGTTCGAAAACTGAGAAGGTGGGATGAATGAAGAAACTTGGTAGAAGCGAAAGCATTTGATGGGATATAACGCCATTCCACCCAACGCTCGAAGTAATCCTTCAATTATCGGGATTGCTCTATCAATAGTGTATTCTAACCGCGAGCATTCCCTCTCAAAGGCCAAACCCGAATAATTTACATCCACATTATAGACAAAAAGAAGATATCGAGGGCGTATAGCTTCACAGGCTCATATGTCATGAATGATCAGCGGCATGAAAGTAGGTAGTTAGACCCAGATTAATACATGTTGATCTAATCTCAAGTTATGCTTTTACTATTTTAAATTTCTCCAAAACCCGCCTTTCCCAAATGCATTTGTTTTGCAAATTTCTACGTCTATATACCGTTTACAGCTTCCCAGCGCGCTTGCCGGTCCAGGTGGCAATGGCGTCCATCAGAGGAGGGCTGAGAGAGTCGTAGGTCTCGAGACCGATGGACTTGAACTTGGATCGGACCTCACCGATCTTCTCGGGGTCGAACCCTTGCTCGATGATGGAGGAGACAAAGGCGGCGAACTGGGGCTCCTGCCAGCCCTTCTCGCTGGAGAGCTCGACGTGGACAAAGTCGAGCCCCTTGAAGGGGTGCTCGTTCTCAATGCGGCCGTACAGGTGGACGCCGCAGTCCTTGCAGGCGTGGCGCTGGATGGCGGCGGTCTTGTCGACGATCTGGAGCTTGCTCTCGTTGGCGGTGACCTTGACCTGGTCCTTGGGGATGACGGCGATGACGGAGAAGAGGGCGCCCTTGGGCTTCCAGCATTTGGAGCAGCCGCAGGCGTGGTTGTGGAGGACGTTTCCGGCGAGGGTGACCTCGACGGGGTTGCTGGAGCAGTGGCACCGGAGCTTGCCGCCAGAGAAGCTGGCGCTGCCCTTGGTGAAGCCGTTGTCGAGGGACGGGTGGAGAGAGAAGGCCATTGTGAGGGACTGGGGTATTCAACGACTGGGATTGATTGGTCGGTATGGATGATTGATTTGGGGATGATGAACTATTCCAGCGCACCTTGATGGGCTCACCATCAAGGTGTTTTTATACTTGGGCCGTCTATAAAGATTGGCGACCTCCTTGGATTAAGCTCTGCGCCAATCTCAGGAAGCTACCCCGAGCTATCACCGAGCTGGATGCCATCGGGAGACTCCATTCCCCGCACTGCGATTGAAGCTGCCATTTGGAGTACATGAGGGGCAGGCCATTGGCCGATCTCACTGGCGCATGCAGGTTTCATGAGCGGAGGCGGTTCCGATCCAAGTTAGTTTACGCGCGCTGGAGATGGCGGATTGCGTGCTGCCGCGCGACCTCGAGATTGCCCCTGGCGGGATTCACACTACGGCAGGAGGAGCCTATAGTCTGCGACTGATTGACTCGGGTCGATAAGACAATGGCCTATTCCAGGCAAACTATGCGGTTCTTCGGACTTCAGCCTCCATGTTGCTCCGCCGGAATCGGGAGAGAGCCGGCAATCGGGATCCTGAGCTTGATTCTGGAAGAATATGGAATCAAATGCTCTCCATTCTTGACTCTGTCTGTACATGGATCTATTAAGAGACGCCTCAGGCACCCGTATTTAGGAAACTGTCTCCAAGCAGGGGAACTTTTTCCCATTGGAGGGAATTTTCCCCAAGTATGGACTCTGAAGGCTCAACCTGCCGTTGTAGAGTTGAGTCGATGTCAACCAAGCGTACATTAGGAAATTACATCACCATGACAACTATCGACAGCGTATGAGAAGAGTCTTCTAAAAAAGAGAAAAAGGCAAGACATGTTTCGCTTTCTATACTTTAATCAAGGACTAGCGCTATGAACAAATATACAAGGCCAATTTATGGCATAATTTATAGAAAACTCCAACCGCCTGAGCGTACGCTTACAATCCGGCACAACTGCTCTCTACGCCATCTCATGGACCCTCCCCGGAGTATGCAGCTCGCTCGGTGTCGGCTCCGAGCCTGTTAACTCGGGTGGCACCGGCCGCGAACCCAGCAACTCGCTTGTTGCTTGGCTCGGCGAGGGAGACTGCCGACTTGAAGCCACGCTGTGGTTTTGTAGCTCCTGGATCTTGGGGGGGTCATAATGCTGAGAAAGTGGGTGGCCGTTGCTCTGGTCATTGATCTGGGCCTCGTTCTGGCCTTGGTTCTGCCTCTCCTGTCGCCGTTTCCAGAAGTAGACGGCGCCGAGTATGAGCAGGCAGCAGACAACTCCCACACCGGCACCGATCCCAGCCTTTGCTCCGGTTGACAAACCCCCTCCGTCGTCATTGCTAGACGTAGAATCGTCACTGGTTGTGTTGGCTTCCTTCCATACACCTTTCCATGAGTCCTCCCAGCTGGTGTCGCTCTTCCTGATAGTCGCGTCTGTGGTTGCGATTTGCAAGACATTGGAAGTAGTTGGAATGTTCGGACCTGGCGCCTGAGCGATCCACCATTTGTTCACGTTCAGGTCCCAATTCCCTCCGAGAAACGCATCCTGTAGAAATGCCCTGCCGAGAACATATCTCCCATTTTCGTTTACATGGCACGGGAAGTATTGCGTGGGGGTGTCGACTAGAGGTGCCGTTAGAGTTAAGTTGAGGTGCATGAACGGGACGCGGATCTTAATCGGGTTGGAGTTGCCGCTGGACGTGAACGAAAAGCTCAAAGCCGTGGCCGAAGGGACGATTTCCTTATATTTTTCCGAGCTTGTATTCCAGAGGTAGAGACCAAGCATCTTATCAAAGGTGACAGGGAGGTGGCTGGCAATGTTGTCACAAGTTGTCTTGGGCAAGGTCAGATAGGGGGAGCAGCCGTCAATCATAACCTTGAACGTGATCGGCATCGACGAGTTCCCCTCCGTAAGTAGACCTGACTTGGTAGAATTGAAATCGAATGGTGACTTTCCATTGATGACGTCAATTCCAATATCCTGCAGAGTGGTAACAGGGTCCTTGAAATCCTTTTCATTGATGATGGGATCACCCACAACGCGGTTCCTGTCATACCCGCCGAACCAGAGGGAGCCTGCGAGATCAGGCTCCACCGAGCCGATGTGCAAGCCGAAAGAGTTGGACGGTGTGTAGCCCTGATCCCATAAAAACCCGGGAGGCATGTTGGCCTTGACTTTGGGGGCGCCGTCGACTGCTGGAAGGAGATCCGCATTCGTGCCGCCCTTGCTTCCCACACTCAAGCAACCAGCAAAGAACGGTGCCGTCGTCCCAGGGTACTTGATTTTGGAGGCGGGAGATTTAATGAGGGCGAGACTCGTATTGGTCACGGTCACTCCATTGATATCGATGTCATCCACATAACGTATCGAATCGCCACCTCCGAGGTTCATACCAAGCTGGAAGTAGTCGTAATCGGAGGGATCCTTGATATTAGCACCACTTCCAGAGTGATTTCTGTTGTATGTGCCAGCCTCGGAGGCATAACAGGTCCCATCACCGCAGTATTCATCTTCTATCAGCCATGTCTCCCAATTGGTTCCCGGAAAGAGGCATATTTCTTTTCCGCCTATGTTGGTCTTGACTGCGCGCCAAGGGCCATCCGGACCGAAGGCTTTGTTGCTCCATAACACCTCCTTTGGATAGGTGGTCGCCAAAGCGGTAAGGATGAAGGTAGAAACGGTTAATGATAGTGCCAAAGACATGGTTGGATGCCCTGCCTCTTCTAGGTTGGCGAGCGATTAGATTAACAAATTAATGAAAGCACACGGGTGAAGGAAGGTGTGCCGTGCCACAGAAGTATGATGGTTAGGAACACAATGAAAGGGAAACCTCGTCAACAAAAAAAAAAGCAATGGGATACTACAAAGAAAAAGTGGCAGCAAGTAGAGTATAATAAGAGGATCCAGGTTTGTTTTCTACATATAGTATTTTGTAATAAGAATAATGAACGCTGCCACCAATGGGAAGCAAAGTCTAAGCCTCCGCAACCCTCGCCATACTAACATTGCTCTAGGGATGACCTCTTTGCCCTGGTGGGTAAGATATGGCGACAAATTTCTGGACCTTGCAGGAAACCGTCCATTAGATCACCGTTAACTGGTCAGTTGTTTGTACCAAGATTCACACCATCCTGATTGTGGAGTTGGAGAGTTGCCCATATACAGGGGGCGGACAAAAGACCCTCTCTCAGCTTGCAAAAGAACAATTCCTTCAGGGCGAGAACTACCGCAGCAACCAATTGAAATCAACCAAGCTTCTGTACCAATCAGAGGGGTGGTTGGGCCGAAAGGCTACTATATTTGGATTAGGGATACCGTTAGAACTCAGCTGTTTCAGCTTATAGAACTCACGCAACCCATCAGTAATTCAAACTCCGGAGACTAGATTCAACATCATCTATCAGGCTGCCAAGTTCATTGTTTTTCTTTTCTCCTTCAGGCTTGTTCTTCTCAAGCGCAGAGTGGGCAGCTTTTCTCGAAATTACGTGGAAAGCTTTAGACGTGGCTGTTGTTTCAGCTTGGACCGACTAGACAGCATCGATGGCCGCAGGGCTGAGGGAACAACGAATCTAGAGTCATGCATGCATACATGACGGCATCAAACCTAGGCTAAAACGTATTCATGCTTTGCACACGGCAGACTAGCTCGTCCGCTTCCGGAATCATCTCCGTGTGTGCATCACTGAAGCCATGTCTACTGCTACTTACCTGAGCCCCTTTGCTACCAGCGTGGAAATGGCTCGATAGAATATTGGCCACCAAAGTTCCCTTCCGCCTTATCAAGCGCCTTATGCAGGCTGACCTGGTATTTTGACGTGCATTTCTACCCCTTCTACGTCGCACGTGGGTGGGCTGTTTATTTTACTCAACTGTGAGTGCCGTGAGACTACGCCCCAATCATACGCAGACGTTCCACCGTTGTGGCAATTGTAATGTAGCGTTGTTCGAGTAATTTGACCTGCGCCATTGCGAACATTACTTCACTTACCAGCTATAGCCATGGTCGAGAGGAGGTTTATCACCTCTATTTTGATCACGCTCTCCCTCATGCTACCCTGTTCCAGCGGCATGCCGGTAACAGAATTCTTCCTTCTTTGACATCCATCTTCGAAATCCAATTTTCTTTCGTGGCAAAGGTGCTATACCTTCGCCCCCAAATCAACCTGCAGTCAGACCACGCAAAGCCAGCTGAAATCGTGAACCCTGCTGCCTGGGGGTAAATTCACCTCAAACCATCTGTGTAGATGTGTGCCTTGGATCATGCAGCTTCGCCCCTTCCTTAGCCTTTGCTTGGGTCGTCTTACTTAGACCAATCCCTTAAGTCCAACGTTGTAAAGAGGCAAAGCAGAGCCCCCCGAGATAGCCTTCCCTCCTACAAGTCTGTGTTAATCAATAGTCAGGAAACAAGCCATTGAAAGAAGACGACCATTTATTTGGCGTATGTCTGAGAGTCATGGTTTTAACCTACCTAGCTGCTCCCAGTGAGTTCTAGCCAACTACTAAAATACGAAGATCTGATGAGAGAGAGTGATGTTGTCACAAGATACGCAAAAATAACCAGCGTCACGGATCGGCCCGTTTCGACTGCGATAATCTCAAGTAATAGCCATACCAGGGGCTGAAATCGGTTCCTAAAACTCTGACGTGCATTAGAACACACGTGGATCGCCTTGCTCTTGTTTTGGTCCTCGAGGTGTTTGGGCGACTAGGTTTCAATCGATGAGCTTGTATGTCATTCGCTTGCACATCGTATCCATGATACTCATCTTTCCACAACCCAAACTGTGGCCAGCTAATATGTGTACTTGTAAAGATGTGGTACAAATCTCCTCCAGTGGTAGCATATCAAACTCAGATTGAAAGCAGAGGGTGTTGGGTAACGATACTTCTCTCGCCCTTGGCCTGGAGTCTCATTTCCGCCAACGTCTCAGCCCTAAAGATTCGGGCAGTTTGCATCGCCAAACTCAGTAGATACTTCAGGCGATAGTTGTGGGTAGATTGGCTGTTTACAGTATTGGTCTGGATAACGGGATCTCAGAAACAATCATGATGGGTCAAGGCAACTCATCGCTGGAAGGCAATTTGGCAATGTATACTACTGGCCTCGTCATTGCGGAAATCGTGGATCAGGCAATAATGAAGTCAAGAAAATAAACGAGCTGTTGCGCTGAAACGATCGACACCTTTCGTCCAGGATACAGCAATGATTTGCATGGTTAGCCCCAAGATGCTCGGTATTATACCAATCGGGACATCCCTCGCACACTTAAAAAAAGGAAGCCAGATAGAATGCAGAAAGTCGATTCAGGAACGCGCAATTGGTCCCCAGAACCCGGAATCGCCTCTGTTTGAGAATCAAGCTTAGATCCTCCGATTGGGCTCGGGTCCGAAGATCACAAGGGGACCCATCAATCAAAAACAGTGAATCGCCATCATGTTGCCTCATCAAGCAAGTGCCCTTTGAAACACGGCAACGTGCACCACATTTGACTCTGGGATTCCTAGTACCCGCCAGTGCCAAGCTTTAGGAACGCGGATCGTAGGCGATGGATCATGCCAGTCCCATCGTTGAAACGACCCGGCATGGCCTCTCCCGGAAATGAGCGTGTAGATCAAGTCGCTGCTTGGAAGGAGAAATGGCTAGGGGCGACAAAAATGGGCATTGATATCTTGGCTTTCAGGCGCTGTAAATGGGAGAATACTTCACTCTACGTATTAATAAACTGCTTTGCCGTCACCACGCTCTTTCTCTAAACCATCCCATCTCTCAATCCCCAGTCTCCAGCCCAGCGATATCGCCACCAGCTAGGAAAATGAGAGTCCAGCAGATGCTCCAACTCGCCGCCATGGCCCCCCTCGCCATGGCAGTTGACCTCTGCGACCAGTTCGCCTACCACAACGAGGCTGGCTGGTACTTCAACAACAACGAGTGGGGGTCCGGCTCCGGCTCTGGCGACCAGTGCACCCACGTCGACAGCGTCGGCTCCTCTGGCGTCTCCTGGCACACCGAGTGGTCGTGGTCGGGCGGCGAGAACAACGTGAAGAGCTACCCATACTCTGGCCGCGAGCTCAGCGACAAGAAGCTCGTCAACACCATCGGCAAGATCCCCTCCGGTGCCGATTGGTCCTACAGCGGCAACGACATCCGTGCCAACGTCGCCTATGATATCTTCACAGCTGCCGACCCCAACCACGAGATCAGCAGCGGTGACCACGAGCTCATGATCTGGTAGGAGGCCTCCCGGGTTTTGGATATTAATCAAACATTGGGTTTCTTTCGTGACTAACGAATATCCGTAACACGACAGGCTCGCTAGACTTGGCGGTGTCTACCCCATCGGCCAGTCCACCGGCACCGTCCAGGCTGCCGGCCGCAGCTGGGAGCTCTATGTCGGCTACAACGGCGCCATGAAGGTCTACAGCTTCATCGCCCCGGAGCAGATCAACAACTTCGATGGCGATGTCAAGGAGTTCTTCAACGTCATCACCGAGCAGCAGGGCTTCCCCGCGGACAGCCAGCACCTCATCAGTAAGTTCATCTATTAAGCAAGAAACCGACCTTATAAATTACAATTAGCCGAGGGCAGCGTGCTGACTTTCATTAGCCCTCCAATTCGGTACCGAGCCCTTCACTGGCAGCAACGCCCGGTTCGACGTCCACCACTGGAGCGGTAGCGTCGAGTAGGATACTTGGCCCAAGAGACAGGTGCTAGTGTCTGTCATTGAGAGAGTATCACATGGTGGCATTTCAAGATGAGTAAATATGGCACATAGATGAATATGTATTTTAAAGAAACCAAGCCTTTTGAGGCCGCTTGAGACGATGCTGTGGCGAAGATGATGCGAAGCTGTAGGGGGAGAACTGTATGATTAAATACCTAGTGGCTGTAGTAATTATAAGCCTGTGGCGGGGTCCGTGTTACAGTACCAATTACTTCTAACACTGTGTTTTGTGCTTCTGAGCTCCGGTGTTGTGTCCACCCTGAGCTGTGAATACAGTGCGAACTCTCCAATCCCAACCGCCAGAAAAAGATCAACACAGTCAATTCAACGATACCCAAAGACAGATAACCGGTGAAAAACAACAATACACCACCCGTTCTAGCTTGATATTCAGGTTTTCACTTAATTCTGTATTTAATAAGCACGTCAAATCCTCCACAATGCCGCCTACCGAGCTTCCAGCCTCTGGCAACCCGCTGTACGTGAACCACCAAACCTACACTCACCTTCACAGATGAGCCAACAGGCTAACCTTAACCCCAGAGTCTTCTTCGACATCACTCTTGGAGGTTAGTTTCGCGCACTCCAAGTCATCTATGATCAGTCACAATGATCATTATCGGCCATTCCCCCTTGAATCTAACCAGCTTGAATTCTAGGCGAACCTCTAGGCCGCATCAAGTTCGAGCTATTCAAAAACGTAGTCCCCAAAACCGCCGAGAACTTCCGCCAGTTCTGCACCGGAGAGGCCAAGAACAGCGTCGGTCGCCCCCAGGGCTACAAGGGCTCCAAGTTCCACCGAATTGTGCGTATCCCTCCACCCCCTGCCTCCCTTGCCGAGGGCTGTCCCTCTTGAATCGCCGAGGGGCGAGTTCCAATATCCCCATCGATATATCGTCCCTTACTAACACTGGTCAAATCAGATACCCAATTTCATGTGCCAGGGCGGCGACTTTCTCAACGGTGACGGCACCGGCTCCACGACCATTTGGGGCTTCAAGGCGTTTGAGGACGAGAACTTCAACCTGAAGCACGACCAGCCTGGCCTTCTCTCCATGGCGGTACGTATCCGCTTCAAGTAGATTTTCTATGTATGTTTTTGCTAACAGTGGCTCTTAGAACGCTGGCCCCAACTCCAACGGGAGCCAGTTCTTCATCACCACAGTCCCAACCCCATTTCTGGACAACAAGCACGTGGTGTTTGGCAAGGTTGTTGAGGGTATGGATATTGTAAAGAAGATGGAGGCGACCAAGACCGGGTACCGAGGAAAGGACGTCCCCAACATGGACATTGTCATTTCTCAGTGCGGCGAGATGTGAGAAGCATAGGCCCGATTGGCTATTGTTCTCTTATGAATGCATCCGAAAGAGAGTCATGAATACCCATAAAGAAAGTTCTGGCAAAGGCATATTCACACTGGTTACAAAATCACTTGACTCCAAATATGAAGCTCCGGAAGTATGGGCATTATGTTTGCAACATCTACGACACAAAGCCACCTCACTACGAACAAGAAGCCTTTTGTGTGTGTGTGTGTGTGACGCATTTTTATTGTGCCTACCTAAGTTAGACAAGCTCTCCTGTTTTGCATATATGCCGTGCGCACAGGCTAAGGTAGCCTCGAATGCTAATCTGACCGTGACCAAATGCCCGAACTCAATCAGGGCTTCAATATTGAAGAAGAAAGAGAAGAAAAAAAACCGAACCGCGCCATATGTTTTGACACCGAAATCTGCCCTGCCTACCCCTCCCAATGAGTCTATCCCTGGTATCTCAAAGCGCCTCTTGTAAATCGAAATCAAAATAAAATAAACAAAGAATGAAAAAATTTTGCCGCCTTCTATAATCAATGCCGCTTTGTCATGTATTGGCTCTGTGCTAGGCTTTTGAAATTTGGTAAGCATAATTGAACAGCAAATGATTTTTGAGCGTGTGAGCAAGATGGCTACCCACCACAGTAAGCCAAGTGAATGCAATGGCAGCGACAAGAGTCAAGACGACGAATCTCCACGAAGGGCAGAGCCTAGCTAGCTCTAGTCTTCGTTGAAACCTCTTCTCTAGGAAGAAGGAGAAGTAATCGACGTAGAGAATCCGGAGTTGATGTGAATGAACACACCATTCATGCCAGCGCCCGTCGGTGTCGCTGGTCTAGAGCTAGCCGTGGAGCTGCTGGTAGGTGTCCCCTTGGGATAGACGGTGGTGTATTGCGTGTCGATATCCGTGACTGTCTGGTAGATGGTTGACCTGCTGTGGCAGCAATCACCACCAGAGCCACCACCGGACGTTGTTACGTACACAGTAGAGACTACAGTAGTAGCTGGGATTGTCTCTGTCACTGTCACTGTAGCCGTGGCACCGTTACCTGGAGCCGAAGTAGAACTCTGCTTCGCGGAAGTGTGTGTTGGCGTAGTTGAAGTAGAGCTGGCGCTAGGCTGGACCGAGCTGTTATCACCCCCATCACCTAAGTTGACATTGACATCAAAGTTAGTCTTGAGTTGAGAGGCGATAGCCATGTTGAAGACGTCCGAGAGCCCAGAAGAGGAACTCTCGGTATTGGCCTTGGTAGAGTAACCGGACTTTTCGACGATCTTGATATCAAGGGTGCTGGCGTAGCTTTCATTGGTGGCGATGGCCTGCATGGTGAATCCATTGGGGTCCTTCTCGCCCCGCATGAAAGTGCCGGCCCAAGGGTAGATGCCGTTCTTCGTAGCCTCCATGTCAACGACCTCTGGGTTCAGGTTGGGCCAATCCCAGTACCAGTAAATGGTGTAGATTGAACCAGGCTTGAGATCATCAGGAAGCTGGAGATCCGACTGGCAAGCGAGCGGGGTGCTGGGGTTCGTCTTGAGAGCCTGGGCTCGGCTAAGTGCCATCCCTTCGTTGCGAGCCTCGTAACACTGGCCATCGTCGTAGTTGCGGGTAGACAGAAGCTTGCCCCTGCCATCACCGCCGGTGCCTTCAGTGTTCCACTTCAGGTGGATGTCAAAAAGCTTCTCGTCATCCTTGGGATCAGCTGTGCCGTAGAGGAAAACAGTGCCCCGGTTGTATGGCTTGAGGGGGTTAGTTTGGGGTTTTGTGGTGTGTCCGTTTTCAAGATGAGTGATGGCGATGAAATCACCAGGGGCAGCCTCGAGCATGGGGAAAGATGGATTGGCATCAAAGGCAGCCTTGTTGATCTTCTCATCGCCTGTGTAGAAGGCCGTGCCGGTATACGGAAGTCGCAGGAGAACCTTCTCATCATTGAAAGAGGGATCCGAGCGAGGAATGTACCCACGAGGGTAACCCTCTGCTCCAAAGAAAGTTTGGTTGGCAGCATTGATCTTGATAGCGCGTTCTATCCAGGAATGCGCATCAACAGAGTTAGTGAGAGCCAGAAGTGAAGTGGCAATGAGGCCTGCTCGAGCCATAGAAAAGAAATTGCGCATATTGCCGAAGCTTGTGCGCCAAAGTGAGCGTGTTTGTAGTTGGAATTCCAGAAATGGAGGAAAATATGAGGAAATGAGAACTGGGTTCTTGATGAGATGGTGTTTTCTCTCCAGGAGAAGTGTTGCAAAAATGTAGAAATTTGTGTGGTAGAATCAAAGTGGGTGAAGAAAATAAGAAAGAAGAGAGAGAGAGAAAAGGCTCTGGGAGAAGAGAAATATAAAGGGAGCCGTGTACTGCCCTAAGTCGTGTGTGCCAGGCGTGAACAGCCGGCGGAAACAGTTCTGAGCGTGTTCTGAAGGAAATCTGAGAAGGACACCCGCTAAGCACAAGAAGGCGACGCAGTGTGTTTTTGTACAGAATGCGACAAAGACGAACACCCTGATTTGATCTAATATCTCGTCCCCTTTCTACCCCAATGCCACCTCTTTGGAATTGCCAGTCAGGTAGATCTCGTTCTTTGAACAAACAGTGAATCAACGCCAATGGAGGACCGAGTGGGAATGCCGACAGTAGTATGTGATGCGAAGAAACAGAAGATGGGATGACACAGTCAATGCATGTGAGAAATACTCAGTCCAGCTGAGTGGGAGTGAGAAGAAACAGAGAAGAGAGGAATGCAAGTAGGTGCCGCCTGTTCATGACTCTAGCTCTGCATGCTTGTTCGAAGTCTGCACATAATACGGGATGGGGACGAAGGTAGTATGATCGACAGCCAGCTGGAGATAAAAGAGAAAACTAGAGAACTGGGATCGGAGAAAGGAATCAATATCACTAGGAAGAAAGAGAAGAAAGGCGAGCTGCGATCAAGGAGGCACCAGTGGCCATACATAGGAAACCAGAACAAGGCTCTGCTCTTGAGTAACAACAAGGCAGCGACGGACACCAATTAAAGAGCCACCGCGAGCCCAACTCTCTTACACGCAACTTCTAACCGCGACCTATAGACCGATGCGGCCTTGCGGCGGGCCGCAACTTGCAAGGGTCGAGCCCAGGCAAACAGGATACCGAGTGAGTCGATGGACTGATGACAGGCAGAAGATGCATGATGGTGTCTCGGTAGACGCTGGCGGGCCATGTACCCCACCGTACATTTTGCAGTGGCAGGGTACCTGCTGTGGCTCGAACCGCTAGGGGTCGAGGCCGGGGCGCACGTTCCAGAAAATTAGCGCCCAAGGCCGGCGATTGGCTGGCAGAGGCCCATTGCCGCCTGCGACCTGGCAATTAACAGCAGCACGGCAGCAGACAGTGGACACGCGCTATTTCGGGTGCTGTGCTCTAAATTAATGTCCTGTCCCTCCAGCCATTCGCCTGCTCTTCGTTTCTTGATTTTGACTCTCCGTCTCTCTGGCTTGTCCCTGTCCGTGCCTGTGCCTGTCCTGGGTCCGGGCGGGCTCCCTCCCACACCGTCCTCTGCTCTCCAATCGGCTCCCTCCGTCGGATCCTGTACAACCTCTCGCCCTCATCCCGTCCCGATGCAATTTCTGGTCGCGCGGCTGCAACCTCGCTCATGCACGAGTCGAGTCCTGATGGGTACCGGGCCAAGGAAAGGCGAAACGCTGGGCGGCTTGACTCAGAGCAGAGTTTGCGTCTCTCGCCATTGTATTTTTACCTCACTCTTGTGTTCTGCGTTTGATCAAGCGCCCGGCCCAGAGCCTCGCCCAGCAAAACCTTCTAACCCAATCAACCAAACATTGCTTTTATTTGGAACAAGTTAATGGGGTCATCATATCATTCCATGCGCCTCACATACTAGGTTCCCGGGCCGTTTCAGTCCCGCTGTGAGAGCTGTCTTGATCATGCCCAAACCTCCCCTTCGTGCTGTGTCACCGTGTCCTGTGAACCATGTCACACATCGGCCTACATGTGCATCGAGTGCCCAAGATCGGCCGGCCGTCGTGCAAGTCATCGTTTCATGGTTGCATTGTACATCGATATCATTTGCCAGCGGCGCCCCCATCCCCCATGACGTCAAATATGTGAAGTTGACCTGCTCCAACATATAAAGTATCATACCGATGTTTGCAGATTGTGCTTCTGTTGATAAAACCTGCTTGTTCTCCTGGAGCTCTCACAGATAAGCAGTCAACCAGTCTCGTCTTGCTTCTCTGCAATGTAGATCTCACCGATATCGAACACTCACTCCCCACCCAATCATCAGCCACACGACGTTTGGCTCAGGAACAGTCTGAGTTTCAACCACTCTCCCTTCCCCCAACTCAAATCCACGTGTTTCATTGCCCATTCTGTTTGAGCTCCTCCCGAACCATCGGGTTGGCGCCTCAGTCACGGAACCCAGACCTGTCTTTTCCTCTCGTTGCTTTTTCGACTTTGTGAATAAAGTGGGCGGAGCACGCCGAACCCATCGTTTCTCACTCACACCGTCACCAAGGTTTCAACAACCGCCATCACAAACCCTCCCGCAACACGCGTCCTTCCCTGCTTTTTTAGTTTGGAGATAGCATTTCCCACCAGTCCTAGCCTCTGCCGAGCTGTCAGGCTGCTGGTAGGCTGGCGAGGCCTCTGCGTAAGCCCTGGTCCACACAGATTTCACCGCCGGTGCACGAAATCCAATAGACCTTGGATGAATTCCAGCAACCCAGTTTCACTTAGCCCAAGGTAGTTTCACTTCACCGGCACATCGACTATCTCGCACGTTTATAGGTATCCAATTAATTATCATATCATATCCTAACCTTCTATGCCCACATGCGTGGCATCATGAACAGAAGCAGGCAAGAAGCCAGATCGGATCTAAACCTTATCCCTTCCCCCCCGCGTCCATTTTATTTCCCATATCGAACAAACAAACAAGTGACAATGACACCCATTAGCGAAAAGCAAGAACCAAGCAAGAGAGAATTCGTTCCATGCCCTATATGGTATTACGTTAAAAACGCCCTAGATCTGCGCCCGGCGCCTCATGCAACCGACCCATCAATGCATCCTATTACCATCTAGCCCCCCTCCAGCCCCTTTCCTCGCTTTCTACCAGCCCGTCGTGACAGACACATGCGGATCCAGCGCATCTGTGCGTCGCCTCTTCATCGCCCTGGGGCTCCCCTCCCTCACCATCGCCGGCGGCGGCGGCGGCACCCCTGACGACGCGCCCCAGTGCACGGGATTCCACATGTTGGCGTGCTCGAGCTGCTTGGGCGCCGACATGGGCGGCGGCACCGCGGAGGCTGCTCCCACCGCGGCACCCCAGTCCGCGCTGCCCGACGTGCTCGTCGCGGCCGTCGACGTGCTGCCCCAGCTGTCCAGCGTGGACATGTCCCAGCCCTCGAGGCTCGTGCCGTTGCTGCTGCTCGAGCTCTGGCCGTGCGCCGCCGTGCCGTCGTACACGAGGTGGCTGGTCAGGTCGAGCGAGCCGGCGCCGGCGGCCCCCATGTACGGGTGGACGACGGCCGGCATGGGCTTGACCTCGGAGAAGGTGGTGACGGCCGAGGGGGGCGCCGCGTCGAAGTAGGTCGTCGGCGTGTGCGTCATGGCCGCGGGAGTCTGCGTCTCGGGCGCGCACGTGGGCGGCATGAAGTGGCTGACGCTGCCGGGGGCGTCGAAGCTGCCGGCGGTGGTGGAGTAGGATCCGTGGACCGACGCCGAGGGGGGAGGCGTCGCCAGCCCGCTGGGGAAGGAGTCGAACATGGACATGCTGCTGCCCGCGGGCGGCACCTGGCTCAAGCCCACGGTGCTGTCCCAGGCCTGGTTGAACGTCTCGTTCATGGCCGCCGTGATGTGCTGGCTGATGCTCGGCGTCGGCGACATGACAGCGTCCCTCGGGACGGCCGAAACCGGGGCTGAGGGGTAGACGAGGGCTTTCTGCTGGTGGTATCGGGACATGGGGTCGTTGACCGTCAACCAACGCCAGGTGGTGCCCGAGGGTCGAAAGACGGGGTTGTACTTGTACCATTGGTTGGTCGTGCTGAATCGCCAGAAGATGATGGCCTGGCGGGTCCATCGCGACGAGTCAGGGGCGCATGACCAAAGCTCCTGATACATGGCCACCTTGCAGATGAGGTCGCTGCCTGTTGGCTCCCGTCTGGCCCAAGCTGAGGCGTCACCCTCATCCTCTGACCGCTTGCGCTTGCTTCCGGCCCTCTCCATGTCGAGCCTCTTGTCCCCGTGCTTGTTGCGCTTCTCCTTCTTCTTCTGGTGCTCGGCATCTGGGTAGTGCACTGCAGTGCTGAGAATGCTCGCCCACTCGACGGCGGGGAAGGGGACGTGGATGTCTTGTCGAGGGCGCATGTGGCACTCGCAGTCACTTCGAGAGTCGCCGCATCCCTTGCGGTGGATCCCGCTTTCATTAATGTACACCTTTGGGGGCGAGTCCTCGCTGTGCAACTCCTCAGGCCGTGTCAATTTGGTCACACACTTCCATCGGTGGTTCTGAAGCCCTGGGCGGGTAACAGCCACCTCGACGAACCCGGTGATCTCTGAGCCCGATGGGAACTTGGCATCATCATTGAGCTCAACGGTGGTGCACATCTCCAAGAGGAGGCACTCTTCGTCTCGGGTAGGCAGCTCGAGAGTATCGTACAAAGCCGGGGCCTCCTTCTGCCACCTTCGAGTCACCGTCTTGACACAAGCAGAGGTGGAGCGGTCCAGAGACCTCGTGTACTCGTGCAGCAGCACATCCTTGCCTAGAATGTTGGGCCCGTCGTCGCAGTTGGCGTACTTGTTCAAGTGAGGGAAGGAGGCCGGGTCGAGGGGCTGGTTGTTGGCGTCATACGCAATCTCATCGCGGAACTCGACATCGGGCGACGAAACAAAGATCTCGCACGTCTTGGGCCTGACGCTGATGGCCGACTGCAGTGCCAGCAGCTGGGAGAAGTATTCATAATTGGGTTTCACCTCGGGCACTCTGCCCTCTGCGAGCGCGGTCAGGACGGGGTTCGACTTGAAAGACTCCTGCTCCTCTTCCTCATAGAAGTCATCCGAGTTCGTCGTTCCGGGCTCCTTCTTCTCTTCTGCGGGAAACAGGAAGTGAACTAAAAAAAAAAAGCATCAGGTCAGCCAGGGAGCGATGAAACAAGGGTGAGTATCGAGATATCCTTACAGCAACGCAAGTCCTCAAAGAACTTCTTTACGACCTGCATGTGACTTGAAACCTGTTTCCGACCCATCTGTTCGATGCTGTCATTGCTGTTGTCAATGCGAAAGATCTCCTTGCTTCCCAGGAGTGCGACGCAGATGACAAAGATGTATTCGCTGATCAGCATGTTGCGTCCGTGGAGCTTGCCCCCCATCGAGAACTTGCGTCGACCCATATGCGGCATCAAGAGCACGGCTGTTGGTTGTTTCCAAACCCGTCAGTAAGCTGCACATCCTTGCGTCGACGACCCGCAAAGCTCAAAGGGATTTTCACTTACAGTCGACAAAAGCATCCTCGAGCTCTGGTCGCCGCCAGACTCCACCCTTGTCCTTTTGCGTATCTTTATGGGCTTGCCTATTCCGGTACTGTCGGAAAGCGGGCCAGAAGTAGAGAGGATTGACGCCATTTCGCGGTCTCCGTTGGTAGCGAGGTGCCTGGTGTCGAGGAGTCTGAAGACGATGGAGGCAGTCGAACGACTGCGAGGGTACGATGGGCGGCGGGATGGTGCTGGGCATGGGTGGTGATAGCCCATCTGTGTAACAGGATAACATGCCACCAAAGGCACCGGACTGGACGTTGCCGGTCGACTCCCTCAGGGGAAGTCTGCTGCTGTCCCCGTTGAAGCTCCGTCTGGCATCGAGATAATCTGACGATGCAGGCGAGTACCTTTGCGAGGAGAGGACCGGGCGTGGCTGGTACAGTGATGATGACATATCAGGCAACCGCCTCAAAGGCAGGATTGAGGAATGTCAGACGACGGAGGAGGAGACGCCTGGAGAAACAAGATGACCTCTTGGCCGGATGACCTGAATGTGAAGAATGCCTATCTTGGGGTGCTGCTCACTCACTCACGAATGGAAGATGGGAAGAGCAGAGCAGACCATGAAGGACAAGAAATGCTGGAAGGAATTCAGAGACGTGGAATGGTTGTATAGATGTATTCGCCAAAGGGCACAACAAAGTTCAACTGGAACGGAGCCCAGGATGGCCAAATGGGGCCACCATGCTAAAGGAGAACTCTTCCTGCTAGATAGATTCAAGACTTGCGGAGAATTGTCAGTTTGACAAAGGGCAGATCCGTCTTAGCCCTTGCCCCTCAACTCAAAATATCGAAGATGTGCCATCGTATCTCCAGGTGGGCATCCACCCCAGGCGAGGGTGGTGGGCAGCGGCCGGCGCTTGACAGGGAGCTTGATGGGCCGGGGGGAAACCTTAGCAGGCACTCACTTCTGGGCCGATGGAGACTGGTACGATGGTCTGTGCCAATCGAGATCGGCTGTATGAAGCAACAAGCACATGGCAGGTCGGAGCTTGGGGAGAGGGACTTGTATGCAAGGGAGGGCGGCAAGCGGGGGGGTTTGCCAAGCCAAGGTCTCATCATGGGACGTGCTAAAGAGGTGCCTCACAAACTCATCCGGATATGCTTCAGGTATGTAGACGAGATGAGTGTCAGACATAAAGAGGACTGCCAGATCCTCTTGCCCGAGAATCGAATTCTTTACAGCGCTGGCCTAATCCATGCCCTTGGGCATGACAGAGGCAACTATCGCCAGGGTTACCCATTTTGTCCACTTAATATTGAATGTCCCTTGCAAGGGAGGCCAACAAAAATTCAAAGGGGAAAGAAATATCGCTGCCTTGGGTATGGCGAAGGTAAAGCCAACTCATGGAGGGCCAAAATAACTTTTCAATTTCTGACCCTAGCCATCAAATCCCTCCTCCTCATCATTGTCCCCTATATTGATCTTTTGCCTCCCTCTACCAACTAGCTGTTGCAGGGCCATTTTATTGACTTGGCCCCCTACTTTACGCTGCATCTTCTCGATCTCCTCCTCAGCATCGAGGGCTTCTGCCTCTGCAAAGTCAAGCACCAGCTTGCGGCCGAGAAGGTGGGTATCCCTCAACGAATTTAGTGCATTTTCAGCTTCTCGAGGTGTGACGAAATCGGCAAAGGCAAACCCCCTTGAAGTATAGTCCGCTTTCTTTGGAACGCGGACAGATCTGAGCTGACCGTAAGTACCGAATAGCGCCCGAATATCCTTCCTGGTAGCTTGAAAGGGTAAGTTCTTGATGATGATCTTCGTTCTTTGACCTGCCGCCTTCTTGGCCTTGTCATCCCGCTTCCGCTCTTCTGCAGCGTCAAGGCCTCGATGGGACGCCTTAACGCCAAGAGTGTGGCCGTCTAGTACATAACCGTCCATAACTTTAAGAGCATCTTGAGCTTGACTCTTATTAAGGAACTCCACAAAGCCAAAGCCCATACTTAGCACTTGACCAGGCTTCTGGGGATCAGTCTTGGTCTTGACCCTGGCTGACACAAATCCATCGAGAGACTCAAAGGCCTCCGCCAATCTACTCGTTGTCGTGTCAAAGTTCAAGTTGCGCACAAACAGGGATGTGGTCTCCACCACATCGTCCGTTGTATCACCGCGTGACAGCAGGTCATCAACGTTAGGCTTTTGGTGGCCAACAGGCCGATCGCTCACTTGTGGAGTTAGCTCCGTCGTCACGTCGCCGCGGAAGAGATCCTTAGGCGCCTTTTCCAAAAACAGCACGCTGTCCTTGATACGGCGATAAGCCAGCTTCCCGAAGGCCGCTTTTGCGTGATTGGCTTTAGTGAATTGTATTATGGCAATAGTTCCACTAGGAGGCATCAAAACTTTCAGAACTGGGCCGTGTTCCTCGAACAAGCTTCGGAGTTCTTCCATGGTGGTACCGTATGGGAAATTCTTTACCAGAATGGCAGTGTCTCCTCGCTTCTGTGACTTGAAGGCACCAAGATCCACACCATTAGCAACGAAGTAAGCTTTTGTCTCTTGAATGACAGTCGTCTCGGCAATAGCCTGCTTGACACCGGCATCCGCTGATGTAGGGTCAAGCAGCTCGGATTTTGAAACACCCAAGCGGCTAGCAACTGATGCATTGACGGCATCTTGGCTCATGAATAGCGAATTCCAGTTGAATGTGCTAGACGATGCCTCTGCCTTTTTCCGAATCATGTTCTGCTTCTTCAAGGGCAGCTTTGAAATTTCCCATTCATTTAGGCCGGCGTCTCGTTTGGCATCAGCTGGAATGATGTGAATGAGGCGCCCCTGAAACGTTGACCCATCCATTGCCTGGAATGCTTCGACCGCGTGTGACGACTCCACGAAAAGTACCAAGGCAAATCCCTTGCTGGAGCCTGCTTTGCTCATCGGTATGTGTACCTGGGGCCAATTAGCAATCATAATACTACAATGTGTATCAATTACATTGTGAGTGAATGGAGAAGCAGTTCAGACAGTCGAAGCATCTACTAAAATATTCGCCCAGGTTCACATCATACACCGAAGTGTAAGTTGTCCCTATCTTGGGGTTCATCATGTAGCTTATCTCTCGAAATGGAGAGGGATCGTTTGTGGAGAGAGGTTGCTCTACTAGCAAAGGAAATTGATCAACATACCTCTTGTATAGGTCCAAATTGTTCAAACCACTCGCGGATTTCATCTTCGGAAGACCCGTAAGGGAGATTACGAATAAAGAGCCGAGATGTGCGGCGAATTGACTCCACGACATCCTCTGTCTTCTGCTCACTCTCATCTGCCTTCTTTGCCACCTCATGTCCGGCACCAGGTGTTTCAACCTGTGACTGGGCTTGCTGGGGCTCATGATGGGTCCCAGGTTGTGGCGGGCTATCCTCGACATGGCTCGGTAGGGATGCGTCCAGGTCATCAGGATCCACCAAGTCCAAAAGTCGGTTCGTTCTTGACCTTAGCCAGTCGTCATCTGTTGCTCCGGGGACAGGAGGGGCTGCTGCCTCAGCAGGTGGCAACTCTTCTGACTCAGGAGGAGGATCTGCATGGGGTGTTTGTGTATCTGAATGCGCCTCTTGTTTATTCAACAGATTGCGATTCCCATCTGGCTGTTTCGCATTGCGATCCATTTCGGGATTCGCTATGTTGCGTTTCTTGTCCTTAGCTGACGGAATCTCCTCGTATTCATCATCACTCTCGCCCTCAGGGACAGGAACATCAGGCTTGGACAAACTAGCCACTCCAGCAAAGTTGGTGGCATCTGCCATTGGGTCCTCCTTGCTCTTGCCCATGACTTGAAGAAATTCTTGAAGCTTGGGGTCGGCAGTCTCCTGCTCGCCTCGCTTTTGCTTCTTCGAACTTGAATCAGCAACAGTGTTACTCTCGGGGGCCTTGCGTTTTGCCGACTGGCCATCAAATCGCACTGAGCCCTGTGACTTGTGTAGAGCTGGGTCTGAGATCTAGCATTCCATCAGTATCCTGTTGATGAGCCGAGACAACCGCGGGACTTACTGGTCTGGCGGATTCGACCGATATCTTAGACATGCGGACGTAAGACTTGTTGAAGTACTTGATAGCCTTGGAGGCTACCTCGGCCGTCTTGTAGCCTACATAGCCAATTCGACGTTGGGGGATAAGCTTGACATCAGTGATTTCACGGTTGCCGGCCGAGAAGTGTTTGCGGAACTCGGCCTCGGTGATACTAGGGGGAAGTCCCTTGACGAATATTCTTGAAGACGTCATGTTGGCCATGTTTGAGGGTGTCCCGTGAGTGGTGGTGGACAATGAAGGTACACACGCGCACTCATGGTGCCCTTTTATGTTTGGATGGGAGGCTGGCAGAAAAAAAAAAATTGTTGTCAAGCGCGGACTTTATCGCATGTGGGACCAGTTGGATAAGCAACACACCCCTGTCCACATTCATTACTATGGTATGCCCTGTTCCAGTTTAGCCTTGAGCATGACCTACCCTAGAGGTCATGGGTTGGGTTGTGAAGATGAACGTTGTCATTCCATCACTGATATCGCAATCTCATATAGACTGATGAGAATATTCAGAATTAACCAGATTTTCGCACTGTTTCTCTCGTCAATTTACGATTAAACTCACCTAAAATCGAGGGTTCAGATTAACTGGTCCAGACTTGTCGAGTCTGAGATGCGACTCTCATGTCAACTCAACCATCATTACTTGTTTCATGCCTAATTGCTTCTTAGCTGAATCTCCAACCCAAATAGTTATCTACCAGAAAGCAAGCAAGTATATACGATTGCCAGAATGATTCTGCACATAGCAATATTTTGTACTTTAGGACTGATTTTTGCCCGTATAATCATGCCTTGAAAATGCCTCCTGTGGGAACTGTTCACTTACTTCAAGGACACAGGTCTTGCGACAATATATAACTAATAGAAAGGTCAAGTTTATACCTCTACCATGTAATTGAAATTACTGGCCAAAATTACGAGAATGACTGGTACGGGTTACTTGGAGGGAGCCTGAGCAGGAGCAGGAGCAGACTGGGGACCTAGTGAAGGAGCAGACTAGGGAGCTGGCTGAGGAGCAGGAGAGCAGTGGAAGTAGAAACCACGGGAGGCGTGAAACAGGCACCCCGAGCTCAAGTTTCACTCAAAGGATGAGATTCACTTACGAAGATGGTTGACATTTGATAGACCTCCCGGAAATACATTGTCTCTGTAATTTTGTGTATAAAGCCGAGTCTACCCAATCACTTCCGCGGACGAAATCCAACCACCGTACTTGGACCCCTTCTATCTAGCTATGTAAGACTGGAAGTCCCAGCTTAACCCAATGATCACCCAGTGTTAATGAGTTTTTCTCAGTTTACTATGGTTGTTCTATGATCAGGGTACAATTTTGTGTAACTCGCTGCAGAGGCAAGAGTTCTGAGTCATGGCGATGTTTGAAGGAGGGTTATTGTTCCACGACAAACAGAGTGTACCAACTCAGGCACATATGGCAGACAGGGGCGTTGTTCGAGAAATATTCAACGAGAATACATTTCCCAAGGGGTTCTTACGTAGTTAGTTTTCATTGAGAAGTTTTGGTGTCATTCATTGGAGTGCATCCCCGTCCTACGAAGGACAAAGTCATGATTCATGAGAGGAAACTTCTCAGAATCACGATCAGCTTGCTTCTCTTGCTGCGGCAATCCTAGTTGGCCCGCCGAGCGTCATTGAATGATTCTACTATGCCGAGGTTTTGTGTACCAGAAACTAAATTCTTCGTTGTAGATTGCTACGATAGAGTAGTCTTGGAATAGGGTAGGCTCAGCGGGAGGGGAATGCATTCAACCTCTGTTGAGATGAGGGCTTCAAGTGATACGGTTCAACAACCGTTCGTCAACCGAGCAGAAACTTAAAAAAAAGAAAGTATGTTTGGTATGAAACTGCAAGTTGTTCATGGTCTAGAGAACCCGAAGTCCCAGATAGAGGCAGAGATGCAATTTGAATCTCCAGCAAGGGTGAAGACCAGGGATAAGTTGTGCAACACAACCTCAGTATCAACATTACTGCAATCCACATTAAAAGCCTCCCAGCGCACTGAAATAAAGCTTAAATGGGCCAGGAACTCCCGAGCATTCAATAAAATGGGCCGACAGGCAGTAACACGTCACATTGCCGTGCGTGACCGTACCGCTTCGTATAAGAATAGCCCAGTGCTTTGCTTTCAACATGTAAAAGTGGGGTTTCGGGCCGCGTTAGTTTTCATCACAACCGGTGCATATAGAATAATATTGCGAAGAATATATGTTGCAACGAGACCTGTTAGTGTTGATACCAAGAAGCACTAAACCGTGCAGTAGGACGTGGGAAGGAGCTCCTGGGTTAGGTTGGAGCCTGGGGTTGGCTTGTGCGGCGTGCCCCAGAGCGGATCCTAGCCCGGCTCCACATCAAGCTCTGCCACTGCACTGGCACGGCCTTTAAACCCTGCAGCCGCCGCGACGCCTAGGATATCACAACACGCGACGAGAATCTCGACTCCATACCTCGATTATCCTTTAGTCATTGACGCACCCTCCAACGTCGGCGCAATACATACAAAACCTCGCCATATACTCTGTATCCAGACACTTCCCGCACTGGTTACCTTGGGGAACTCTACCGGTGCGTGACCGACAAGCTCGCTCTCGAACAGCTTCCAAATAGGGGGACGCCTTTCCCCCATGCTTGGGCTTGATAAAGAGCTTCCGCGCCCTGCTTCGCACGACATCTACTGACATCTACCTGGCGCAGAATCGCGACCACTTCCTTTATCACCCTTGCCGAATCCGAGAAACAATCACGATGAGCGATCTCAAGACCGAGAGCCCCGCCCCGCGGGAGAAACTTGAAGGTGGGATACGGAACTCCCCACATTGAAAACAAACCATTGGGAATTATTCTTGGCAGGTGTTGACAATCTCTCTGTACAGCTCAGATCAAGTCTGCCGATATGGTACGGGAAAAGCCCCCCTCGCTCATACGATGAGCATCAGGAACCATGGCTAACCGCAGCAGACCGAGGATATGCAGCAGGAGACTATTGAAGTTGGTACGTTGTTGTTGCCACTGCGGCAGCCAGGCCTGTTCCGCGCGCGAATGGCACGGCTGACATGAAGCGATGTAGCTCAAGAGGCCATGACGAAGTTCACCATTGAAAAGGTTCGAATCCCGCCTTCTTACTCTCATCGCCCCAGGGACGTGCTTTTTGCTGACCACCCACGCAGGACATTGCGCAGCACATCAAACGAACCGTCGGTCAATCCCCGGGCCCTTTTATGTCGTGACACGAGGAGAGCTGACATTGTTGTGTGGGGGATAACAGTTTGACGAGCGAAAGGGCCCAACCTGGCACTGTATCGTTGGGCGAAATTTCGGAAGTTTCGTAACGCACGGTATGTGATACCGGCACACTACAGCCGCCTGGACTTGTACATTCCTTCTGGATGGAACAAGTTACAAATCTGAGCGCCGTTTTCTTTGGATATGTGTTTGAGAGGCAATCAGGGCTAATTGATCCATTTACAGAGACTAAGCACTTCATCTACTTCTACCTCGGACACTGCGCGATCCTACTATTCAAGACACAATAAAAACAAGGCGCATTTGGGTTTTTGTTGCCTTTTCCTTTTCATCCACCTCCCCCTCCTTCGACAACCGAGGATTCTCATTGATAAGACGAGGCTGTCAAGTTCAGCTTGTATAATAAGGAGTAGCTTGTGAGCCTTGAGGAACTTCGAATAAAAACAGTTCAAAATTCTATCATTAAATAAAGTTGACAATCAATCACGATCCCTAGTCTCATAGAAGAGGACTTATAGAAGCAAGCGAGATTCGTCGTTGGCGGGGAGAGAGTACGCTGGTGTGCATGGCTGGCTTCCCTCGTGGTATATATTCCGGGGTAACAGCAAGGGTCTCACGATGCTCTTCGCCTCAAGCGCAATAGGCCATTCGTCACTGCATGCAAGAGATATTTGATTTATTACATATTGCCAAGATTGAATGTTTCCCTGCTGCAGGGTAACCCATGAGGCTCTCGATCTGGACGGGCGATCGGATGAGCATGTCTCACATATTGGCTGTTCCTGAGACAAAACCATCTTATTGAGCCCACACCACTCTGCCCAGCAATGGTCGGCCCTGGTTCCGCAGGGGATTCTGTTCCGACTGGCAGTAGTTTGCGGCCCCCCTCGGCAAACTTATCTATGATCAGTGACTAGCGAGACATATGGGGAGGAAGACACAGTGAGCCAGTTAGAGCAAGCGCCTCCAGCACACGACAGCAGCTAGCCTCACATGAGGGGGACCCAATGAGACATATATCGTCTCGTCACAAGATCACAGAGAAGTCTGGTTGCAGCGTGTATCAAAAGCTACATGGCAACAAGGTAACATGACCATAGAGCAAGTTTTGAAAACGGCGAGATCGGGATAGGGTTCTATAGTGATTTCAATTTCACGTTTTTAGGATGGGCATATAGTGCCAGGTTACTGGGCCATCGCGATGGGGCCTCGGTGCCGGTAGCCAGCCCTTGATTTCCAAGACGGTCAGAGTCTTTTGCTAGATTGGGACATCACACACGCAGAGCGAGCTGAGAAATGGAGACCCCGCTTCATCGTGAGCAGGATGCGAGTGGGCACACCAAGACAGCACTGACGACTGCAGCGTCGTGGCGTGCGCATAAGTAGGCAGGCAATAAAGAGCGAAAAGGGCCGGTGGCCGGCTAGACGTGAGCAGCTAGCGCCTCTTTTGGAGATGGCTTTCCAATGCGTGTTGGATAGAGTCGGTCCAGACGAGGTGAGCCGTCTTAGCACGTCTAACTTAAAGGCCGCTTGACATGGACTGCACGTAGAATCGAACTGGGGAGAGGGAGGCTTGGTGGTGGGCGGGGGCCCTTCGAGCATGATTGGGTTCATTCCGCATTCTGCTGTGGGGAGCGAAGGCAGGTCTACGTAGGTGGTGGTGTCCAGGCCGTAGGTACATGCGGTCCTGCTGCTGTCTGTGCTATCGTGCAGCGCATGCACCATGCATTTCTGCACCGCAGATACCCCCATACATATTTATGTACACGCCCAGGGCACATACCTACCTGCATGCATGCACCACCCTCTTCAGCATCGGCACGGCCAAATTCGGAGGCTCGGAATCTGGCTGACCATTGGAGGAAAAGGGGAAGTCAATATCCTGCGAGAGGAATCCCTCAATGAGATGGGATGGAGCTTCCGCGAAGCACCGTTATTTTTTTTTAATTATGCTATTCAAGTTGTGGAGAAATTGGCAGTCGAAGAAGCAACGGCCCCCTGGCTAATAGTCGATGAAAACAATCCAGGTCAAACTGGAGGGGAGCATGGACCAAAGAGGAAGATTGACTTGGTGCAGGGGCTAATTGGCACCACGCTCTTGCTCATTGTGTCTGGCCATCTTAGTCTGGTAGCGACGAAGGTTAATCGACCTAGGAGACCAATAGACCAGGCACTAGTGTACATGTGGATGGATTGGAGGTTGGGGGAGGCGAATGGCGGAGGAATATCTGTAGGTTTGCCCTGCAGAACAGACGAAGCAGCTTGTAGGTTAGGTATGTCCGCCTAGGAGGAAGTGTGCAGGGTAGGTAAGGGGGCCGAATAGAGCGAGAGAGGTGTGTGGTGGTGCCGAAACGCTAAGAATGGATCCGCCAGCCTCTTTAGCGCCAATGGACCACGGGTAAAGGACGCGTCTTATTAATCATTGAGAGACATGCCGTTCCTGGCAGATTTGAGGAGCATGATGAATGAACAACGCATCAGAATTCCACGAGGAGCAGGGAGTCGGCAGAAGAAGGAAAGAAAAAAAAGGAAAGAAAGGTGTAATAAAAACAGCACACTGCGACCAGGTGGAAGGTTGAGACTCCGCATCCGATTCAGCTATCAGCGCATTATATCCTTCTGTTGTCTTTGACCCCAAATGCTCTACCAATGCGAAGCCCCAAAGGGTAGCCAGTTCCTCGGGTATCCATCGGCCATCTGGCTGGTGGGAGAAGAGAGGAGGGTGGGCAGGCGAAAACGGGGTGGAGTGACGGTGCATGTACCATGCCCGATTTGCATGACTTGCAGCGGGCCTAGCCGTGAGGACGAACGTAGCTGTGGAAAACACAGCAGAGGCACGCTCGCTGGACGTGGTATGAGAGGAAGGTGGTGAACCCCATATGCACCACCTGCCTGTTTCTTCCTCAAAAGGACCTATGGCCCAATCAATAACCGACGGCTGCTACGGCTGTTTACCTTCTATGGACCCAACCGGCCGCTATGCTGTCTCGCCTATGCTGCCAGTTTTAGGGCCTCACCTCGGCGAGAGCAGTATGCACTAGCTGTGCTTGCCGGAGGGTGTCTGGTGAGAGCGAGTGTGGAGAGGGCGGCCGATGAGGCATGCTGGGGTTGTCCCTCCACGGTTTGGGGTGTCAATTTTCATCCCGCCCACTTCGCTACCCTAGATGCCGCCCCAACACCACATCTTCGACTCCACGGCTGTAATTTTTGGGTTGGTCTCGAGAAGGGGTTGAACGACCAGGTTTTGTTGTTGGTCCGCATTTGTTCCGAAATTGTTCTTTGTTGTTCTTTATGCTGGCGACAATGCATGTCCGGCCTTCGCTCTGTTGTGTCATTTTTCATGCCGCTCACTTGTGTAGACGCAAACGCATAGTATGTACACACCACACCGTAACACACAGCATGGCTAGTCCGAGATCCGGCCCCTCTGAACGAGTTGTAGTTGTACCACTCATGTGCTTCCACCACGTCACTGCCAGGCTTGAGTACCACCCGCCCATCCGGAACCTGCCTGCCAACCAAAGAACTACATGGAAGCATCTGTGGAACAATCCGAACACTCTGCTGACCGACTGGAAAAACACAGCTGATAATCCTGGTATATACAACAGTCGGCTGTTAGGTTCAAGGTATCCGACAGTGCGTTAACCGCGGGAGGCAAGGCTAGCCAAGGCTTGACCAGGCACCATCCTAGGCCGACATGCTAGGGCGACAACGACTCAGTCTCCGACAAAGTCTCACGCGACATCTTGTTAGTCACCCGGCGAGTTCCAGGCGCCGCGGAAAACAAGTAAAAAATGCATGTTGTCACCCAACCCCTGCCCAAACAAAGAGGAAGACTGCACAAATTCGCCAAAGTACAATTCATGTCAAAAGAACGTCACAGAGGTTCCATTGATTAAGCATCAGGCATTCTTCCCGCCTTGCTGAGGCCTGCTTCAGAAGGGATTGTGCCCGACATTACATTCATTCCATTCGTGTTACATTAGCCGCTAGCCTCCTGGCCCAGGCGGACCCCCAATCCCCCTAAGCCCTGCACCTACAAACCGTGGAAACTTAGAACGTCGCCCGAGTACCTCGACATGCTGCCACCGTAGTATGGGCTAAAGCAGGCTAGGTCTGTTGAGAAACTCTATGTGTTTTTCTTTCCTGCGGTGTGCTTCGATTTGCAGTGACGGCCTACACCCTGGGTCTTAGACAGCAGATTAATATACATGGTGCGTTCCTGGGGAGAAACAAACCTTAACCCGAAGTAGCGAGACAGCTCGTCATGGAGTGAGTGCGCCCAGTATCAACCACCGAATCTGCGATATGCGGTCGCCTTATCTCATCAGCAAGGCGTGCATGGGAAAAAAAGAGACACAAATTCTACACCGCGCAGCAAGTCGCCCGACTCTCATCTCAAAGGCACGTCTCGCCCATAGCGAGACACAGAGATCACACACGCCGCCTTTTCCCTCCACCACTACAAGATAAGGTGGGACTTTTGTCACGGGGTCACCGATCTTATCGGTCTGAGATGGAACAGTTGTGTGTCGGTAGTATCTGAATACCGTAAGCACGGCATCTTACACCCATCACGCGTTTGCCTCCAGGCTACAAACTCCATAAGCCCAGATGCTCAACGCGGTGCGAAAGGCGGCTTCTTGATGTTTGGAGGGATCTCTCTCATGTCCAGTGTGTTACTGATGTAGGGATAGTAGTGGCTGATCAATCTGACTGGCGGGGATAGCCGGCCGACCCTTGAACATTTAGGTGAACTATTTCTGTCGTGGACCAGGTAGTCGTCCCAAACGGGCACTTGCGGCTGGCGGTCTACAGCGCGCTCTACAAATAGTTTGATGTGCAAATGAAGGCACAAGAGTATAACAGGAGGGCATTACCCCTCGCACGAGCCCCCGGCATGGGAGTTTGGGGCCTTAAGTAACGCCGGCGAGGCTGCACAGGCAGTTGGAGAGAGGCGGTGTTTCGCTAGAGCTTTTTTAGGATGTTCAGGAACCAACGAGTCGAAGCCCACCCCCTCGATCTGTCTCCCATGCAGCAGTGCCGACCATAGAACCCAGCCCAGCCCAGGACGAGGGAGGCAGACGGCCATGTGATGCTGTAGACCGGCCGGAGTCTAAAACAGGCCAATCAAATACCCCTGGGTGATGCTTAGGTAACCAGTGCACGGCATGTAGGTACCTGAGAGCGAGAGCCAGGGTTGGAAGCCGCTAAAATTACCAGTACTGTAGGGATTGGAGATGGTTTCCATTCTCCCAGGTTTTGCCCGTCGCGGGCGCATGACTGCAATAAATGCCCGCGATGGAGGAGAATGGATTAGACAGCGTCCCCTCCTCTTACCGTTGTATTCCATAGTGCTTTTCTCTTTCCCTCTTCCCCCTCCAACCTCGGGCAGGGGGTCAGAAAAGTCGGGTCTAACGTGGCCATGTCCATGACAACTGACCGTATGTGCCAAGCAAGCCTGGCGCACACCCCTCCTTCTTTCGGAGCGGGTGGTCCAATTGGCCTGGAATTTCTGGTGTCTACGACTGGGACTGGGGCCGTCCAACCAAGCTCATGGTGTGATCTACCGTGTGTCCCTGGCAGGAAATAGCAAATGGGTAGATGCGAATCAAGAATGCCTGCTGGATGGCATGTAGCGATGTCAGAGCAACCTTGCCTCCATGTGAGGGTAAGACGTCTAAGTCTCCAAGAGATGTCGGGTTCGAGGAAAAGAACCGGGGAATCTCCCGCGGATTGGATTTAGAGATTGGGCGGCGTCTGGCAACACTGCGCTCCCTGCCTACATACCTGCTACTTACCTTACCTGTAGGGCGTGGGGGGTGTGAAGGTGGAGGTGATATCAGCCATTCAGACACAGAGGTGCATGCAGCTACCTTAGGGACCTGCTCGTTTGCTTTGTTGACCCAAGGGGAAACGTTACGGAGCCTTCTGGGCTGCTGCCAGCAATAGGCCAGCGGGAAATGGGAAGGGAATGCTGAACTGCCAGACCCGCAGAAACACAGATCCATGGATCCATGGATGGCTTCTGCCGCGACACGGCGCCGATCAACGAGGGAGCGAGGGAGCGAGTGCTATGAATACCTACACACGTACCTGGGCCGGGTAGCTCAACCATGGGAGCCAGGTGTCGGGCAAGAAGGGTGCGCATAGCCCAGCGAATACGTCGCAATTCCTCCATGAACCCGATCCTGTCGGTCGGCCATGCAATGCCATGCGATGCCCATCCACCAAGCAGCTGGTAGTCGCTCTACACAACGCGATGCTCCGGCCAGTGGCAAATGCCTCGCTAAGGCCCGAAGCGACCCTGCGCTTTGTCTTCCCGGTCTTCCACGTTCCCCATGGTCGACACCCTCAACAAATACCCACCGTACAGAATTAGCTTCGCTGCCCTTCCGACGCTATGTAGATACAGCTGTCGTTTGTTAACCCCATTGTGCACATAATTTTTTTTTTTACTGATGGGTGTATGAGCGTGGTTTCAGATGCCAATCTTTGACCTCAGGCCCCCGCGAGTCCAGCTCGGATGGTCCCCTTTATTACAAGCCGCTTGCCAAGATGAAGCGTCCAAGGAACATGACTGGTAGAGCTGTGATTATTATTATGACCTGCTACCGTCAGCGTAGGGACCGTGCACGGCCAGCCGCCCCTGGTTCCGATTGCTTGCTCATCTCAGTCATCTGGTGCGACAAGCACGTCCTATCCTACCAGGCCAGGATCTCGTCGAGGTACATAGTGCTACGTACCTCGTATGTGCTACTGATGGATATGGTGATCGGGCGGATTTGGCCTTTGGTTTGTTTATTAAGGCTATCTGTGGCTTCCACCGCCCACGCAAGCATTCCAAGATCGACGTCACGTCGGTCATCTCGTAAGGTTGAAAGTGTAAAGTTTGTCAAGCCAGGGTCAGTCCGCGTGGTCTCGTGCGCCTCCGGTCTGCACATGAATTATCTGCTCGCAGTTGCTCATCGATACCTGCCTAACCCTTTGTTAACGCCGTCCCCCAGGATGTTGACTGCCCGCCATTGTAGGAATGCCTGCCCGCATGGAGGTCCTCCGTGGCTCGTCATTATTCGACCCGCGTGACATGACAGGTGAGAGGAGGCCCGTAGGGAAGCAAAACAATCATCTTCGTACTTACTCAATTTGGAGCCAAATCATGTTGGCGTGAAGTCACTTGCAAAGCCACCAACGAATTTACGTAGGTAAGTCTGCTCTACGGACGCCGTGCCTGGTGTCAGCTCGTAAATCTTGTTGTCCCTGAGCCGATCTCCACCGGGGCGACGGCGGCCAGTGACTCTTCTCAAACCTTCCTTCACCAGCCAGCCTTGGTAATCATGCTTGTAGGTAGGTAGGCGGTGTTACCCACCGGGCAGAGCCACGAGGGCCCTGGCGGCCTTTCTCTCGCCCCGTGAACTGGCATGATGCAGTGATTGACGACGGGGCGCACGGCACACGGAGGACTTGCCGCCTGGCAGCCAACATCGCACCGGAGGATGAGGACGTCGCTGACTGCCTAACTGGCTGGCTGATTGATTGATTGATTGATTGATTCTGACCCCCCAGAGGCATTTACACCACAGCCATTGTATGTCAAGGCGACGTCGGAGCAGCACCTTCGGCCAAGGCACGAGGGGGCTAGGCCATTACTTACAGCAGTACCAGCACTAAAGAAGTGAGGCCTGGCAGCGCTGCCACACCACACCTGATCAATCCGCGTAGTGGAAAGGTGACCTAGGTGCTAGGTGGTAGCTAGTTTCATCCAGACACGCCCTGTGCAGGCCCCACCGCACCCATTCTCGCCCTCCCGACAGAGTCCCAGACTCCCAAATGGTGCTCCCCATGTCCCCACCAGCGCCCCATCCATGTCGTATGTCTGCATCTCGCTGGTGAGCCTGTGTGTTGCCTTGTCCCAGCCCAGCCCAGCTCGTCCAATCCATCAGATTTCCTAGGCCGTCTTCCTCCTCCCTGTTCTTCTTCCGTCATGGAGAGCTTCCTGCCTCATCGTTGGTAGCCCATCCTGTCGGTTTTGCGTGGAGAGAAGCTGCATTGTTTGTTTCTTTTCTCTGGCGCCATTGTCACGGTTCTCTCCCGCCTGCCTCTTGTTCACTGCGGAATAGGCGAGTACAGTGGGTGAATCGCCTTTGTCTAGCGGCCCAGCAAGCTGGGCTGCCCGCCCATACCACTCGTCCAGGGACGAACACAATCACGGGAATCGTTGTTGACCGTGTTCCACAACGAATTGCCTTGTCATAGCAATTCTCCAGCAGAGCTTCCTTTATCTAGGCCTCTCCCACTGTGTTTTAACGTTGCAGCGTCTCATCATTGAGCCGCGACCTGATACTCTTCTCCTACGCCATTCCGAGATCCGCCGCGTATGATACTCGAGATACTCGACCTCAAGTCAACAGCCGACAACCTCGTAACGAAGCGTTGTGATCGGATTACGAATAACGAACCCGACCGAACACCCGAGACCGATTGAAAACATGAGTTCTCTCAAGATCCCCGATAATGGGGTCATGCTGAAGGGGAGCGCCAGCGCAGACGCCGGTTCGCTGCCCCATCAAGCATTTGCTATTTCGCTGAGCGACAATGTAATTGAGAACATGATAAAATGTGTGCAGACTGGGGGTGACATTTCCCTGGCCCTGGGAGAAAATCCCGTAAGTGAATGGTGCCTGGCGTACCTATTGCCAGAACTCAGATCTCCCTCACCTGAGCCTCACCTCACCTCGGGCTTTCCCTCAAGCCCCGTGCCCAAGCCGGCCCCTTAGCAATAGCGGACAATGCATCCTCTGCATGCACAATGGAGATCAAACCTGACAATAGCGACTGACACAACTTGCAGAGTTTCCACTTTGGTTCGGATTCTCACACGATATCGCGCCCCGAGTCTCAACTCCACGATCTCTATCTTACCAAACCTTTCGAATCAACACGAGAAGCCTATCGGTTACCGCTCACGATGTCGATTTTCAGCAAGCCGAACAAGCTTTTACAGGCCGGCAAGGCTGCCGTCAAGACTCGGATCGAGAGAGTCACGAAGGAGAAGCAGCAGGAGAAGCAGGAACCTACTCCTAAGCAAAAGAAGTCGACAACATCCAGCACTACCTCCTCTTCATCAAATGTTGAATCCGACGTTGAGGTCCTCCGCAAGGAACTCTTGGCTCAGGAAATGGCCAAGGGCAGGTTTGTGCTTGTCCCGACGTACCTCACAATTCGTTTCCCTTGATGCTTACAAATGATAGATCGGTGCTTGTCAACACACTCCCCACCGGAAAGAAAGGCTCAAAAGCAAAGGGCAGTTTCCTCACCGGCAGCAGCAACACGCCTCGCTCGGTGCCACAGTCTCCTTCGTTGAAGCCGAACGCCTCCCCTCTCTCGATTATGTCCTCTACCGACCAAGCCAAGGAACGATCGAAGCAGCTCCGCAAGACGCTAGTCCACGAGTTGGCAGTATCCGACCAGACAACCTCATATCTCGAGGGCAAGTTTGACGGGCCAGCAGCGGATTTCCGACCAACTTTGGACAAGGTTGCAGTTATTAGTGGTGGAAGCGTTTGGAAACTCAGACAGTCATATTGGCGAGACCTGGACCCCTATGCATACCGGTACAAGGATGACAAGACACGGAATACCGCCATTGAGAATGCGATCAAGATCTTCGATAAGCAGAGAATCTCACCTTCTGAGCCCGAATGGCAGCGCCTACTTCCTGTGGAGGAACGAGGCAAGGGCAAGTCCCTGAGCCGACTTCAAGAGAAGCTAGCCAAAGGCCCGCCTAACCCACCTCCCAAGATCACTCTACAAAAGCCTGATGACAGCTCAACCTCCAAGGACGATGATCCATTGATCGAGAAGACTCAGAAGATGTCACGCTCAACAAACCCATTGAAGCAGAAGAAGGCTAGTACGCAAGCCGCCGCGAAGCGGGCAGCCAGCAACCCTTCCAAACCCAAGCCATCTTCTATCAAGGCCTCTCCTACCAAGCCGAAGACAGCAGCAAAGACCAATGGACGGCCAGCACTCTCTCAAGAATTTATTGAGAACTCGGACTCATCAGGTGACGAGGCGGTGGTGGTTGAGAGACCCAGGCCGGCTGAGCCCAAGCCTTTGCCTAAGCCAGCTGCAAAGCCAGCCCCTAAACTTGATGAAAAGCCACTACCCAGACCCAAGCCTAAGACGGCAGCAAAGGAACCAGTACAGCGGACTGCACTCAAGCGACCCCCAACAGACGATGACTCAAGTTCGAGCTCAGGAACTCCCCTGTCGAAGCGACTGAAGATCAAGCAGCCTTTGCCCAGCCAGAAGACGAAGAGCACCCCGATTGAGGTGCGAAAGGCTCACCGCGATGTAAGCGCGCCTTCATCTGGGAGGAACAAGAATACGTCGCCCGTGAAGTCCTCACCGCTCGCATCTTCGCCTCCAACCAACGCCTCGGAGCTTTCCGAGGACGAACGACGCCTTCCCAAGAAGCGCAAGGCAAACGGGGAGGTCATAGTCGCCCCTGCTGCAAAGAGGCATGCACCATCGGCGGAGGTCATGTCGCAGGCGGCCAAGTTCGAAGCCGCCTACCAACAATACTACACGCTGCACTTTGAGATTGCGGACCTCAAGAACCCGCCCATGGACAAGCTGGACAGCCTGAACGATTTGCGAAGCCGCCTGCAGGTGATGAAGGCGGAGATTTACAAAAAGCATGGATCGTCTCGACACTGAGGTGTCTGGAGACGCAACGATTCTCGATTGGAGTTAAAGCAACCGATCCCTAGCCTGAACTTCGGGCAGGACGCACTGGAGTTGGACGGTTTTGATTTTTATATAATTATGTTTTTTTTTTCTGCATTTTTTTTTTGCCAAACGGGGCAATATAAACAGGGCCATGCATGCATCGAAACAACAGGAGCTTTTTTTGTTCGGATTCCATATATCCATCGGGGGTTACGCCACACCCTCTCCCCCCCCAATTTTCCCCTTCTCCTCTTGTTTTACGGATTTGTTGTTTTTGCTTTTTTCGTTTTTTTTTTTTCGAATGATACCACGGATTGGCCGACGAAGGTACAATGGGGGCAGACATGGCACTGAAGGACACCGTCGTCCACGTCGGGACAGATAAAGAAGACATGAGGAATTGGCCATACATCGATGATAGCAGCTAGTATAACTCTTGCCAATGGTATTGGAATGAGAATGATAAATCGTCTTGACATGATCTCAATGTTCCACCATGCTCTCAGACACGAAGATTTGCGAAAACTGGGTGCGCAGAAATCAAATAGGTCATGGCGCTGGCTCTCGCCCGCCCAATGTATGTAATGTGCCTTGCATCTAATAGATCACCAGATAGATCGCAGCGAGCCGGATCCGCGCCGCGCGGCCGGCTCAGATTGATTTGTGACAGGTATGAATCCAGAAGGGCTGAAAATGCGAGACCGCCGCGCCGGGAACTGCAAGGACGCTCGGTTCCCTTCACCACCGCGTCGGCTGTGTGCATTAGCTGCGCTCGGCTCCCCCTGCTGGAACTGTACGTTGGCTGTATGTTGGATTGGATGCGATCTCGGTTGCACTGCATCGACGTGCTGTAGGATCCAGATTTGGCACGAGCACAAAGGGGCAATGCTGGGCGCCGATCTTCCCAGTTAGGCATGGGCCTGGACCCTGTGAGATCTCATCCTGGAAGATTCTTCGGAACCTCCCACATTTTGGTGGCCCAGAAAAAAACGAGAGAGGTGGGCCTCCTGCTTAGCTCCCGTTTTGATGACTTAGGAGCCTTATCTCCCCCTACTAAAAATCCTCACACTTACGGTCTGGACTGTTGGGCGTTCTTGCCGGGTGGGTTTCTTTTCCTTCTTCTCTGGCTACGGCAATTTCTCCTGTTGCACCACCGACCTCACAATACAGACTGCCTCTTTCTCCCGACTGGTTCAAGATGAGTGTGTAAACCAATCTGTCGCCTCAGCGCGAGAGAGCCGAAAAATTTCTCTTTTACTAGAACCCGGTCATCATTTTGTCTTCATTTCCTTACACGAAACCACCCCCGTTACGATAACTAGTGGAGGTCTTCCAAGCCAAACTTAACCCCGTAACACTAAAATTACGCATTGGCTCTGTCCTGTGGGGAAGAAGATTCCAGGATACTTCCACCCTTGCTCTTGCTCGACATACTTTCAAGATGGTTGTGCCTGCGATCGAGGACTTTCCACAGATGTGGCAGCGTCCCAGCTTTGGCGTGCTGATGGAGATCCTCCAAAGCCTGGAGCTCAGCCCCCCGATATGGAATCATAGGCGGCGAGGCTCCGAGGTCGTCCGCGAGCAGCAAGAGACTCTCAACGCTCAGCGGAAGGGCGAGGTCACACGCTACCTTTCGTCCGTCATCAGCAGCCCACTGGCCTGGATCGACGATGAGGATCAGCAGGAGCAACTGTGGACTTGTGCTAGCAAACGCATGTCTGAGCGCTGCGGGAGAACCGCGATGGGAGAAGTGACTAGGTCGTGGCCCTTTGTTAGTGATGGGGTCGCGTATGAGTCCTTTGATCTCATCATCAAGGAGCCGGCTCTCACTGGCGATTCACTCGGGTTCAAGACGTGGGGGTCATCTTATGTGCTGTCGCAACATCTTCCCGTTCTTGGGTCCACGTCCCTCTTTAAGTTGTTCGACGAATCTCTCGGCCAGCCTCGCCCAGATGTGCTGGAACTTGGGTCTGGGACGGGGCTTTTGGGGTTGGCGGCGGCGGCACTGTGGAAAGTCCCCGTCTGGCTGAGTGACTTGCCAAACATCGTACCTAATCTCGAGGAGAATGCCGAGAAGAACACAGCGCTTATCGAGGCAAGGGGAGGGTCGTTGAAGGTTGGGGCCCTCACCTGGGGAGGTAAAGGTGAGGATGAGGTTGACCCGGAGTTGTTCGGCGAGCGCTTCCAGTTCAAGGTTCGTATAATCTCTTAGATATCTCATTTCATCTTCTTCCGAGCGAGACAAGCTCGGTTTTGGTTATGACTTGTTATATTTTACTTACCAGGCGACTATAGATTGTCCTTGCAGCGGACCCGCTGTACGACGACGAGCATCCAGGACTCCTTGCTTCTGCCATTGCGCAGAACCTCGCCCTGGATGTAGACGCGCGTGCAGTAGTCATGGTTCCCCAGCGAGACGATACGACAAAGCGGCTCCTGGGAGATTTCAAAAGGGAGATGCTGGAACTCGACACGCCGCTGTACTGCATAGAGGAGGATGAACTTGCGGGCCAAGATGACTGGGTTGAGGATGAAGATGGTGGTAATGTGAGGTGTTGGTTGGGCGTATTTTCGAGAGGAGGATCACGGATGAGTGAAGTTGATCAATGAATCGTGGCTGATGATGGAGCAGGCAGATGAACTTAGACTAGACTTGTAGACAGAGATAGACCATTAGACTAGAGTAGAAGGATAGAAGAAAATGATAAACATCTAGAGACTGGACCTTACTCGTTCCAACTAGGGCGCTAGACTAAGCCATTGTCAATACCAGGAAGGAGCGAGTAAGTGGGCAAGGGAGGCAGGCAGGGAAAAAGGCCTGGAAGAGCCAGAGCCAGAGGTACAGGTACCGCGGCGTGGAGGCGGGGAGCAGAGAGGAAGTAAAGATTTCCCACCACAATCCTTTGTCGTATCAGTGACCTCCAGTTGTTGGCACGGAGAAGCATCCTGAGGCTGCTTCCGCAAATCATCTGACCTTGATTTGATGCCCCCGGGCTGGCTCGAGTTGAGTCAGCGGCATCTGGAAGCTGTTTGCTGCCCTGAGCACAATCGACAAGTACCAGCCAGACGTTCCGCCAAAAGGACCCGATGCTGCAACTGGCCCAGGCTATCTCTCCCGAGCTATTCAAGACTGCCAAACCTGCCAGGTACCGGGTACCTCTTGAGATGGCTGAGATGCTCAGTTGGCGGTTGACGCACTGGGGCCTTCTCCGGGTCAACTCTACCCGCCGACCACCCACTACTTGCGTTTTCCTCCTTTGCTTTCGGCACGGAGCAAACATCAAACCTGAGCAAGTCCATAAACACAGATTTAGGCTACTGCCCCTTCTGCAGTATACATCAGCCTTCCCATTCTCTCGCGCCTCGTGGCCCTCCCCCAATCGTCACATTCTCGTGACGAAAAAGCTTCACTGCCCGCCGCCTGACAAAACCGTCTGTGAATCGCAGAGGCTGTGGATTGCGTGTCGTTTCTTCTGTAACGCCGCAGCCTCCTTGCCCCCACTGCTGCTCTTCACCACAGTTCCCCAGCGCAGTTGCTCGACCTCTCTTGTTCCAAACCCACTCGCCACCCATTCACCCTCGCTTCACAGACGTTTGTACTCACCTGACTTGGCCTCAGTGTTGCCGGCATAAAGCCCAGCTTCCCTTGTATGGTGTGCCTCAGACGTGCTTATCGTCTCCGGCACTATTCGCTTATTTCTATTCTCCTATTCTATTTCTTGCTTTGGCGCTGCCATTCAGTTTCAGCGCACAACCCGGGTCTGAGAAAGGTAGGAGCCAGAAGCGAATCACAATTCAAAGAGACGAGACAGGATTTACAGCGCGAAGCAGCGACGACTCTTGTAGAAAATGACTGGTATTTCTCAGTACAAACACGATGAGATTCGGTTCGTCCTCAGGGAGATCGTCAGAAAAACCAAGCTTCCTTCCATCAGCGAAGGTTTCTTCAACCGCTTCACCAAAACCCTGAATCCGAATCAGATTCGATATATCAAGAACAAATATGGAAAGGACCCTACCTTCAAGTGAGTAACAGTCGATCCCATAGCATTCCTCTGCATCTATCGCCCACCATCACAGCCTACATGGCCCGTCCATCTTCTGGAACGTGTTAGCTAATTGGATGTCTCTAGGAGTCCCATGATCAACTACCGCGGCGCGAACGCAGCCGACTTGGAAGACTCAGATAATCCTCAAGAAGAGAAGAGTGGTTGGGTAAATCATCCCCTTCTTGCCGCAGAGAATCACACCCCTCGCGAGCAGTCCCAGAGCCCCGAATTGCTGGCATCACACAATCCGATCCCGGCAGGACCTTCTGTGCCAAACCCACCCACAACCACCAAAGGTCATGAGAATCCAGTGTCTCTCGTCCCTGGTTGGGCGCAGCGACGGGAGCAAGGGGTTTACCTCCAACCCATTAACCGTACATATCAGCAGCCCCAAGATCTGAATATTCCCTCTCAAATCCTCCCAGCCGAGCCAGACCTCAGCCAACAACCATTAATACCAGCCGCACAGGCAAGGTAAGCACATGTCCTGACTGTCATCTCTGATATTATAATACGTGACTACTGACCAGCTGAAACCAGTAACATAGCCCAAACCCCCGTCGGTTGGGTTCACCTTCCCCCTTCCCACTTTCCATATTATACACAGATGCCCGGGGCAAATACCGGATGGGGACAAGGAGCTCACCAACTATATCCTGGATCTATTCACAGCTCTCCTATTTTCTTTCCGGACAACTCCATGCCCATTTCGAATCTCCAGGCAGGGTACCATGGCGGCATCGAGCCCGTTCCTCAAGGGTTTCACTACCCAACCCAGTCCCCACGTTTTGTCGATAGTACTTCTATGAATCAGTACGGAATTTCATCAATACCAAATTCGATGTGGGCAAAGGCCAGTGCAGCTTCGCCATTGCCCGCTCGTGTCTCTGCCGCCTCTAACAGACGAGATCGTCGTCATAACCCTTATTCAAGACCAACTGTAGGGCCAAATACCCGACCCGCACACGGTACTGTATCACGACCCCCTTCACAAGTGGTTACAGAAAGTGATTCCCCACTTCTGATTCCTTCCGGGTCTATGCCGCGATCTTCACAAGTGATTCAAGAGAACGTCGTCTCCTCCCCACGCCCCAATGATGCCCTACCGAGAGCACCTTCATTGAAAAAGGGTCAAACGGCCGCTACTTCCTCATCGCGACCTGAATCTGCTACTCGAAATCGACGACGCAATGTGTCTGGGATAGGGTACAACGTTCACGGCATAAGGCCGCGCCGGATCGCAAAGGCCGCCCATCTTACGCGGTTTCCCGACTCATACAATGGCGTTTTAAGTAACTTTGTCCACGACATGAGTGTACCAGCTACTGGTTTACCGGAACCGTCATTGCCGTCACAAACCACACGGAATCAGGACGGCGGAAGCAGCGGGGGCCACTTTGAGGACATCAACCTGGGTTCCGCTGTTGATCCTATTGCAAAATACACCAATTATCCTCCTTCAGAGTTTGAACATGCCGAGCTAAAGCCCGGCGGAGGCCCCAGTGTAACCCCGGAAGTTATTGACACGGCTCCTTCTCTTACTGGTGCAGGCCCGTCTCTCAGCTTGCCGGCGAGCTCACAACCTCTGGGATCATCGAATCTTCTCGAATCTGTAGAATCCCCTTCTGAGTTTGTGCCAGTTCAGACCACCCCTTTTATTCCTCCGACGTCACCTTTCTTGCCTACTCCTTCTCAAGCTATGATGTTCAAGCTCAACGCTACTGAGAGGAATGGCGAGAGGGACAAGGGAAAGGGCAAAGGCAAGGAAATAAGCAATGAAGTCTTAGAGGCCAGGGAGATGAGACGACGGCAGGAGATTATTCGAAATAACAATATTCAAACTGCCCTGAATCAGATGTTTCAGAGGGACGAAGCATTGCGCCGCGTGGCGGGCAAGCAGGAAGCAGCTCAGGCTGCAGTTGAGGCGCAGAACCCACCTAAAACCCCAGGAGAGAGTGCAAGCCAACTCCTCACTCATGGAGAATACCAGGGCTGCACCAAATCCCACCACCAGGTTGAAACCTCAGCCTCGACATCAGACACGTTGCCTCTTGACCAGGTTTTTCTCCAGCCTCTATCGCTTGGCCAGTCTTCGAAGAACATCACATATGAGGAGATGAAGTCCTGGGGTGAGGGGGTGGCTGGAAGCGATGTGTTGCACGAGACTCTGCTCTCTCTGGACTGTGACGCACCCATCGACTCAACTGAGCGGGTGATTGAGCTATAGTGAGCATTGGTGCAGACGAAAGGCAACGTCGTTGGGGATAGAGATGCAACATCAACCTATCTTGAAACCCGACAGTTTCAACATCAAGGGTGATGAATCAGGGTTGAAGGAACCCTGTAGACGATCATGCGAGAGGTTTATGGTACTGGATCTACCGTTACGGGTAATACTTTTGAGCAAGGCGCATCTTGGAGCAAAGGCGTTTTTTGCATACTGGGCATTCTGGTCAGTGTTTCGGGGAACAGGGAATAGGGAGCTTTGCAGTAATTTCGTCAAGTTTAGTGTGTTACTTTTGCTATTTCCTTTGCTCTGCTGTCATTTCTGCTGAATCGTTTTTTTTTTAAAGTACACACTGCTTTGAGTCATCATCAACGTTTGAAAATACTCAAGGAAAGGTATATCGTCACTACCATTCAAAATAAGAAAAGTTCTTGAAAAAAAAAAAACACACAAATAAATAACATGTCGAAAGAAAAGCCATAAACGAGTCAAAAGCCCGGTGATAGACTCTCATTCTCTCCTCCTCTTTTTTTTTTTTTTAATCTGTGACCCTTCCTTTTCACGCTGTTTAATGCTGGATTCACAAAGCCAGGGTATCAAGTGCACAAAAATTAGACCGCCCGCTTGCGACGGACTCGTGCCAAAGCTCGTCTCAGTAAATTTGGAAAAGGAAAAAAAAAACATTAATTCATAAGAATCGAAAGTCGTTTGAAGCGTAAAACGCACTTTGGCGTCTGTATATGTGTATAAATATAGGGTGTAGTCATAAATTGTCGATGGGAGGTAAATATTGGGAGTCGGGGATGGTAATCGGGAACTTGGTATTATGTCAAAATTCCTAGGGCGGATTCCTTGTCTAAACGACGATGCTGACGTTTCTTCGGGTTTCAACCTCGTCAATGGAGAATTGAAACACAAATTTGAAGAGTTCGCGAAGATAGGTGTATCGATGGGAGGACTTGCTGACAACAAATATCGATTTGGCCATATCATAGGCAGAGACACGTTTGCCCCGAGGAGGTAGGGCATGATGTCGCGGGATGATGGTGTCAGTGAGGACAGAGTTCTTGTATTGTTGCAGGAGGGTTGTGTGGCTAGAGAGGGGCCCGAAGGCACCAGTTGGTAGGCTATCGACAAACTTCTGTAAGACCAGGGAGCCTGACTTGGGGTCGACGACGGAGTCACGGTTAAAGCCAAGATTCATTGCCGCACGAACGACCAACACCTTGGCGCGAGCAATGTTGGGATCTTCGGCTGTGGCAGTAGTTGTAGCTGTGCTAGAAGTTCTGGTACTTCCATGGGAGTAACTCGACAAATTCGAAGCATTGCTTGACCATCTTCCAGCGCGGCCACTGTCGCTAGAAGTGCCCAAGACCATGATATTAGGCATTTGAGGTGACCTGCTCTCAGGCGACACTGGGGTATCTTCGAACTCAGTCACTGGCGTCTCAGGAATAAAAGCCGGAAGAGTGTTCCTTTGACGCTCCCTCTCTCGCTCCCGTTCCCGTTCTTTTTCTCGCTCCTGCTCACGCTCACGCTCACGATTATCTTGGCGAGCACTCTTTACGCTCTCACGTTTTGAATGAGCTGAACGGACGGATGTTCGGCTCTCACGGCCGCTTTGATCGACTGGCTGGTGAGCGAAGAAATTCGTTTGTGTAGGGCGAGGAGTGTTACGGTCAGGATGGACTTGTGTCCAGCCGTGACGGAAAATTTCCATGAGATCCCAACAGGCCTGTACAGCGGAGGATAGCAGTTCCTCGTCCGGCGGTCGACCTTCACGGCTGTTCTGTCGTAAATTGAATAACATCTCGGCAAGGCCCCAGCATGCGCGCAGTAGCTGGTCCGTTTCGTCTTCCGTATCGCCTCTCTGTCTCATTAAACGATGGCAGAGGGTGATGTAGAAGTCTAGAGTCCTCTCCCGGAAGACCTCTGGAAGGTGCTGGCTATCTTGAGCGCTATAGAGGCTGGGTAGATATGCTGGTCAGTAGGTAGTTTTCAATGGAGACAACTGCTTTGGGCTTACTGGTTATTCAGCTCGAAGCTCACTCGCAGCACGGAGTCGGCTGCCTCATCTTTTCGCTGTCTGACATCAAAAAGGGCTTGGCAGAAATCGCGACATAAATCAAGGCTAATTCTGACGTTTAAGGATTCTGATTCGCCATCCTTATAGTCGTAGAGTCGCTGGCACAGTTTCCAACAGGTCCTCCATGCCCTCTCGTGTGCATCAGGGGTACCGGAACTATTGAACACCCTAGTCCGATGAATGGAGCTTAGAGTTGCCAAGGTGTTGCACAGGGTCCAACATTCTTGAAGAGCTGTCCGTAGTGCAGCAACCTCAGGGTTTTCTGGAGCATAATGCAGCTTGTGAACAGAATAATCATCATCATCATCACCTTCAGCCTCTGTTTGTTCATCGATTTCTGTCCATATGGTTAGAATAGGTGGTTCTAGGGACCCGAGGTGTCGGGACTCACTCTCAAGACTGCTGGTGCTGCTTGAGCGCAGCCGTTGGTTCTCTTCCATCATATCTTGCAGATCCTGAGCTCGGGGCGTGGCACTGTCAATACTGTATCTGACAGGCTTGACGTCCGTGGAGAGCAGGGGCCTGGACGGCTGCTCCTTGCGCTAAGAGAAATGTTAACTTCACTGTAACGCTGGTATGAACACATCATTCTTTTCTCACATCTGGCGGGCTCCCATTGAGGACTGCCAATGCTTCCTCGTTGGCCTTGGGGGAGCCTTTGCTGTTAGACTGGCTCGATTGAGAGGATGCTTCAGAAGACTTCTGTCTCGAAATTAGTAATTGCTTCTTCCTGTTTCTTTTGTCTGCGGAGATCACTCACCCAGCTGGCGAAGCTCTCGGGGGCGTGAATCACAGAGACCGCCTCTTCACTGGGCTGTCTCGCGGCGTCTGGAAGAAAGGTATTGAGCATCAGAATCTACGAGACAACCAGTGTTAGCAATAAGTGCCATGCCATGGCTACCAAGATTCTGACAAACCTCTGAACGGGGTTGGTCCAGCCCCCTTTCCCCTTCACTTGTGTGCTCGTAATGTAGATCCTCCGACGCTTCATCCTCAATCTCTGTTATCTCTGTGCCGTTCGATGTCACCGGTGACGGGCCGACAATGTCGCTTGGACTTAATAGGTGCATCGAATTGGAGGAGATTCTGTTGACGGAGCTTGGGCGAAGGGTAGAAGAGTCGGTAGAAGGTGGAGGGGAGGAACTGGAGATTGGTCAAGTCAGTCACCGTCCTGGCAAGAAGAAGGTATGATGCGTGGTTCTTGTCATACACTACTCTCGAGGGGCGGAAGCCCTCATTGTCTGAAGCGGACATGTCTGCGAACGAGCCGAATGGGAAGCGCAAGTTTCCAGTTGAGGATCGCAGAGGGGCCTCGAGAGCCATGGTGTAAATATAAGTAATTCACCGATAAATAAATTTGGTCAAGGGTTTCCAGCTGAAGATGCGCAAAGCAGCCAGTCAGACAGAGTGCCCTGGGTCAGAAACTGCGCCGCCGGTGAAATGGCATTCGCATGAAGCTCGTTACACTGAGGTGTGAAGATAGCTAGAAAGTCTAGCTATACGGGTAGCTAGAGCTTGTCGTTGTTTCCGTTGCCGATCCTGGCGCGCTTGCTGGGTCGCAGGTTTGGGCCTCGCTCGCGGCTAGGATGGGATCGAGGTGAGGTGAGGTGGGCGGATGAGGTCTCGGTCGCGGCGGCCAGTTGCTTTTTACGGCAACAGCACAGCAGCAGCTCGGTGGGCTGTAACCTGGCCAGGCAGAATTGCTCACAGCCAGCTGCGCTCGGAGAGAATTGAAGGAGGAAGAGATGAGCAGCCGCGGATGATGGATCTCGGAAGAGCTTGATGCTTGTTTTTAGAAAAGAATGACCCAGCTCTCCTCTTACTGCCCCAACCAACAGGACAGAAGGAAACCAGCGGAATCTGAACACGGGCTAATCCAGCACAGCACAACACATTACAGCGCAGCCAGCCCGGTTAAGACGTGCGTGGGTGGAATAGCGGCGCGGGGAGAGAGCCAGGCTCTGCAGGGTGGGCGGCTAAGCTACGACCTAACAGTCATTCACAGGCGACAGGGAATGGAGAAAGTTGTGATGACCCTGGCCGTGCTCTGGAGACTTGTTGGTTGGCCTGGCCAATGAAGCAGTTGTGCCGCTCCTCTCAAGACTGGTCCCCACTGCCGGGGGGGACGTGATCCTTGACGCCCAAATGGAGGGTGTGGCTACCGCGAGGAGACAGCAGGCAGGCAGCGGTACATGCGTTAGGAACAAAGTGTACATGGCTCAGGTGCTGGAATCGCATCGAGGTGGTGGGACGGATCGAATCTCAACAGGTCGCGAGGCTTGAGACCCTTCAGATGGACGAATCCTTTCAGATCATTTCGGTTACCAAGAGGGTCTCTCTCGATGCTGTCACTTTGCTGAGGTCGGGAAGGCGCGAACGTGAGGTACCTATAGCAGATAGCGTTTATAGCAGGCAGTACCTGAATTGCTAGCAGCCTGCCCCTGGACTTTGCCAGGAGTCGGCCGTTAGTGATAGTGGCTAGGTACCTTACCTATTGCTGGGTACCTTGCGCCATCCTTGCTGAGACTATCTCTCTCTCTCGGGTTGGTGCCCTCCCGTTCAGCTCGATGCACTCTGGACTACGGCTTATACTTCCTACCTATCTACCTACCTAATGACAGCAAGCGATGACAGGCAGATGCTTATGCTACTGCATCGAGGCTCCGGCATGAATTAAGATTGACCGACACAAGACTGCGGGCGGCAAGGCACATGATTGTGTCCTGATCGCCCAGTCAGCACTGACCTATCTGCCCAAAGTGATGGTGGTTGTGAGTGGATGGAAGTTGAACCAACAGACCAGACCAGCCACCACGTCTATTGACTTAACGAGTGTTCGGCCTAGAATCGCAATCCAGCTGTCATTTTCACTAGTGCGTCCCAGTGGACACTCACACAGTCGTTCTGCTGTTGGTTGTGATGGTGCAGACAACTAGCACGCAGAGCCAGGGTCAATTTCGCCGGCTTCGGTTCCAGCAAGATGGTATGGCTTACCAGCATGAATCCTGCGGTTGGCATGGAGGCTAATGCAATTCGATATCTGCCCGGCTACAGTGAGCGAGGCCGAGCCATCTCCAACCTGAGGGAGACGGTATCCCACCTACATCCATTATAGTACATACATACACGACGACACACACGCTCGTCGGCTCACCGCACCAACCGGAAGCCAAAGAAGGAATTCTTACCCCACCACCGCCGTCTGTGTGATGGACTATGTCATGGAAACGCAAGTGCCTCCCCCGTTGCAGTCTGAGGCTTGGACCATCTGGTATGGTCTCGTCTGCGCTGCAAGAAGGGAAGCGCGGCGTCCAGTCCCAGACTAGAGCACGCCGACAGTAGTTGCATCTGTCCAGCGCCTAAAGTGGATCCAATGGGAATTAGAATCCCAGTCTGCTATTCAGTGGGGTGTTGTTTCTTCACCTGTAACAGCGCATCGCAGGGAACCGGGGGCTGACGGCCGGTGCACTAGTCTTCTGTGTGGCTCCAAAACCGCCGGGACCAGATCGCCGGGTTCGTCAGGTCAGAAGAGCGACATGGGCAGAGGCCAGCCACAGCAAGACAGAACATGTGCGACCTCGTCTGGCGGCCAGCACCAGGCAACTTCCAGTAGATCCGAGTGACAATCCCTTCGTGTCTATTTTAGCGCATCTCCTGACTCTGGCTCTGGGCCTTGGACCTGGGATTTTAGCTACATTAGCATCGTGCTTTGTTCCGTGGGCGGATAGTCCGTCACCCATGCCACGGATGGACGTGCATGTCGTCGGTCCCAACAGGAGGTAGTGATGGCTACGTGAGACGGACCAGTGTCCTCCTTCCCGGAAGTATTGTTGCATGCACCAATGGCTTCCTGGTATATTCCGTCTGCGATGCACAGGTCCAGTTCCTTCTCTGCAAACCACGCGTGAGCAAACCAAGATGTATGATGCAACTCGGCTTGACCTGGAGGTGGTTAGGTCACCACGCGGCGGGCAGCCCTACGTGGTGTCTTGTTGGTACACTACATACATACTTGCAAGCAGCATACATGCAGACGTGCGTAAACAGAGTCTACATATGCTTGTCAGACGGAGCATGATTGGTCCCATCGAGAGCCCTACCTCTTTGCTCCAAGCAGATTTGCGGCCTGCCAGAGGAGGATGACCTGGCATGCTCTCCATTGGCGATTGCAGCCGGCTGTATTTCCGCATCTGCACCAACAATCAGCTGGATGTGACGAGTCATTTCCGGACAGCCCAGCTCGCAGCAGAGGACCCCAAGGCAACAAGCGCAAGGCTTGACCGACACCTGAGCATGGACACTCATTCACGTCGTCCCTCCTCCCCCCGCTAACGTGGCCGCAGAATAGCTTGTAAGATGCAAGACTTGGAAGTAGCTGCTTTAGCTGTTTGGTGCCCCGGGTGGTGGGGTAGAGCCACTTGGCGGTTGGCTGAGACTTCTCGGTTAAGCGCCGACATGTGCCCAAGCCCATGCAGCCCCACGCGTTGGCGACGCCCCCAATTGCTCTTAGCAGCATGAACCATGGTGTGAATGGCTCAGTCGTGCTGGCATTCCACCTTTTCCCTTCTTCTCACCACTTCCGCTGGGCCAGGACTCGCCCTCGCCTTATTTTGACTTTGCTTTTTTCCTGCGATGTTTTCAGCTGGCTGTCCCGGAGCTAAGGGTTTGCGCGGGAAGCGAGTCTCCCCATTCTCCGAGACCGCCTCGTCTGCCCCTCCAGTACCGTCCGTTGTGTGCATATCGCCCTCTCGCCGTCTCTTTCTCTGATATCCTCCCCTCATGTTGCACAAAGAGGAATTGGGTACATCTGACAGGTCAGCCAACATTTTGACTCACACTGGCTGGGGTGACGACCCTTATTCACAGAGGATCGGCCAGTGGATCCCACCCTGGTAGCAACGGTAATGGTTGCAAGCAAAAGTACAGATCGATAAGTACACACACACGGATTGGCTTTAAACTCATGAGACTGAACACCATTGTTCTTGTTTCGCTATCTCAATTGTGTCAATCGAAGTGCCAACTTGTCGTCTCATCTCGCACTGCGCCGTGGCTTGCGAGCGGGTATTAGTTGCGGCCGACGTCTAGACGAGAAGCTGCACTTTTCTTTTTTGCCCCGAGGATCGCAATCATCACATCCACGCAAAAAGAAACTTGAGGCTTTGGCCCCAGTGTCGTGCTAATGCATGATAATCGTATGATAGCTTGTATTCCATCACAGTGAAACACCGGCGATTATTCTTGGTTCATCGACTAGCAAGGGAGAAGAAGCTCATACCCTGAGATGTAGAGACGGAAAAAGCATACAATAGCTGTTTCATTTAACTTATCCATGATCAATTCTTGTTGCACGTAGCTATACTCGGATAGTGCATGTGACTAGGATTGCCTAAAAGTGATAGCTTTACATCTACCTCAGTTCACTCTTTCCGCTTTCCACCACCAAGCCCAAGACGTGACGAGAAAACAAGGGCATTGTGTTTACGCAAGCCACCAGCTGCAATGTCTCACGGGTCACGTTGCCAATGGCGTGAGGCTTCTGTTCAGCTTGAAGCGGGAGAAGGAGATCTCAGCCCAATAGTGTCGGGATGTCTTAGTTGATAAGGCTCGGTACTCTATCCGACGGATGTCAATATTCAAGCGAGGTCGGTGAGAAGCCAAGAGGGCCTATCGGCGTCATGGAAAATTACGCGGTGCATCGGCTCCTCAGCTCAAAAAAGGAATCCAATCTCATATGACTGCATGATGGCGTCCGTGGCGGTAGGGGAGGCGGCCGACACCCAGCATGAGGCTGAACGATAGATTTGTGCCGGCTGAGATGCGGTGGGTGTTGATTTATAAGAGATTTGACTCAGAAAAGGAACATTGGTCTATTCGGCTGCATGATGGCCTGAGAACTGACAGTGCGGTCAATATATCATATCTTTCTTGGGGCAATCGAACATGCACATTGCGGCCGATCCTCCAGTCAGATGGTTTGCTAACTGGTCCTTGTTCACGAAGCTGCATAGTGGCTTGGATACCGGTGATAAAGGCGGCCGACATATTTCGGTGACGAGCCTCGTTGCTTTTGAGCTTCCTGCTTTGAACATGTCAGATTTCTGCCAAGCGTCTTACGCGCCCCTTTGTTTGCGTTTGGGCTTTTCAGATCCAGCTGGTTAACACATCACTCACTGTAGTTTGGTGTGCTAGAGTAGTGATGAATGTATCTGGGTGATGATTGGGGAACCTTGGTGGCTATTCGTAAGGAAGGACGCAAAATTGGATTAGATGCTGCAAGCGAGACAGGCTTCAAAATAAATGTTCATACTTAGAATTCTGTTGCTAGGAAAGAAGTTCGCGGATACCGACGTCGGATTGGTGTAGTGTAGCTTCATAGTCACTCCAGTTTGATGGACGTAAAGCAGAGTGCGGAATCTTCATCCTAAGCTCTAGCTTTCGCATGGTGGGATAGATCCGAAGGCATACATGATAGAGCTCGATTTAGGCACGTAGTATGAGAGTGTTTCATACCAACCTCATAGAGAGATAGATATCATCGCATCAAGGAGGACATGGATTCGTAGCAGGACCCAGAACACCCGTCTCCCACTGATTCCAGTATGCGTCGCAAGTGTATGGCCTAGCGCTCATCTTTCTCTGAAAGGATCATGTTCCTATTATACCTTCCATCACTTGCAAATGGCGAAACCTCGGATCAACGATTCTCATGCATGTTCAATTAGCCAGCGAAACATGGCGAGTGAGCTGAACCATGTGGCTCGAGTTCGATATATACGAGTATTCTTTGGTCGGAATGTATAGATGACAACTGAAGTCTGACTGATCTTCTAAATTGAAATAGTTTTTCTCCTAATGCGCCAACTGTTGTAAACTTCAAAACGCCTTGTGCATGAATCAGATAATCGTGTTTCCCAGAGCGCATATATCACTGGATGTCGTTCAGGCTCTGTTTCTTCTCGCTTCGGCCGTCCGGAGTATACCTGAGGAAAAATGTCAGTCATTACTGTCGCGTGGAGGGATGAACAGCCAATGCGTCGGCGTACTTGAGGAGCTTCTCGACAAGATCAACGTGGGTCATGATCATGCGGCGGCAGCAGTAGCGCTTCAGACCGAGCTCATCCATGGCATCTCTGATTAGGTGTTAGTCGTAGTCGCTCTCGCAGAGTCGTGGAGAGACTCACCCATCGGTCTTTCGGGGATCTGAGATCAGCTGCAGATAGCGTTCCCAGAGGTCGCCAGTGACCTGGTTCAGGTTAGCCTCGAAGTATCGGTCGGTGAAAGGTAATCGCGAACCTTTCCACAGGAGAAGCAGCGAATGGGAATAATCATTTTGGCTTGCTGGTATTGTCAACAAATCGACTGTTTTGCTCAAAGAACGTGATGCTGATGGTAGCTGCATGAAAGAATTCAAGGTGGAGCCAGGCGCGCAGCCGAAGTATCCCCGTCACAAAAAAAAATCCTTATCTTATCTCAGCCAAAGTTCTCAGGCAGGTAGCGGGACCAAAATTTTGAGCTGCACTCTCCGCGACAGATGTCGATGCCTGTGTAGAATAGACAGATTCACCAGGCCTTGATTTGCAATGGCTGGTTCAAAAAGCCAAAAGTCGCTTGACGACTCGAATAAGAAGCGCAAAAGGGATACAGGCGAATTCGATTTGAAGACAAAGCGGCATAGAAAAGACGAGAAGAACAGTACCTCAAAAGCCAAGGCACAAGGCGAATTGCCCGAGAACAATGGCCAATTGCAATCTGCTGCTACATCGAATCGCGGATCTGAAAGCAAGATTCTTGCCAAGAACAACCTCTCTTTAATTCAGCAGACGGAAGATGGTGAAGCCGGCTGGAGAGTCTCGAAACCAATGGGCGGAAGGATGTTAGATATTGACCCAATTCTAACAGCAGATGAGCAGTTCGTCCTCCCCGTTTCGCAAAGCTTAAGCCAATTCTGACCGAACTAGGTATATCATCCTGACATACAACACCTCGATACAGGTTTACTCGGCCTCTACTTCGCTACTGATTCGGCGTATTTCCATCAGTACTCTTGAAAGCCATAGCGAAAATCCGACAAGCCCTCCCACCATCACAGCGACGAGACTCTCCCTGCTCGACCCGGATTTTGTCTGGGTAGGATGTTCAGATGGCCGCGTCTTCTTTGTGAACTGGACACAAGCCTCCCGACCGAAGCAGAAGTTCCAAACCAAATCCGCCACGGCTAAAGCGTTGGCTCCTGTCTTGATTGGGCCTCCAAAGAAAGCACGAGAGGCTGTCTTGATTGTCGAATCTGATAAACAGAATCGTCTGGATATCAACGCATACCTGGGCTCCGAAGAATCAAAGCACATCCTCAACTTGAAAAAGAACGGATTCGGTTTGCAGCTTTTGGAATCCTGCGAAAATGGCAAGATCCTGGTTGGTGCCATCAACGACCGTCTCTTTATTGGAACCATGTCATCTGGGCAAATCGAAACCTTGGCTCAACTTTCCTATGATTTCTTCTCCTTTGATACCCCTGACCTAATTACGTGCCTGGACACGAAGGTCACCTCTCATAACTCGGGCTCCCAATCGCGCGTCAACATCCTTGTTGGCGGAGCAAGGGGCGCTATTTATCTATACCATGATGCGCTGTCTCGGTTACAAGCAATCAGCAAATCAAAGTCGGAAAAGGATACGATACAGGCCCAAAAGTATCACTGGCACAGAAAAGCTGTCCATTCTGTCAAATGGTCTCATGATGGTAAGCTTTGATGGCCGATATTGACTGCGTATCTAAGAGACTAACATTCTCTAGGCAATTACATGATCTCCGGTGGTTCAGAAAACGTCCTCGTTTTGTGGCAGATGGATACGTCGAAGAAAGATTTCTTGCCGCATCTTTCTGGAAGCGTGGAGAATATTGTTGTATCCCAAAGTGGCTCCTCCTATGTGGTGCATCTGGATGACAACTCCGCAATGATTCTCTCAACTGCGGAAATGAAGCCAACTGCCTACGTATCAGGTCTACAATCAGCATCCGCACATGTCTCTATTCCCAAAGATCTGCTCGTACAGCGTGTATGGAGCGCCCCAGAGCAAGTTAAGCGGCCGATTCCCGCAGCCATTCGTCCCACCGAACCTTCCAAGCTTCATGTTTGTGTGGGTAATGGTCGACAGGCTGCAATGTCTGGAGAATTTTCAGCACCCTTGCTACAGTCATTTGACCTAGAGTCTTTCACAAGCGCCAATAGGCAACCGTTGGCAAGGACACAACCAACTGATGTGAATATCACGAACAAGGGAAACCCCATCGATGAGCCTCTCATCACTCACATTTCATTTTCCGCGGATGGAAGATGGCTTGCGAGTGTTGATGAATGGAAACCAGCTGAGAGAGATGTGGACAACGTAAGCAACGACCAAAGAAACCAGTTCATCAGGGAGAGACATGAAGTCTATCTGAAGTTCTGGGAAGTTGGGGCGAGTGACGACTCAGCTGCCTTAGTCTCCAGAATCAATGCCCCCCATGCCACAAGCCAACCGGAGTCAGTTCTTGACTTGGCCGCAAACCCAGTCTCATCTAGCTTCGCTACAATTGGAGGTGATGGGATGGTCCGGGTATGGCGCCCTAAGGTACGACAGCAAAACGGCATTGTTGCCAAGTCAGCCAACGGCAAGGATGCCTACACATGGAGTTGCTCGCAGGTGATTCCTGTTGGAGAGGTTTTTGGACAAGACGCCTCGGTTGACTTGGTGAACGCCACAAGCATAAGTGAGCCACAGGGTGCAATCGCCTTCTCTGAGGATGGTTCGACCATCTTTGCAGCCTTCCAATCTACGGATAGTGGTGTAGTCTACGTTATTGATGCAGCATCTGGCGAAGTTGTGAAGATTCTTGAAGGGCTGTGGAACGGCAGGATGCGTTCGATCAAGGCTTTGGGAACCTTCCTTATCGTTCTATCCGATCAACTCCGTGTTTACGATGTTGTGGGTGACGAGTTGAGATATGGGATCGAAATTCCAACGGGTGGGCCGGAGAGCTCGCTTCTAAACATGGCCGTCGACCAGGCCTCTGGCCACTTCATTCTTGCCGTCCCTGCTGGTGCCTACTCAAGAGTAGGCGTTTTTGACCCTGAGCAATCTGAGCCACTTCTCGTGCGCAACTTGCCTCACCGGATTGTCAGCCTGGTGTCGGCACCAAACCAGAGTGGATTTGTCGCTGTCGACGATGCCGCCCAAGTCTGGACGATATCAGAAGGATCCGACCCATCATCTCTCGCTGTGGTGCAGCCTTTGGATGACCTGCGATTGGATGAAGGGTCCGAATCTGTTGATGTTCCCGACGAAACAAATGATGAGCCACAAAGCGAAGACGAAGATGAGCAAGAAAAAGCCGACCAAGACGTTGAAATGGAAGAAGAAGATGATGATACCTACTCCAGTGTTGTGGTATCCCAGCACCTTGCAGACATCTTTGATGCTGCGCCGGCTTTCGCCGCACCGTCCATCGAGGACATGTTTTACAAGGTCACGGGGCTTCTCGCAGCCAAGCCGTTGGTGGCGGAACAGCGATGAGAATTCATGCGTTGTCAAAATAACCGAGAGAACCCTCCGTCTGGTTGGTAGAACTCGATGCCGCTATCATCAAGTGTGGGGAAGCTTGTTTTCTCTCGGAGTGAAGAGGGTGGAGGGGCACGCCGATTGCGCAATCTGCTGGTAGCTAGTACGCCATATATTCCCGAAGCCATGTGGGATCGCCTGACTTGTAAATAAAACCTGCTGCAATTCGTTGAGAAGCAGATAATTCATATTGTTGTCTTCACGCCACAATACCACCCATCCATCTCATAGTCTCTGATCTCATCCTGAACCCTGCAAGCCATTACTAACACAAGGCAACTAACTATGTCCTTTACCTCTGTTCCTATTCTAGATCTGTCCGAGGCCAATGACCCGGCAACGAAGCCGGAGTTTCTGACCCAGCTCCGGCATGCTTTGTTGGAAGTCGGGTTCCTCTATTTGAAGAATATAGGCGAGGCAGAAGAGCTTTTCCAAGATGTGATAAGCCTTGGCAAGTCCTTCTTCGACATCCCACGAGAAGAAAAGTGAGTGGCTCGCTTATTACCCACGCAAGTAGTACATACATACAAGCAGGCGACTGATCAGGAATCGTCCCATGCCTAGGCTGAGGATTGAAATGAAGAATGCCCGCTCATTCCTGGGCTACTCCCAGCTGTCCGCAGAGATCACAGCCGGCGAAATTGACCATCGCGAGCAGCTGGATCTCGCTACCGAGCATGCCCTCCCTACAGAAGGATCCCCCCGGCACCACAACCTGCACGGCCCCAACCAGTGGCCGGCAGAGGAGGTGATCCCCGGGTTCCGCAGCGCCTACACCGAGTACATGAGGCGGATGGGCGACATGTCCATCTACTTCACGTCGCTCATCGCCGAGGCCATCCTCCTCCCCAGGGACGCCTTCGACAAGTACTTTGACGAGGACCAGCACCACAAGCTCAAGATTGTCAAGTACCCGGACCTCGGGGAGCTTGGCAAGGAGGGCCAGGGCCAGGGCCAGGGTGTTGGGCCGCACAAGGACAGCATGCTGTCGAGCTATCTGCTGCAGGCCTCGGAACACAGGGGCCTACAGGTGCAGAACGTCAAGGGGGAGTGGATCGACTGTCCGCCTGTCCCGGGGACGGTGGTGGTGGCCATCGGCCAGGGCCTCGAGGCGCTGACCCAAGGCGTGTGCGTCTCGACGACGCATCGCGTCCTGTCGCCCGCGGCGGGCTCGGGCCCTCGGTTCTCGATCCCATTCTTTCAAGGGGTGGACCTGGACACGGACTTTGACAAGCTGGAGAAGGTCGGCGTTGGCGCCGTCCCCGACAGGATCAAGGAGCAGCGGCGGAGGATTGTCGAACGCAACGGTGGCAGGCTGGACGATGTGGAGTTCACCTTTAGGACGGGGGGTGCTTCCAAGACGCTGGGCGAGGCCACTCTGCGGAATAGGGTCAAGAGCCATCCGGACGTGGGCGAGCGGTGGTATCCCGATATCCTCAAGAGCATTCGCGAGGAGCAGGCGGCCCTGGCCAAAGATAAGAAGGGGACGAGCAGCAACCCGGGAATCGACGTCCCTCCTCAGGCCGTAGAGGCCCACTGAGATAGGAGCCAGACCGGAGAGTTGTCGTCATCATAGCTAGCATCATTCATGTCTTTCTTGATATTTTTTTTTGTTTGGTTTAGGTTCTTGATCACATTTGCATCCGTAGCTCTTCGTTACATTCAAAAACGCCTTGCTCTATACGTGCACAAACTCCCTGGGCTCAATTCCATGCACACACCCACCACCACGTGTCTTACGCCAATCGCCATGCCATCCCCCCGTGCTTCTAACATAAAAATGTTACTGCTCCTCGAAGGAGGGGAACGCTTCGGCAAGCGTCTTGTTATGCTTGTTCTCGGCGTGTTCGGTCAGACTGTTATGCACTGGTTAGTCGGCTCCTGGACGAACTCGGCTATTGGACGGAGGAACGAGGGGGATTTTCGTACGCAGGGGCCTTGGTGGTCTTGAGAAAGGTCGACTTGCAGACAACGCACTGGATGTCGCACGCCTGCTGGTTCTGTGTGGGTGAAGAGTGTCAGTCAATCCGGGTCGGATGTCTCAGTTACGATGCCACTGGAGTAGATTTGACGTACGGCCTTGAGCTGCGACTTGGCAGTCTTGCCGTCCTTCTGGGCGCGCTCGCGCTTCTGCTGTGCCTTGGCTCCCTGGCAGTGATAGGATTTGTGAGCAATTTGGAGAGCATAGCCAAGCGACTAGTCGGAACCACTCACGTTACCCATGGTTGCGGTGATTGAGATCTCGGTAGGTTCGGAATGGGGAGAGAGAGAATCGTACTATTAGTCACAAGCGACACGAACAAGAGCGACGGTTGACTGGCTCGGGATGCAAAGAAGATGGAGGGAGTATCTTGAGAGAGGAAAAAAAAAGCGGGATCTGCACAGAGTGGTCAGGTTTGGTCCGTCCGTCTCCAGGCGGTACCGCCCGTTTCACGTAGTGGGAGCGCAGTGGTAATATCTGCTGCCGAATCGAGAACTCGCCGCGGAGCCCGGGAGCTGGACCCTGGAAAATAATCGCCTAAACGCCCAAGACTCTAAGTCGGTATCACCCGAGAGCTAGCATCCAAGTCCCGTCTCCATTTAAATGTCCTGTATAAGGGCGACAGAAGATATGAGACATCCAATTGAGGGGTGGTAATAAGCAGACGACTTTCCCCGATGATCAGAGTGATACGTCAGCATAAACCGATATGGGACGATAATATGTGGTGTCTTATTACTTCGGTATTCATCATTTGCCCTCAGCTAGGTATCTTATAATACTGGTTGCAGGCTCGATTTCCGAATAGTTCCCCGAGTATGTCCCCGGCTGCCTGAGAGCGGGATGGGGATGATGGGCAGGAGGATTGGATTCTTAATGTCCTCGCGAGGTTTCCACGGCTGTGACGCTGTGCCAGGGTCGGTTCTTACAAGACACCTCATCAACATCGACGCAGCGATTGACGAGGACTGGAAGTGACTCGTCACTACCCTTTTCGGGCCCGGGGCGTCTTTCCCCTCTCCCCTCCCTCGCTCCTTCTCTCTTCTGGAAAGTGCATCGTAACATTTCTTATCTGCATCTTAATCCACGGAATGGTGACAATATGGATCTAGACCAGGAAGGTGCGATCCAGACAGCAGCTGAAAAGTGCTTAATACGCGGCAGGAGGGCAGCTGATTGGGCCGGGACGATGCAGGTGGGGTGACGTCCAACCTCCAACTCCAGCGCAGTCCCGCTCAGCACCTAACATAAGAACCCAACACCGACTCCCGAGGCCGCCTTCGCTGCGCCCTTCCCCATCTGTCCTCCATCGGCATATACCGTGTCCATTGCCAGGATACTGCTCATGTCTATCATCACCTACCTAGCAAAAGGCTCCGTCCATCGTGTTCAATTGACAGTCACTTGCAGCACACCGTGGTAGTATTGCGCCGTTCCTGTGCCTGCCATTCAACTCGTGGAATCTTGGCGGCCCACCTCCGTCTGCATTGCATGGTAACCTGCATCCTCACGCCAACGAACAGCTCATCGTCAAGATGATCTCTGCCGATGAAATTTCCAAAAACGAGTTCGATCAACACCTGGCCCAGTATCCCTCTGTCATTCGAGCCACTTCAGCCTCCAAGCCGGGTATGTTGATCCTGCTCAAGTAGACGATGAGCTTAAGGCGCACTTAAAGGTGCGTCCGCAAGAGACCAGCTTGGAGTTGACGCTTTTTTTTTTTCGTAGCCAAACCAGGCCAGAAATCTTTGCAGGAGCTTGACCAGTATCGCTACGATACGGCGCCCGGCTTATTTTCACCAGATGGCGACAGCTCCGTCATGGACCTTGATGCTATCAAGGCTCTGGTTGAGTGGAAACTGTACGTATGCATGACACCTCGCGAAATGCAGCCTCCCTGCATTGTAGCTTTCGCAAAAACGGTGTCATTTTCGAATGCTGGTGAAAGCAGTTCATTCTTGCATCTAGGGCTGTTGATCCGCAGCACGGCAGCGGCTCAGACTCTCCCCGATGTTGTAGTACATGCACAGTCCACCCTGAGCAACCTGATTTACCTGCATCCACCCTATGCACCCATACCTTTACGGATATCTCGTTTTTGGATGCTAACTGCTTGATAGTCGCCATGGGAAATTTCGTCCAACCCTGATGAGCCTGGTTTCCTCCAATCCCAACGACTTTGTAAATGAAATCGTACAGGAGGCAACTCGGCTCTACCAGGAGACCAAGTCAATCCCTGCAAGTCTCGCTAAATGGACCAAGCTGAAAGGGATTGGCCCCGCAACCGCCTCTCTTTTGTTATCTGTCCATGATCCGGAGCATGTGATTTTTTTCTCGGACGAAGCCTTTTACTGGTTATGCGCCCAGGGGGGTAAACCCTCCATCAAGTATAACGTCAAAGAGTACCAAGAGCTTTGTCAGCATGCAGAAGCCCTTAGTGGAAGACTCGGAGTATCTGCCACGGACATTGAGAAGGTGGCCTTTGTCTTAATGAGACACCCTGGCAATGATGCCAAGCCAGACTCCTCAGGCACCAAGCCAATCGGTTCAAAGTCCGTGTCAGCGAAGCGAAAGGAAACCGTTGGCCCTGATCCGACGACCAAGGCGACCGTCAGGCGATCGAAGAGAATCAAATCGTAGACTGGCGTGCCATCCACCAACCATAGCGTAGGGGTTTCAAGAAGGCAATATATTGGAAAACCGTTAGAATACCCCATAATTCCGGTGGGAGTTGGTACTGGGGGCAGCTAAAACGTCATGGTTCGTGGGCTGGGCAGGCTTACTGCCCTCACACCAAATCTCCAATTGGTTCCATGGGTTACATGCTCTCTGCCTGTGCTCACCTCCGGCTCCACGGCCCGCACTCGCGAAACTCAAAATCTCTGTTGGTGCTCACTACCCAGATGTTGTTCATCAAAATGACGATTTGCTTCTCGAGATGATTCAAGAAACATCTCCGAGGCAGGCAAATACCCGTCGGATTCGAGTTCTAATCTGAACCGTTCGAGAAGCCTGCCCCCCAGGCCTCAATGCAATGTCCATGCTCGTATCTTATGAGAGATGCATCGGTGACATGGCTTGGCGTTCTCTACCTCACGCACTGCAACCCATGGGGGTGTCAAGAGACAAATAAAACATAGCCCAACTTCTTCGTATGAACAGTGTGCCAATCTTTCTCTCTCTCAGACCAATGCCTCAAAACTTCGCTTGCTCTATTGATGTGCCCTCCCTGCCTTGCTCCTCATTCCTCTGGACTTGATTTCCCTTCTGCCCCACAAAGTCACTACTGCCGCTCTTACATGGGCCGCAAGAATCCCTCTCTTTATTTTTCTTATTAAAAGGAATATCATATCATATGACCTTGCCGAGGGACAATCTATCTCAATATGCCCCTTCTATCCCCAGACCTCGGGCGTCCCCCTCCACGCCGACATTCCAAAGTCAGAGATATGTTAATGCGTGGGAAAGACGACACATTGGTTGCTTCATGGAAGCTGCTTCTGGAACAGCTCAGATCTGAGATCGAGCTCACCCTTAGGGCTGGACCAGCAATCTTCCCTTCGCTTCATTTCAACGATCTCAAGAGCAAATCCCGGGCCAATGACTTCTCCTGCCAGCTTCGGAGAAGTGGTGGAGGTGTAATACGCGGAGTAATCTCCGAGAGCGAAGCTAGAACATGGAATAGCGAGCTTCAGGCTTACCTCGCAGGCGACGATTCACTTGCCAGCAGCTCTGCACAGGACCCTCAACTCTACGATGTCTACTGGTCTCCAGCGCAGGTCAAATGCCGAGCTCACCCAAATGTCCTAGCTTCACAAAAGTTTCTGATGAGTCTTTGGAGCTCGTCCAATCACACGGCCGCTATTTCACACAATTTCCCCCTCAGCTATGCAGACCGTATTCGCCATAGGAATCCCTCAGACTCGAGCTTTCTTCTGAGGCCTTCCATTGAAGGAGATAGTGCTGATCGCTGGTGCCCAGATGATTCTCGTGAAGCGTTTACTTACAAGAAAATCTGGGAGGGGAACTGGCAAAATTATGACCCGTGGGACAGCACCACGAGGATCCAGACCCCGAAGCACTCTGCCCAGAACCGCAACTCGAGCTCCATGTTTCGCATGTTTCAAGGATGGCTTCCTCTGAGCCCTCTCCCTGAAAGCCAGGGTTCGCTGCGTCTGTGTCCGATGCTCCAAGCCACCACTGCCTATGTGCTGCTTCGCCCTCTCTTCTCCCCAATCAATTCCTCTCCCACCTCACCGGAATTCCTGTCGGCGCAGAATTGGACCTTGAATCCTCCGGGTTCATCTTCAATCCCTCCCGCCTCCTCTTATAGGCAGGAGCTAAGCAACGCCCTACACCCGCATCTTCAGCTCTCCAAGACCATGGTTCGCATCCCGACCCTCAACCCCGGAGATTATTTTGTCTGGCACTGCGACTCAATCCACTCAATTGAGCACACCAAAGGTGCGGGGGTGGGCGATGCTGCCATCATGTACCTCCCAGTCTGCCCGCTGACAGAGTCAAACGCTCTGTATCTCGCCCGCCAGCGCAAGTCTTTTCTCCTGGGACAGCCCGGGCCAGACCTGGCCAACTGTGGGAAAGGAGAGAGCATCCTCATGGATCGCCCGGGAGTCCAGGAGGTCAACGAAGTTGGAGGAGAGAGGGGACTCCGCGCCATGGGACTGTTGCCCTGGGACGAGGACGACGCGGCCGATGATCTGGAGGAGGATCTTTTGGAAACGGTGAACAATATCTTGTTCCCCGACAGGTATCAAAATTAGGTTGACTGAGGGAAAATTGTGTATATAATAGTAATGTCATTTAATTTGCAATTCTGGTTAGTTAATTTTGAATATTCATCAAGGTTTGGGACAATCTCAAAAGACGTGCGGATGTTCAGAGAATTCTTCTCATGGTTGTAAAATTATACAGAAATGATTATAGCCGACTGGATTCAGCAGCCAAAGACGCATAATACAACACAGTCTTGTAATCGTTTCACAATCCGGATCGGATCTTCACACTGTGACAATGAAACGATCGTCCCCCTCCACTTTTCTTGCTACCTTCTTTCCTCTCTGCATCATCGTTTGTTTTTAAGAAAGCTCTGACCCCCTCCATCAAACTGAACCCGGACTGATATTCTCTCGGCTAATACCATGGCAAGCCAGGGATCAATAAGCAAGACGGCAGATCGAGCATGCGGACGTTCGCCAACGCGCTTATTTACCCTTTGAGCTCTCGTAGTCCTTCTGGGTCTCGGCGTACTTGTCGCTGAGCTCGCTGTACGCCTTGTTGAGCTGCTCGCTCTGCTTCTTCAGGTTCTGGAGGTCCTGCTCCTTCTTCTCGAGCTTCTCCTTGAGGGACGCGAGCTCTCCCGGCTTGCCGGCGACGGCGAGCTTCTCGCTCTGTACGGTGTCGGACTTTGTGGTGCCCTCGTAGGACTTGACCTTCTCCTCGAGGCGCATGACCTCGAGGATCATGACGTAGGTGCGGTTGAGGATGAGGGAGAGGAAGAGGGTGAAGCCGCAGAGGTACATGTTGCGCTGGGAGTAGAACTTGCGGGCCTGGACCTCGAGACGCTCATGGCCCATGACGCCGGCACTGGTTAAAGAGACATCTTGTTAGCAAGGGTGGCTTTCTAGCCGGGGTGGGGGTTGGTGATGGGGGCATGTGGGTGAAGCTGGTGTGACGTACCCTCCCTTATTAGCATTCTCCGTAGCGGCAATGAGCTCGATCTGGACGCGGTACACCCGGTTGACGCTGTCGAGGAAGAGGATGAGGATGAAGACGAAACAGATCTTCATCCAGTACTGGATCTTGGCGACAAGGGGGCTCTCGGAGATGAAGCTTCAGAGATTTTGTTAGTTTGCACGGTGTTGGAGCCCGGGATAGGGCTAGGGACATACGTGAAGATTTTGCGCTTGAGGGTGAAGGGGAGAGGAACGATGAGGAGCATGAACAAGGCCATCTCCAGCATCAGGAGCATAAACACCTGTTGCCAGTTAGCAAGGAGCGTCCGCCTCTGGGCCGGGCATGCGCGGTGGGCAAGCATACGAGGGTGTAGTAGAGCGTCATGGTGAAGGCGGGGCTGGATCTACCAGCGACGAACGCAGACAATTGATCGGTGCTCTCGAGGTGCTGAGGACGAGAAGCGTGCGGATTGGAAGTTTTGTGGTTGCTGGGAGAAACTGATGTAGAATCGGAAAGAGATGGAGGGAATGTCGTTGTCTCAGAAGCTTGCGTGAGGCTGGAGGCTTTTGTAGGAGCTCGTCCGGGCAGGCATGCAAAGGCCAGCACCTGAGGCCAGATCAACAACGTCATCGCCAGTGGTGGCTGAAGCTGTCGAGGTGGGGCAATATGGTCCCACCAGCGAGCTGCTACCAGGCAACTAGCGCTGGTGGGCACTTGCCTGCTGGGTCCGGCACCTCTACCCTGTGGGAGGAACTTGGCAGCCAGGCCCAGAACCAGAGGCCACGACAACCGACAGCTTGAACCTTGTTGAACAGCACCGCAAGCCGGATATAGCATGTTGGCCACAACATGCCACGCAATATCATGCCAATCTAGAGCAAACTGGCCTTTTATAATTATACAGAATTGTCTAAATTAATGAAAGTGAATGATAAAACTATATTTCAAATCCTAGTACGGGGAAACACCTTATTATATATATAAAAAGCCAGAGGTTTTCTCACTGCGGGCTGTTGTCCGTGGCACGGCGCCTTCTCCCAGAGCCCAAGGCATACACTTCATCATCCTTGAACTTGGCTGGTCGCCTTCGCTTCCGAGTGGACTTCTCTCTCTTGTCGTAGTAATCTTCGCTCTCGTCGTCTTCGTCTTGGGAGGACTCCTCATCGTCCTCGTCGCCCGATGACTCGCCTCCCTCCATCTCAGACTGTTGTTCCTCATCGCTATCGCTGACGACCTTGTGTTGGCCGAGCCGCGGCCTCTTGGCCTTGGGCTCCTCTGCCAAGGCCGAACTCTCAGACTGTGAGGTGGAAGTCTCCCGCCCAGGGGCGCGTGGCCGCTGTGTCTCCTTGCTGGATTTTGCCGGCTTGCGAGTGGTTACCTTTGACGCTGCACCGTTGCTCAACCCTCCCTTCACATTGCGCGACCGGCGTGCTTGCCGCGCCGTCTCCGCGGATCCGCCCCCGTTCTTCTTGCGGGGGCTTCTATTGTTCTCCGAACTCGGTGCATATTCCTCTTCCGTATCCTCTGATTCCGCACGCTTTCGCTTGAGGTTTGGCCGCTCTGGCTCTTCCATTGGGAAATCCTCATCTGATTCCGGGTTGCTGGCCTCGTCGGAGCTGTGATTGCTGCTCTCCTCATCCTCGTCCTCTTCATCCTCATCCTCATCCTCATCCTCATCATCGTCCTTATTTCGCTTCTTCCTCCTCTTCGCTTTGTCTGAGCCAAGACCGAAGTCCTCGCCGTAGTCGAAAAGAAGTTCTTCCCACGGCTTGATGTTGCGCTTTGCACGAAAAGAGATGCGGAAACATCCGTTGACCAGCAAGATCTTTGGAGTGACATTGCATTTTTGGCTGCTGCCATCCGCGTGGTTGACGTAACGGCTCAGGTTTCCATACCTCGCTCCGTCGATCCAGACGTTGCATTCTTTCAGAAGGGTAAAGTTGAAGGAGAGAGGTTTCGTCCCATCAAAGAGATTTTGCCTCCTGATATATCGACGATCTCCCTCCTCACCAGACACCAGCTCGCCGACGTATTCAATGATGAACTCATCTTTGCGAATAGGTTCAGAGGAGTAAAGACCATAGCCATGGAACTGACTTTTCCCCAACACGAGATCCTTTGTAGAGCCGCGCTGCAGCGAACAGTTTTGGCAGCCGGTGGCGAGCAGCTCTGTCTTCCGCGCATTCTTGGGATCCGCACGTTCGAAAGCGCCACAAGAATGGCACAGATCAGGGTCGCACTCCCGGTTCAGCTGGACACAGATGCATTCCTCGCCCTTCATGTGGCAAGGCTTGCCACGTAGACCGCAGTCGCATCCTGTGAATTTGTAGGCGCAATTCTCAACAGTGCACCCGCAAAACTTCTCGCAGAAATGCCCTTTCTTGGCACAGGGACATTTGTCGTTGCTTGGGGAGCACGGCCCATCGTGGTCGCAGCCACGGAGGGCGCAAATATCATCAATATCTCGGTTAATATGATCCCAGTTAGGTGTATGATACCTGCCCGCTCCGGGCCGTCGAGAAAGCTTATGTTCAAAACGGTTATACCAGGATAGGTTGGGGACCTCGTCGTCTTCCTCCGAGTCATCTTCTTCTGTGACCCGGTTCGCTGGTGCCTTGGGGAGTGAGATGCCGAGAGTCTGGTATTCCCGGTGGACCTCGAAACAGTCGCGGTCCAGCAGAACCGCGGCTTGGCATATTGGATCAGAGGAAATCAGGCTGCAGGAGGCAGACATGAAGATAGTGCGAAGAACATTTCGCTCTGCATCGGTCCATGTACTTCCAGAAACCCCATTCGCAACTGGGTTATACGTTATGTAGCACTTGCGATCGCATGAAGGGCTCTCTAGTTGCGCTCCATTTGTCATCTTATTCTTGTTCTCCAGCATCTTCCGTCTGTTTCTCTCTGTGAGCCGGCGAGCCAGCCAACCCCTTTCAAGGGCGAATCGCTTTCTTTCATTGCCGTCCGTGAAGAAGCCATGTTCGCAGGAGTGTTTGAAACAGATTAAACAGCCCAAAGAGGAATATGTTTGAAGGGTCGATTCCAACCCTTTGAAAGGAGTTTGAGGGCTCGATGGGGAAGACTCATCAGAATTATCATCGGGATCAACAAAAGCCTTGAGTTCTTTATCATAAAGCAGCACCTCAAGAAGGTTAACCTCTCTGATTCTGATGCCATGTCTAGTCTTCTCCTCTCCGAAAACACGTTTCCACGCTGCTTGGAAAGTGGTCCCGGCCTCAAAGTTCCCCACATCAAAGTCCTTTCTGATGTGGGTAGTTTTGATAGCCTCGTACTGCTCAGTCGTCAGAAGCTTTTCAGGACCCTTTTTATGCAGCTGCAGGAGAAGTGTCCATTTATTCACGTCAGGGAGCGCCAACTCTTTCAACCAAGATTCAAGGTACATCGCGATTGAAACAACCCTCTCATAGTGAATAATAGTAGGGCGTTTCTCGTCCAGTTTGATGGAATCGAGCCCATGGGAAGCCTCCGAGTTATCAAGGTCCTTGATGTATCCTTTCCACTTCTTCTGCTTGCGAGGAGTGTCAAGATCACCTTTATGCGGATAGAATGCCATGGGAGTCTGGGGCGCTACAACGTTATTACCAATCTGCACTGGGTGATTGAAATAACGTGGAACTGGCGCCTTGACGGTTTTGATTGGGGTTACCTTCAAGGCATCCCTCTGATCTTTGCGTTGGAGCTGTTTGTCCATATTCTACCCATCATTGTCAGCTTCGTGCAGATTGAATCTGGACACTTGGAAAATTTACCTTAATCTTGATCTTCAAACTCATCCCACCATTCTCAGGTGAAGGATCGTCAGAAAGCGCGCCAAAAAGGTCCTTGCCAGTGTGCACACGTCGATCGACCACCGTCGTCGACTCGACCGTGTACCTAGCTAGTTGATCGTGCGCCTTTCCCATCTCCTTTTTATATTCCCCCAAGCGCGCAATAATGACAGGTAAAGGTAGCATCTTGGGCGGCGCGGGTTTGGATGAGGAACCCAGACCAGTCACCTTGGATCTCGAAACACCATCCGACGTCCCATTAGTTCCGTAGGTCTGCTGTGGTTTCGGCTTCTTCGGTGAGTTTCTGGGCGATTTTTTGGGGGAGGCTTTGGGCGAGTTCTGAGGGCGCATCCGACTGCCCAAATCCGCGCCATGCTTGGCAGGCGACGCGGTCTTGCCTTCACGAGCCATGATCAATGGCTTTCAGAAGCGATCGAGTAAACAAAAAATATCAACGGCCAAGAAGAAGGAAAAAAGCCCAGTATGAAGGTTGGACCAAAAATTATGCCCGGAAATTGGTCCTCAAGCCGCCCAGCAATGCCAGATCTTGCAGTTTGTCCTGGCTTGGCTTTTGAAAACACAATTCTGGGAGAGCCCAGGTAAAGCCAATGCTTTTATTGGTATGAAGATGAAGCAAGTATCCTCCAGCTCAATGATGCCTCTGCACGTTAGATAAGCATTGCATACTGTTGTTCTGTCCCCCCTGTAAATTCAAACCGGATGCGCGACACGTGTGTAAACACGACCCAGAGGCGCCACGGTAAACCAAGCGGGAAAATCCTAAAAAGTACAAAAAAAAATAAAGGCGCAAAGAAAAAATGACTTAAAGGGAATGTCGGGCGCAGCTCGTCGGCGCAGAGCCGTCAGGATTATTCACTGGCCTTGGATGACCTGTTTCTCGGGATGCGATTCGGGCGAAGGTTCATCACCTGGAAGCGCATCGGGATGCGAGTTGAATTTGGGCTTATGTAATCCTAATTTCCAATTCAACGCGCCGCATCACTCAAACGCGCGACCGGCTGCAAGATCTGACTCGTTTACCCAGTTGGCCCAGACTAACGCGTCAAAATCAATCAGCAGTCCATGAAACCTCTTATGCTTCTCATCATATAGCATTGGCGAGTTTGATTACTAACTGCATGATGAAAAACCCGGAGCATCCTTATGGAGGCCTGCAGAGCACATCGAGCATGCAGTCCCTCGAGCTCCACATTCAACACTGGCGCAAGTGGGTGACATTGGAATTAAGACACTCATAAGCTGCTTATTCTCGAGTCCGCGACCGGTGGTCGACTACCAAGTGCTAATAATATATGTTCCCTTATTTATCCCTGAAAGTAGTCTGTTCATAACCACTCTTCCATTAGGTGTCTCATTTGCCCTGTCACCCACTTGTCCCTCCAGCTCCACATTCAACATTGACCCTGAGCGCGTTGGCTGCCATGTGCATGTAAAAGCATGGGCTTTTTCGAATCCGATCACTCTGATCCACAGGCGACAGTTCGAGGACCAGAGCAAAACTCAAAGGGGAGCCTGGATGACGAAAGTGAACAGTGGGCCGGGTGTGAAGTATATCAGTTGAACATCGTCATCAGAGTCCAAATCTCTAGCCTACCGTCCGCATTAGGTCTAGGCTTCTCAGTGACAGACCTCGAATTACGTTGCTGACGGCCAATCCGGAGCAGCCATTGGAGAACTGCAGGTCTGGAGTAGATGTTCAAAGCCCAGCCGATCACTGGGTCTTGAGAGTGCCGGCCCCGATCATGTCTTAACCATGTAGAGGCATGAACGACATCAGGTCAGGAACGGACAACAGACCAGAGCGCTTCGCTAGGCACATATCGATTTTCATATGCGATAGGGGTTCTTGTGATGGTAGCCCTCGTCTTGCAGTCGCGAAGAGAACTTACCACCTCCCGTTTCACAAAAACATTATGAGCCCAGAGTACCTCTCACTAGCTCCCTGAGCAGCACGATTTTCATGTCAAGATGGTGGTACATACTTGGCACCGACGTAGGTCGGTGTTCGTGATAGGCGACTTCGGCTTGAGAGAGATTGAGGCAACGCTAGGTAGGTACCTAGTATCAGGTAGCTTAGTAGGTACCTAGTACCGCAGAACAGGCTGTTTGAGGATTGTCGCATTCGTGCCTCAGTTTGGATGCGTCGCATCGGAAACAACAGATATTACTGCGCGATTCGAATCATCATCTCCACGTTTCGAGTGGTCTCTTGTTTTTCTACCCGGAACTTGAACTGAAGAATGGAAGCCACTCTCCTCCCGCTGTGGCTTCCGCTATCAAATGTGATGTGATGTGATGATATCGAGGTAGCGGGTACACGCCTCGGCACAGAAACTAATCACACTGCCAACTGAGCTAGAATGCGAATGAACCCACCAACCGCTTTAGGCTCTGGTTGGACGAAAGATGACGTAGCTGACCCCCCAGCAGAGGATCCTGCCACTCTTCACGCCAGAGCGAAGCATCACTACCTGACCTCATAAGCATCTATTAAATCTTGCCATCTCCCGTGCGTTTCCGCTTCTCCATCTCCAACCTCCCAGATCCCAAACCTTCTCCTTCGAGCAACACCCCAGATTGATCCTCCGACTAGACTCTCCAATTCTCTCCTTCCGTTGCTTCGCATCCTCGTTTGCTCCACCTGCAGTGCTGATCACCCGGGACAACCCACTCGTCCACTCATAACATCTCGCGACAACAACACTCATCACCATCATGCATCGCACATATTCCATGCGCCAGACAAGGGCGCCTACTGCCTCTCAATTGCAGGTTTGTCATTGTCCCAGATGTTCTCCGATCCCTCAAGGCAATGCTGACCGCTTTGGTGTAGAACCCACCGCCACCTCCGTCCTCCACCAAGTCCGGCCGTATCTTCAAGGGCAGCCTGGGTATGCTTGTTCTTGTATCGCCAACTCCATAAACACCCTACTGATTGGTTGCATCTAGGTCATGCACTTCGCCGCAATGCTGGTGGTGCCTTCGGGCCCGACCTCTCCAAGAAGCTGTCGCAGCTCGTCAAGATGGAAAAGAATGTGATGCGAAGTATGGAGCAGGTTGCAAAGGAGCGCATGGAGGTTGCTGTAAGTGATAAGCACAAGTCTATTTCCCCCTGCGGGATATCCACCACATGACCTTTTCTCACTCTCGTATAGCAACAAATATCTCTGTGGGGAGAATCCGGCGACGAAGACGTTTCCGATGTTACCGACAAGTTGGGAGTGCTGCTATATGAGATTGGTGAACTTGAAGACCAATACGTTGACCGCTACGACCAATACCGTGTTACCGTCAAAAGTATCCGCAACATTGAGGCTTCAGTCCAGCCCAGCCGTGACCGTACGTTATCAACAGTCGTACCATTTAACATGATAAGTTGGTGCTGACTCAATGTGTAGGAAAGCAAAAGATCACCGACCAAATTGCCCAGCTAAAATATAAGGAACCCAACTCCCCCAAGATTGTCGTTTTAGAGCAGGAATTGGTTCGCGCTGAAGCCGAATCCCTCGTCGCTGAAGCCCAGCTATCCAACATTACTCGAGAAAAGATCAAGGCAGCTTACACATACCAATTCGACGCCCTCCGTGAGCATTGCGAAAAGGTCGCCGTCATTGCCGGGTATGGAAAGCACCTTCTCGAGCTCATTGACGACACGCCGGTCACCCCAGGTGAGACTCGCGCAGCCTATGACGGATACGAAGCTAGTAAAGCTATCATTCAAGACTGCGAAGATGCTCTCACAAACTGGGTGACTGCCAACGCTGCCGTATCTTCCAAGCTCTCTACACGCTCCCGCACCCTATCCCAGCGCAGGCGATCCAACATCAACGCCCGAAATGAAGGTCATGATTTGTCGGCTCAAGATGCCCCTCTCAACGACGGCAGCTCATGGGTTGCACGCAGTGCTGGTGTTGAAAGCGACGAGGAAGATGAAGATGAGGAGGAGGATCACCGCCACTCCATTCTTGGTAGCGATGGGGGTCTGAATGGGGAGAGCCGTGGCCGTACCCAGGAGGCTATCGTCGCCTAAGCGATCGCAATCTATGTCCCAATTAAAAAAAAAATTGCGGCGCTACGAAGGCATATTAAGCGTGTTTAGGGGGGGTAATTACAATGATTGGAAACCTTGGTTGGATAGGGCAATGGTGGAGTTCACGTTGAATGCGACTCGAGTAATGGGCTGTTTTGCTTATTCTACTTCTTTTTGGCTAAGAAGCTTCCCCCGTTAATGGCAGTAACTATTTCTTCATGTAAAATATACTGGGATTCACAAGCGCATCTCATCGCGGGCTATCGTATGACTCAGATTGGGTTTTGAATGAGCAAGTGGCGGGCATAGATGCCGAGATTTTCTAATGCAGTATACAGGGTAAAGTTTCTTAAGAAATCAAATAATAGCTGGAGCGTTTCGAACTTGACTGGCAAATTGCTCCAATTCCATTTTGATAATGTGGTGTCCAGGAACGACGACCAGACCAAGATATCTTGACGTCAGATCCATCGTAAGGGTTGCTAGAGGGCGGCCCGCTGCCTCTGCTGCCGCCACCGCTGCCTCGCGCTGCTGTGCGGAGGGCTGCCGGTACTCAAAGGTCTGAGCAAGAACGACATTTTGATGCTAAAAATAACACGAGCAGAGTCAGTAAATATTCTGCGCCCTCCGCTTCGTACCCGTAGGAAGAAATAGGACATGGTATGTGGCAGGGAGTCTCACCTGATCTGTGCACTTGAAGGCCCCTCGGAAGATACGCCCATCCGTGATCGATATCCGAATGTCCTTGTTCAATAACGACCTCAAATAATCCTGGCCTTCATCTTTCTCCATTGCGACGGCGCGAACAGGCAGACATTGGCGATGATCGAGTTCGTAGTTCAAGCCACAACAATGTGAGAGAAGAGGTTAAGAGAGAGATCAGACTGATGACTGGCTCACAGCCAATAGATAAGCCACGATAAGGCCATTTCAAAGATTTGTGGGCTGCCCATCGTGCGTCATAGTAGAAGGCCTCGAGGATTATGTAACTTGCATCAGCCTCACGAAGCTATGAACGGCTTATCATTCTCATAACACCTGGGTCTCCGCATAGTCTGTGCCATAAAACGAACCCTCGTCTCAAAAGAGACTTAGGGTTTCGCAATGGTAGCACTCTTTACGCCGTGAACCATCGACCCTCCCTTCTACATCCTTCAGCTCCTGAAGCTTGTATTTGAGGAGCCTCCTTCACCATGGGTGTGAACGGCCTCTGGACCGTGGTTCAACCATGTGCGCGGCCAACCAACCTTGAGACCCTCAATCGAAAGCGCCTAGCTGTGGATGCTTCGATCTGGATTTATCAGTTCTTGAAGGCCGTTCGTGATAAAGAGGGGAATGCTCTCCGAAACTCCCACGTCGTTGGCTTCTTCCGGCGTATCTGCAAGCTGCTCTGGGTCGGCATCCTACCCGTGTTCGTCTTCGACGGCGGCGCCCCCGCGCTCAAGAGAGCCACCATCCAGGGCCGAAAGCGCCGCCGTGAGGGCCGACGAGAGGATGCCGTCAAGACTGCTGGGAAGCTCCTCGCGGTTCAGATGCAACGCATCGCTCAAGAGGAAGCGGACAGGAGGAAGCGAGAACGTGCTGCCGATGTGGCAACCCGCGAGGAGATGATGGCGCAGGACGAGCTGCCGGACATGGAAAATGTCATGTACGCCGAGGAGTTTGGCATGTCGCAGCAGGAGCGGCAGCAAGCCCGAAACCGCAAGTTCCGCAAGCAGGATGCCTATCATCTCCCCGAGCTTGAAGGAAACATGGCCTCGATGGGAAACCCAAACGATCCGCGGATCATGAGCGTCGAGGAGCTGGAAGAGTACGCCCGGCAGTTCAACAATGGAGAAGACGTCAACCTCTACGACTTCAGCAAGATAGATTTTGATGGCGACTTTTTCAAAAGTCTGCCTCCTGTTGATAGATACAACATCCTAAACGCGGCGAGGTTGCGTAGTCGACTGCGTATGGGTTTGAGCAAAGAGCAGCTCGACGATATGTTCCCAGATCGTATGGCGTTTTCCAGGTTCCAGATTGAAAGGGTGAAGGAGAGGAACAACCTCACCCAGCGTCTCATGCTCGAAGCTGGAATGACCGGCATTGACTTGACATTGACGGGAGGTGGCCGGATCGCTGGCGACAAAGACAGAGAGTACATTCTTGTGAAAAACGACGGCGTTGAAGGCGGATGGGCCTTGGGCGTTGTTAGCAAAGAAAAGGACATCGGAGAGGCCCACAAACCAATTGATGTCGATGCAATTGAGATTCAGTATCAGTCAAAGGATGCGGAGGAGGAAGAGGATGATGTTGAGTTTGAAGATGTGCCAATCGAAGGTTTTAACCGCCTGCCAAAACCAGGATCGGAGGCGTTCCCAAGCTTTCAGGCGCCCACCGAGATGTCAATTCGACGCCAACAGTTCTATCAGGAACGGGAAGAACAGTCAAATGTCGATGGCGATACGGGCGAAGAGTCCCTCTTTGTCGATGGTCATAGTGATGAAGCTGCCCGCATTCTCCACCAACGAGCAGACGAGTACGCACACCCGGATGAAGCAGATGACATAGAAAGAGCCATCGCTCTCTCTTTACAGAGCCAATACGGCGCTGGACTATCTGCACCTGAAGAGGCTGAAGATAAGCCAGAAGCGCCAGCGCCGAAATGGACACAAAGATCAGTGGAGCCAGCAAGGGCCATCACAGGAAATACTGGCTCCGTTATTGCACACGTCGTGAATAATCGAGCTAGCGCTGCTGTACCGAAGAGACAGGAAAGGACGGATCCAGGAAGCGATAGTGAAGAGGATATGAATGCCATCATGGCCAAGTCACGAAACAAGAGGAACCCCCAACAAGGCCCCCCCAAACCCATTCTCGAGAACAAGAAAAATCCATTTGATGGTCCTCTACCCTTCCCGAAACTAGACTTTTCCTCTCTCTTCTCCAGCCGGTCTAAGCCAAAACAAAACCAGCCCGCCGAAACGGAACCTCATAACTCCTCGCAAACAGCACCAAATGAGGACCTAGAGGACGATCTTGCTGGTGGATTTGAAAGGCAAGATGACGACAAGCCGAAACCCCTCCCGCCTTGGCTAGCAGATACTACTGATATCAGGGATGCCCTGCAACGGCAGCGGATCGCAGAGAGAAACATCAACACAGAAGACAGGCAAGAGGCGGAAGAAGAACGAAGGCTTCGGGAGCGGGAAATGCGTAACACGTTAATTGAAATTGAGTCTTCCTCTGGGGAGGAGAGCGACGTCGAGTTTGTCGAGATCGTGGAGAAACCCGAATCGCCACAACACAAAACACCTGAGCCTCAAAGTCAAACTTCCGATACAGATAGCCGCCTCGAAGCCATGAACGACTTATCAAATCAGGAAGTCAAAGATCAACTTGAGGTATCTAACCCAACTAAAGAACCGCTTTCAGCTGAGGAAGAAACGCCGGAGGAGGCCGTTCCAACCCCAGTCATATCAGATGGAAATGAACTAGAAACAACTCGCCCCGATTCAAACCAAGAGCCGCAGGAACCAGAAGAAACCAAGGCCACTGAGAGTACTGTCGAGGAAAAACGGGACGGTGCAGCTGAGCAACGAGTGTCGGAATCACCAGAGCCAGAGTTTGAAGACGTCACATTCGAAGACGTGCCTGTAGCCCAAAGCCCGATCGCAGGTCTCAACGTCGCTCAAGCAGATGCCGGGGCAAATAATGTTGACGATGATGATGATCTCTTTGCGGATGTGGAGTATGACGAGTTCAGTGACCCAGGAGACGAAGAGCTAATGGTACAACTGGCGGAGGAAGCAGAGGAGCATGCCAGATTTGCGAGCGAGCTCAACCAAAAGTCTGCCCAACAGAACAAGGAAGACTACGAGAGAGAGCTACGCCAGTTAAGAAACCAACAGAAAAAGGACAGGCGAGATGCAGATGAGGTCACGCAGGTGATGATCACAGAGTGCCAGGCCCTCTTACGGCTGTTTGGCATCCCTTACATCACGGCCCCGATGGAAGCCGAGGCTCAGTGCGCTAAGCTAGTGAGCCTGGGACTTGTCGATGGCATTGTGACGGATGATTCAGATACGTTCCTTTTCGGGGGCACGCGTGTCTACAAGAACATGTTCAGCACGAATAAGTTTGTCGAATGCTACATTGCTTCGGACCTCGAGAAGGAGCTCTCGCTCTCGCGCGGGGAGCTAATCTCGCTCGCGCAGCTGCTAGGCTCCGATTATACAGAGGGTATTATCGGCGTCGGCCCCGTGACAGCTGTCGAGATCCTGTCCGAATTTCCTGGCAAGGACGGCCTGGAGAGCTTCCGGGAATGGTGGATGTCCGTCCAGTCTCAGACTCGGCCAAAGGATGCAGATGCATCCTCGCCGTTCCGCAAAAGGTTCCGGAAGAACCAGGCGACAAAGCTGTTCCTACCAACGGGATTTCCAAACAGTGCCGTGTACGACGCATATCTTTATCCAGAGGTTGACGACAGCACCGAAGCCTTCCAATGGGGCGTGCCGGATGTCGACGGCCTACGGCACTTCCTCATGGCAACGATTGGGTGGAACAAGGAGCGAACGGACGAGGTCTTGGTTCCCGTGATCAGGGGCATGAACAAGCGTGAATTAGAAGGAACACAGAGTAACATCACCAGGTTCTTCGAGGGCAGCGTCGGCGCAGGGGCAAGGGATGCGTTTGCACCCAGACAGCGAGCGCAGGGTAGTAAAAGGCTGCTCGCCGCTGTGGACAAATTAAAGTCAAAGGCGCCGATCGTGCTAAGTTCTGATCGGAAGAAGTCTGCCGCGGGCAAGCGAAAGCGGAGCGCTGCCACTGGAGGCACATCGAATGATGCTACGTCTATAAGTGATGAAGAAGAAGATGAGGAAGAGGTGGATGCTCCGGCACAACCAAGTAGAGGGAAAGCGAAACGTACAAGATAATATATGTGTATCACATTCTTATTCAAGTTTTCAAGAACAAAATAAACCATATAGAATGGAATCTATCGGGCTCTACAACCACACTGCTTAGGTCCACCGAGGTCATGTTCTTGCGTCAGCAAAAGTCATCGATGAAACCAGACGATAAACCTAGGGTAATGGTTTACTCCAGATCAGACGAAGTAGACAACAGATACTCGTAGGACGTAAAACCCCCATCTAGATAAGCCTAGGTCACTGACACGATATATGCATCCCCGTCATCAAGATTTTGGTTTATGTAATGGAGTTGATCTAGAAAGAGTGAAGGTATTCGCAGTTGTTTTTGAGTCGTGTATGAAACCAGGTTGAAATCATCAAGTGTGGGAATTGGGATTTCACACACCACATCATCAAGCTTACTATATCCTATACTGAAGATAGACTTGTGAGAATAGCAGCGCACAAGAAGCACAGCTTTTTATCCCGCGTTGCTTTCAATGGTGCCCATCTTTCATCTCTACAGTGTTAGTAGCGGCCTCCTAGTGATGGGCGGACGGTAAAATCCCGGTAAAACCCCTGAATTTCTCACGTGCCTCGTCGACGCTCAATGACACCACCGGAAGGTCGCTCAGGCTGCGATTCTCGCAACTTCTTCCCCCGTCCTCTCGCATTCGATTTGCGCTGCCCGTCCATCATGGATCAACGCGAGCTCGAGTCGCAGGTGAAACAGCTCACCAAGTGCATTTCGGCCAACGAGGCACCTGAGAATGCCCTCCGGATCCTGGAGATCCTTAAAAAGGATGCTGCCCCCACGGAGGAAATGTTGCGGGTGCGTAGTGCCTTGATCCTCTTCGCGTTTGGTCGATACCTCCGGCTTTCCCCCCCTTTCGCTTGCGATTTTTGCAGATGGAAACGTTTAGAGGGGGCTTTCCTTATCCCTATCATTTGGGACTCGTGGATTTCCGCCCGATGATGAACGTTTCCCGACCTATGCGCCTGGCGCCTTGGGTTGACTGATGCACGAAGGGGGTCGCTCGTTTGGGTCGGGTGTAACCACCATGTGACAATCCAGCTAACCCGCTCTTTTTTCTATGTGTACAGGCCACCCGCGCAGGTGTCTTTGTAGGAAAGCTGCGCTCGAATTCGAACAAGGAAATCGCCCGCGCAGCAGCCGAGCTGGTAGGCAAGTGGAAGAAGCTCGTCGAGCAGGAGAAGAAGTCGAAGAGCAAGATAAGCTCCCCGGCGCCCGCGCCCGCGTCCTCGCCCACCGTCGCCCCAGCAGCCGCGCCGGCTCCGAATGGAAACTCCAAGAAGCCCTTCAAGGGCGACCCTGAGAAGCGCAAGTTCGATACCGACGGAGTGGACATCAAGCGCACCGGCTCCGACACGCGCAACTCGTGCATCGGCCTCATCTACAATGGACTGGCCTATCGCTCCACGGAATCTGAATCTAGCGTGATCGCGCGGGCCGTTGCCGTTGAGCAGGCCGCTTTCTCTCAGTTCAAGGGGGAGACAGCCGACTATAAGAAGAAGATTCGATCTTTGTTCTCCAACCTGAAGAATAAGTCCAACAAGGAGCTCGGCATTAGGGTTATGGACGGGTCTATCAGCCCCGAAAAATTCGTCGTAATGACCGACGACGAGCTCAAGAGCGAGAGTCAGCGCAAGCTCGAGGTCGAGTACGAGAAAGAGAACATCAAGAAGGCCCAGGTTGGCATGGCAAAGAAGAGTGTCAGTGATAGCTTGGAGTGCGGCCGCTGCAAGCAGAGGAAGGTCAGCTACACTCAGGCTCAGACCCGTAGTGCTGATGAACCTATGACCACATTCTGCGAGTGCACGAACTGTGGCAAGCGCTGGAAGGTAGGATTCACTACGAATTCGTTCAAGTTGCATAGCGTCCAGACTAATGAGTATCTAGTTCTCCTGATGGTTGGGCAAAGAAAAGAAAAATACAAAATTTAAAGCACCAAGTTTGGCGATGGCGTTTTCATTTCGTAAGTTAGGGCTCATGTCGATTATGGCAGTGTCGCACGGCTGGTTCGGAGTCTCGGAAATTATGCAGGATCTTGGAGGAGCGAGGTGTAGTGACTACGAATACCCATACGATTACCATTTGGTCTGGAGTAGAGGGTTATTGAGGAAGAGTACCGTGAAGGTCGTTAGTTGAGGGATCGATACAAAGATCGGTGTATCATTAATTTGTTCACTTGCTAGTTGCTGTTCTTCTTTTTTCCTCTGATTCGCGTTTATGTTTGTGTTGATGCCAGTTTCTTATTTGCTTGGTGACGCTATTCCAAGCTCCGAATATAGATCTGTTACTTCTTGTTCCTCCAAACCCATCTCTTTGATGTGCTTCCAGAATTTGCTGAGATGCCTCGTCCCCGAATCACACAGGAATGTGACAACTTTGCTTCCAGGGGGCAAAGAAGTAGCTGCTACCACTGCTGCTACGCAGTTTACGGAGGAGCTGCTACCCACGAAGATGCCATCGTGCTCGACAAGCCAGCGGGCCATTTTACTGGCTTGCTCATCGGTGACCTTGACGGCGTCATCAATCAAGTCCCTTCCAGCTTCAAAGTTCTCTGTAATGCGATTGATTCCAACCCCTTCCACCATGGAATCGACTTGCTGCCTGCGCCTGGATCCCTCTTTTTCTGTCGGTGAATACATAACTCCATATTTGATCTTGTTATACAAGCCACTGCCTTGAGGATCCGCCAGGACGATTTTGACATTGGGGATCTTGGCCTCCTCCTTGAGATACTTGGCCACGCCGGAGATGGTACCGCCGGTTCCCGCACCGGCTACGAAAGCATCGAGCCGACCGCCTGTCTGCTCCTGAATCTCAGGACCTGTCGTCTCAAAGTGAGCCCGCCAGTTTGCCTCGGATTCGAACTGGTTGGCGAAGAAGCCTTTGCTGCCATCCTGGTGAACCTTCTCGTGCTCAATGGCCCGGCGTTGGGCAAGATTGACAAAGTGATCAGGGCTTGTGATTGGCGCAACGGTGACACGCTCGACAGTGGCGCCCAGATGATGTAGCAGGTCCGATTTTTCAAAGGCCTGGTCGTCAGGCATGCAGATATGTGCCCTGTACCCCTTGGCGCGAGCCAGGGTCGCAAGGGAGATGCCCGTGCTACCAACAGTGCCCTCGTAGATTGTGTCTCCGCGGTGTGGGACGAGTAAGCCGTTTATTTCGGCCTCTTTGATCATGTTCAAGGCGACACGGTCTTTGGGGCTATTACCTGCGCCGTTGAGGAATTCGGCTTTGGCCAGGATAGTGCGGCCTGTAGCTTCCGATAGAGAGTGAATCTTAATCAAAGGAGTGTTGCCAATGCAGGATTCGATACCATCGCCATTGACAGGACTTCTAGGGTCCGGTTCGTGATCCTCAAGCTCGACTGGAGCGCCCCAGAAGAGGCTGCTGCGCCTCCTCTCAGTGCCATCGCGTCCAGTAAGTCGAGGGTAGCTTTTTTTGCGCTGGTATCGGCCCTCTAAGTCCGGGTAGAGATCCTTGAAGCCGAGGGTGACGAGGATGCCCGCAGTGAAGGCTACAGCCAAGGCGGCGGTGCCGTAGGCCTTGGGATGGTCTGTTAGTGCCATGAAGATTTTTTCAGTCGCTGCAACTCATCATAGCCAGAATGTGTTTCGCAAGAGAGCAGAGGGACACAGGTGGCCGCGTTCGGGGAGTCAGCACCCAGTATATTACAAAACGCTCGCGTTCGTTGTGGTATTTAGCATGAAAATGAAATGTTACAGTTGCGACTGATGTCATGCGGCGCAAGACTATCGCCATGCATAACGGCAGGGCTGGCAGGTAGCTATTGCCCTTTTTGATTTAGTCATGACTCCAGCCGGTAACGGCTGTAGGGTTTTTTCTCTACCTAGGTATACTAGCAAGTGGGTTGAAAAAAGGATGAGACACCAAGCCACTGCTGGAGTCACTCTCACCCTTACACCAAGTATTCGCATTGAGATTTATCAACCAACTATGGATTTTTTTTAGCTCAAAAAAGCATAAGAAATCTTTGAAGGCTGAGAATTATCTACATGGATTTTTTTTATAAAGATACTATCATTTTGCTGCATCTGGTGGCCAGAAAGGAGCCTGTGTAGTTTGGAGTCTCATCCTTTTTTCAACCCACTTGACTAGGTATGCAAGGAGAGGCCATAGCTTCTAGAAGCTTTGTTTGGTGCTTATTGCTATAATGCATAAAGAAACAATCCCAATGAATTAATGAAAGTTTCCTTCTGTCATGTCCGTCACACAAGACGTTGACTGTTCTCTATTTCACCGTCTATCTGCCTGTACGGAACAGCGCCGTTAGCTCAACCAGCCCCTGCCGTGAATCGGGACCAAAGAAGCAGCAGGAACGGAAGATCCCGTCAGCCGATCACATCGAACCCCATTGGCTCAACACCAATTCGTCAATTCTTCAGAGCTCCAACCCGCATCTGCGTGCCGCAACTGAGTACGGCAATTGTGAGGCCGCTCATCCTAGATTGTCGCCAGAATCGGACCTCGCAATGGATTCTCCCCTCGTGTCCCAGCTGTTCCGCCAACTTTTCCACCAAAGGCCTGCTGGATGCCTTCAGAACCTGCGCCAGGCTGCCCGCCGCAACACCAATGGCAGCTTCGTCGTCCAAAGCCGCTCTTATGCGAGTCGCCCTCGGGCTTCGAAAGATCGCGGCATGAAAACGAACGAGAGTCGCTGGCAACAACGCACCAACCTGCTTCCCGAAGACCGCTCTGCCGAGTTTGCACAATATCCGCAGTTGACTATAGAAGACCTCAAGATGAGAAAGGAGCGGCCGCGTCGAGTGAGGATGCTCCTCAGAGATTTCATAGACGGTGCGTTGTCCTCCTCCCACCCTCTCTTTTCATTTTCTCTTTCGGGGTTGAGAAGGCGGCTTTGTTCAACAGGAATTGCTAACGCCTGAGCCTCACTATCTAGATAGCTTGTATAACCCACACTATGGATATTTCTCAAAGCAGGCTGTTATCTTCAGCCCCGGCGAACCTTTCGACTTCACATCAATGCGCGACGAACTTGAATTCAATACCCAACTAGGATACCGCTATACAGAGTTCGAAGACATGCTTGATGATAGGGACGGCGATAACCCCACGCGTCAGCTCTGGCACACACCCACCGAGCTCTTCAGGCCGTACTATGGCGAGGCCATCGCCCGGTACTTGGTCGACAACTACCGGTTAACTACTTACCCATATGATGATCTCCTCATATACGAAATGGGTGCAGGTCGGGGAACCCTGATGCTGAACATTCTGGACTTCATCCGAGCCATTGATCCCCAGGTCTACGCCAGGACCAAGTACAACATCATTGAGATTTCCCCGGCTCTCGCGAAGATGCAGAAGCACCACCTCCTGTCCACGGCCGAATCCCGCGGCCACACTGACAGAGTGAACATCATCAACAAGTCCGTCTTCGAATGGAACCAATATATTCCATCCCCTTGCTTCTTTCTTGCTATGGAGGTGTTTGACAACTTTGCACATGATGGAATTCGTTACGACGTCGCAACCGAGGAGCCCCTCCAGGGGCATGTTCTTATTGATGGCGATGGAGACTTTTACGAGTTCTACGTCCATGATCTCGATCCCCTAGCGGCCAGATACTTTCGTGTCAGACACGCGGCTACAGCGGGAAATTACCCCAGACCCTACCCAACAAACCCCGCCTTGCGATATCTGTCTACGAAGATGCCCTTCGCCGCGAATCTTTCCCATCCCGAGTTCATTCCCACCCGGTTACTTCAGTTCTTTGATGTTCTTGAGAAGTACTTCCCGGCCCACAGACTCCTCAGTTCCGACTTCCACTCCCTTCCACAGGCGATCAAGGGCTTGAACGCTCCTGTTGTCCAAACCCGCTACAAGAGGACTACTGTGCCTGTTACAACACCATTGGTATGTAAATCTCTTTTACCTTTTATCCATGTCTCTTTCTTGCATGTGACGCTAACACTGAATTTGTAGGTCCACCAAGGGTACTTTGATATTCTCTTCCCTACGGACTTCAACATCACCGAGTCCATCTACAGGGCCGTCACCGGGAAACTAACCCGTGTAATGACCCATGGCGACTTCATGGCGCGGTGGGCGTACATCGAGGATACGGAGACTCGCAGCGGAGAGAACCCACTCCTGTCACACTACCGAAACGCCAGTGTTATGGTCACTGTATAAAAAGGGGGGAAGAGCTCATCACGGCTAAGTTTCAGCACTCCCTTGCCATTGTAGATATAGATACACATGTATGAATAGGAACAGGAATAGGAAAAGTCCAACTCAAGAGTCACTGGACACAGTCCGGTTTCTCATCCAGGATAATCACAAAATATCACGATTATTTGCTTCGATGTTCTTTGTTTTTATTTACTCATTTTGTCTGGGAAGCCTATGATATCACAAATGTCCCCATTTCTATCAGACCTAAGATGGACGTGCGTCCCCTTGGTCTCCATACTCCCGGTTTTCATCACCTATGCCATTCCCATATGATCCTTAAAACCCTACAATTGCCCAGCGTCACATGCTATAAGAAAATACAATCCCAACATTCTCAATAAATCAAATTCGGAGGGGAGGGGGGAGGAGATTATAGCTTCAGCTTCTCGCTGAGCCACTTGGTAGCGGTCTCAACACCGTCGTCGATGTGCTCGGGCTTCGTGCCCTGGCCCTGGCGCGTGGGCTCCTTGCCGCCGGAGCGACCGCCGATGATCTCAGATACAGAGGCAGCCCACTGCTCTGCGGTCACACCTTGGGAGGACAGATGCTAAGGTGCGTAGTTAGTATTGCGATGCCAGCTTGAAAGGGGGGGGGAGGGGTCCATCAATCAAGTAAACTTACCGTTCCGACGTAGACTCCGTGGACCACACCCTCATCCTTGTTTCCACCAAACAGGTAGACAGACTTCTCCTTATCCTTGCCCTGGTAGTGCTTGACAACGTCACCCACTGCCTTGGCATTGGCACCGATTGGCAGACGGCCGACGAACCACTTAGAATCGGCGTTGGCCTCGAAATGCTTGGCCACGGCGTCAAGCGCAGTCTTGGACTCGGCCTTCTGCCTCTTCTTCTGCTCCGCAACGACGTCGTTGGTGATCTTCTGGAAACGCTTGTTGAGCTCGTCCTTGGTCAGGGTGGAGATGACCAGCTGGCTGAGCTCCTGAGAGGTGACCTTAATCTGCGCCTCCTTTTCAGCGCCGAATGGCAGGGCAGCGAGCGCATCAAGCTTCTTGGAAAACTCAACAGCCTCGCGCTGGACCTGGTGGGCAGCCTCGCCAGTGTAGGCGATGATTCGCCGAATTCCCTTGGCGATGCCGCTCTCCTCAACAATAACAAAGTCCTTGAGGAGGCCGGTGTGCTCCACGTGGGTGCCACCGCAGAATTCGATGCTGTACTTGCGCCACTCCTTGTTCTTGGGGTCCGCAAGCATGGTATCAATGTCTTGTCCAATGGAAACAACACGGACAGGGTTAGGGTAAGTCTCTCCGAAGACAGCACGGACACCCTCGATTTCGCGAGCAAGGTCCAGGTCAACATCCTTGGCGTAAACCTTGGAGTTGGAGCGGATGTAGGCGTTGGACAGATCCTCGATCTTCTTCAGCTCATCAATCTTGACACCGCTCTTGTGGGAGAAGTCGAATCGAAGCTTCTCGTGATCGACAAGAGAACCCTTCTGGTTGATGTCGTCGCCTAAGACCTCTCTGAGCGCATGGTTGAGAACGTGAGTGCCAGAGTGGTTGTTGCGGATTGGTGCACGGCGCAGCTCATCATACTCGCAGATGGCTTCATCGCCAACTGACAGAGAGCCGTAGTCGACGTAGCCACTATGAAGGATGTATCCACCGTAATTCTGGACATCCAAGACCTTGAACTCAACAACATCGTCAATGACAATGCGGCCAGTGTCTGCGACCTGACCACCAGATTCGGCGTAAAAGTTGGTTCGATCTAGAAGAACAGATAGACGGGTGTGTTCTGGCACATCCTTTGTGGTCTGGAGGAAGTCCTTGCCGTCGTAGATCTTGAGAATCTTGCCCTTTGTGTCGCCCCTGACGAACTTGGGCTCATCATCAGTTTCGACAGTGTCGAGCTTTTTGAGCTGGTCGATGGTGTGCACATCGAGCTTGGGGAAGCCTTGAACAGAATCCTTGACGACCTTGCTAGCTTCCTTGGCCTTTTGGCGAGCCACATCGACTTCAGCCTCGTCGATATCAAGCTGTCGCTCCTCGGCCATGAGCTTAGTCAGGTCGATGGGGAAGCCGAACGTATCATACAAGCGCCAGACGGTGTTACCGTCGAGCTTCTTAGCACCATCCTTGGCGGCGGCGGCGGCGTACTTCTCGAATTGGGCTTCGCCACGGTCCAGGGTTCGTGCGAATGCCTCTTCTTCTTCATCAAGGATCTCCTTGATGTCGCCTTGCTTCTTGATGAGCTCAGGGAACTCACCACCCTTCTGCTCAACGAGGGCAGGAAGGACGCTGGAGAAGAAAGTGCCAATCTCAGCGTTCAGGTACTTGCGACCGTAACGAACACCTCGGCGAAGGACACGGCGAACAACGTAACCACGGCCATCGTTGTTGGGGACAGCACCATCGGTAATGGAGAAGGACAGGGTGCGGATGTGATCCGCAACTACACGGTAGGCCATGTCAATACCATCAACATCGTCCTTTCCGTACTTGTCGGTATAGGGGCGAGCGCCAGTAACCTCTTCAATTTTCTTGAACAGGGGAGTCCAGACGTCGGTAGCATAGTTGGAGGAGACATCCTGGAGGACGGCGACCAATCGCTCGTATCCGAGACCGGTATCGACGTGCTTGGCTGGGAGGGGCTTCAGGCTCTTGTCAGCCTGGCGGTCGTATTGGATGAAAACCAGGTTCCAGATTTCGATGACCATGGGATCATCCTCGTTGACCAGAGAGGCAGCATTCCGTCCACCAATCTTGTCATAGTGGATTTCACTGCAAGGGCCACAAGGGCCTTGGTCACCCATCTCCCAGAAGTTGTCCTTCATGTTTCCAGGGATGATATGGTCATCGGGCACACCAATCTTCTGCCACAGCTTCTTCACCTCGAGATCAGGCTCGAGCCCAGCATCAGGCTTGCCCTCGAAATAGGTAACGTAAAGTCGGGCAGGGTCGAGACCATAGACCTTGGTGAGAAGTTCCCAAGACATTTCCACAATCCCCTCCTTGAAGTAATCACCGAAGGACCAGTTGCCCAGCATCTCGAAGAAGGTGTGGTGGTAGCTATCCTTGCCAACATCGTCGAGGTCGTTGTGCTTGCCACCAGCGCGGATGACTTTTTGCGAATCGACAGCGCGCTTCAGGTCGGCCATAGGATCCGTCTTACCAATTGTCCCAAGGAAAATTGGCTTGAACTGGTTCATGCCCGCATTGGTGAAGAGCAAGGAGGGGTCATTGTGGGGGACGACGGAGCTGGAAGGCACTGCATCGCGACAGGATTAGCAGGCTGCAAAGTACGTGCGAAGTAGGAAAAAATGAATGAGCATGATTCCGCAGCGAATGCAAGAACAGGGAAAGAGGTCTTGTGATGTCAAGTCTCGAATGCGCGCAAGGATTGGTGTCGTGAGGCTGCTGAAGACCCCGCCACTCACCTACTGTGTGATCCTTCTCAGCGAAATAGTCCAAAAAGGTCTGGCGCACCCGCGCCGCCGGCCACTGGTGGGTGGACTCGGCCATGTTGACTGCTGCACTGGAGAAGAGACGGGAAAATCGAATTGCGGTTGCAGGAGGGAAAACGACGATGGGGCGACACGATCCTGCCTGGATGCAGAGTTGGTGGCGAGAGGGCGGTATCGGACTGGTGGTGGTGGTGGTGGTGGAAGTGGTGGGAAGCCTGCTGCTTTTGTGGTGGAAACTTCTACAAGAATGAGTCAATGCTGGCTGCCGGTGCACCGCTGCGGCCGCTGAGGGCCTCCTCCAGCTCCCGTATCTGGCCGCCGGCAAGCAGCCACTGGCACCTCGCGACCACATGCAGACTGATCCAACTTCACCACCTTTTTCCCTTATCACCGCAACCTGTCGAGGCCAGTTTCAGTTTCCACAGGCGCCAATCAGCTTCCCATCAAGACTGCACGCTAGCTGCTGCGCGCGCGATTGATTGATTGACCGCTCGACTCGACTTGCCCCGAGGCCACGCCCAGGGGGAGGAAAATAAATTTAAAGAGGAGAGTGCGCGGGCAACGATGGTTTGATTGGAGAACACGGCTGGAAACTCGGCAGAACGATGATGCTGCACAGCACCCGACCGCAATCTCCCTCGCCCACGCCTTACCTTGCGCACCACGTGAATCCTGCTCCTGCGCCGACAACGCAAGATGACTCCTCGGCTGCTGTCAAGGCCACGAAGCCGTCGCGCAAGAGGAAGGCTCAGTCTCAGGACAACGAGCGTCTCTCCAAACGCCTGAGCCTGCTTAATCTGGGTACGTAGCTCCCGTCCCATCCCCACCCCCAGCGCTGCCTGCCCACACCTCCGTGCAGCCCCGAACCCCCTCGCATGCGCAGATTTCCGTGGATGGTTTTTCTAACGATATATGGTTATCAGAGCAAAATGGCTCCAAGCTCTATGTCCCGGTTGAGAATCCCACCGCGGCCGACAGCAGTGGGCATCCCGCCGCGCAACTGCAGCCGCACGCACAGCCTGGACGCAGCCCAGATCAGGATAGTATGCAACTAGACGACTCCAAGTACAAGGTCTACATCTATAACATCGACGACGAGCTCTCTTCAGACGAGAGCGACGCGGAAGATGGCAAGCTTATCTTCCTCCCAGACATTGAAAAGCACCTGAAGCAGAACCGCATCCCGCCTCACATCCTCGCCAACAGCGACGGCGAGCTCGCGGGCATGCAGATGGTGCTCTACCGCGACCCGCAGTCATTGACCCTGCCCAAGGAACAGGACAGCGTCCGCAAGGCCATTTTGGAGACTCGCCATCGCCTGCGGGAGAAGCAGAGGCAGGAGAGGGAGGGGGCCAGCGCTGCGCCCGTGGCTGCGCAGCCCCTTGGAGAGCAGGCGCTGGCTAACTCAATCGCTGCGACAGACGACGATGAGGTGATGGACATAGACTAACCATTAAGCAGCCCCCGTTTTCAACATGTACATGTAATTGCCTAGATGAGGAGTTTTTGGTGTTTAGGTGAGCCGGAGGTTTGCCTCCCTTTCATGCGTCCTGCAGCGAGTAGCATATACAAGACAAAATATATTACAGTTTCTATCCTCTGTGTCCTCATCTCTCATATCAAAGATGAATAACGACGTCAAGGTCATCATCATCGACGCCTATCTATTGACCTCGACAAAACAGAATGACATCGTTCCCTCAAAAACACCCAGTGAATGCGTCTGTACTTTTCAATTCCAGAATGCTATATGCGCTATGTAATAATGGACGCCGCTCCAACGCCAATCCCAAATCCACATTGAATGCCATCAGCCATGATCTATACATAATATCACAATCCCAGGCCACCCCCAGCCCACGCGGCGAAGCCATCATCTGGGTTTAGATTGTTCCCTGGGCCTCCTGCCTGCAGTGCTTGGGGGGGTAATCCCTGAGCCCGACGTCTCGCCGCCTCCTCTGCCTGGGCATGAGCCTGTTGCATCCTTTGACGCCACCAGAGCAGGAATACCAGGGCGGCCATAACACCAATGATGAGAAGGCTCTCAATCACTCCATCGTCTTGGAAATCGCCTTCTCCAGTACCGATCGGGTCGTCAACAATGTCTTCAAGGCGTATCTCTTCATCGAAATACCTGTCATCTTTGATGAAATTCGCGATCCACTCGCCCAGTGACCAGTCCTTTTTCAATTCTGGAATAGGGATTGTCAGTCATCTCCAGCTTTGAGGGGCGTGGGGTTAAGGAAACTTACTGGGCTCGTCCTGTATGGAGTGGATTGGTCCATGAGTCACTGTATTCCACGCACTACGCAGCCTAAGCTTCAACAGGCTCAAGGTCACCGGAAGGTATGCTTCCTTGTTTACAGTCAGAGCATGATCATAATATCGTTTGGCCAGGTGGAAGTCCTGGTCCAATCCGAAGCCGTTCTCGTGCATCCAGCCCAGGTTGAACAGAGCCTGTGCGCTTTGAGAATGATCTGATGCCGCGGTGTAGCATTGCACTGCTTTGCCGATGTCCTTCTCCGTCCCAATGCCGTAGAAGTAATAGTCTCCCATCTTGACCGTCGAATCAACGTTATTCTGGCGAGATGATCTTGTCCATTGAATCAATGCCAGGGTGGGATTGTTCAAGAGGTTTCCCTCTTGGGGCTTGCTCTGTCCGATGGCTTTAGCTGCCCAGGATTGGATAGGCAGCTTTGACCGTTCCGAATCCAACATGTAGGCGATGTTCGTCTGGGCCTTTTCATAACCCTGTTCAGCGGCCAGTAAATACTCCAGGAAAGCTCGCTCAAAGTCCCCTTCCTCATATGCAATGTTTGCATCGTCCCATGTGGAAACGAGCGGTTCTGCCTTTTCTGCCACAAGCTTGTAGAAGCTCAGAGCGACGGAACAAATATACTCCCGTCCTACTCCGTTGTTAACCATCTCCGCAATGTAGTATCCGGACTCGATGTTGCCATATCTGGCAGCGAGCTCAAAATAATTGTTGGCCGTTCGGAGGTCATCAACTCCGCCTTGATCCAGATACAAGCGTCCCATCTCAACTTGCGCAGGAGCATAGTCCTGATCGGCGGATTTCTTGAGAAGATCCATGGCTCTCTTCACATTCTTCTTGACACCAAGTCCGTTGAGGTTGATTAATCCAAGTCCATAGTATGCCATGGGATCAGTCTGAGAAATGCCACGTTCGAACCATATCTTGGCCTTTTCGAAGTTTTGTGTTACACCCTCTCCGCGCAAGTACATCCTTCCGATATATGCCGCCGCCTTGCCGGCAGTCTTCTCGATGCCTTGCTTGAAGTTGTCGATCCTGGTCCCATCTCGCTTCCAGTAGCGTGATACTACCAGAAAGAAATACTTCTTTGCGAGTTCCAGGTTTTGGTCCAGGCCACGTTGTCCCTCGTAATATGTTCTTCCCAGGTTGAACGCAGCTTTGAAGTCTCCCTTCTGAGACATCAGATCCAGATACTCAATAACATCACCAATGGCAGCATTCGCATCAGAGCTAGGGTTGGGTCGGAAAGCGTTCAATCCTGCGCTGGACACGCTTGCTCCTTCTCCATAGATACCACCGTCATCATCCGAGATTCGCCAGCTCTGTTGGATCCAGGATCGACCTCCAGGAGGACCTGACCGGTACCAGTCAATAGCCTTGTTGGCGACATTTTTATAATGCCCAACTGATTTCTCACAGTTCTTCACGGTCCCGATGCCAGCCAAGTAACGGAAGGCTATAGCCATCTCCGACCGCAAGTCACCATTGGCAGCTCCGAAAGTATGATACAGCAATGCCTTTGCCTGGTCTGCCGGGACAACGCCTGCTAGCCCCGTCGAGTAATAGACACCCAACATGTACTGCGCAGTCGCATTGCCATGAATGTCAGAAAGTTCGCTGTACTTTCTGAAAGCGACGTGGAGATCTCTGGGGTAGTTGTATCTCCCGAAGAAGTTCATCTCGGCCAGTATCAGCAAAGCATCAGAGTTATTCTGCTTCGCAGCCTGCTCAAGCAACTCCACGGCATTAGCCAGCGGCCCATTTACCGGTGCGCTCGTTGTCTGCCCATGCGATGGCGCTTTGGCGGGGCCTGTGGGAATCGCCTTCATAGCGAATTGTAACACTGTTGACATCACACCTGGAGATCGACGAGCTCGGTGGTGAGGAGATTTCTGGACTTTTCGAAGTTCGGACAGGGCGGCGCTGACAAGTTCGGCACCTACACGTTGGTCAGTCTCAAAGTTGCGCACATTGACATGCCAGATCGCACGAACCTGGTTTCGGGGCCGCATCTTGTTCTCGGTGGGATAGAAGCTGGAAGTCCGGGTCTCTCTGATCATGATCACCTCGATCCCTGCCGCCATTGGATTTCTCGTCTTGTCCCTGGTCCCAATTCGCGCAGACAACCACGAAGACCTGCAAAAGCACTGTCGGGGAATCCTGTCAGTGACACATTTATTGATTCTATCAAGTTAGGTACAGGACACTTACGGACTAACCAGACCTGTAGTCTGGCCATGCCGGTCTGGTTCTATGTATGAAAGAATAAGGAAATGTCTTGAAGCATGGCCGAATCACCAATGACTAAAAAGAAGATACTATTCAGGATGGTGTTGTGGTGGGAGTTTGGCAAAGTGACGGTTAATTACACGTGGAGCTTACCTGCTCCTCGGTGATAGCTCGAGGTATGCGGGAGGGTAGCACCGTGGCTTGTTCAGACGTCAGGAGCCTAGCTGCCGAGATGACTAATGCCCACTGGTGACGAAATAAGCTGGCAAGTGGGCAATATTCTGGGACATCACGCAAGAACGTTGCACTCAGCTTGTGTAGATCGGCTACAGTCAATAGTATGCTTTGATTGGAAATAAAAATTACAATAAAGAGTTTGTCCGTTTGTGTATATATAATCTTTATTCCTATTCTTTTCTGTGCATTATTTTTGAGATTCTGCTGGATTCCTTCGATGATGTAGGTGCGCCACTTTCTATGGCACCCGCCTGGCCACCCACCATTCCAACACCACCTGCCTGGGCAGGGCAAATGCAGGTACCTGCGATCTTGGATGATAGGAAATAACCTCGCAACATAGATATCTTGATCTCACTTAGTTCGAATGCAAAACTTTTGCCCTCCAATTGCACCCCCGATTTACCGGGACCATGCTATATCATATCTACAGTCATGCCACTCCATGAATCTGGTGTGGCTGGAGCGCTGTAATGTGGCTGGTAGGACATGTGCTCACGCGATCGGCAACGCGAAGCGCGTTAATGGGTTTTCGCTTCGCGTCACGGCTGAGAGAGTCCCGGCGTGCATCTTGCAGCCTAGTCACCTTTCTTTTTCCCCTTTTCCTCACAGCCCCAGTCTCTTCGAGTAGTCTGAATTCTCAATTCAAACATCGGAATCTTCGTCCTACCACCATTCTTTCTTCACGATACATACGCGTCCCTCCTTCGAATTGGAGGCCGTTGCTGAAATCTATCACCAAAGCACCCTGTCACATCCGCAGCCTCACAATGCTTAAACGAAAAGCCGGGGCAGCTGGGGGGAATGATGCCAAGAAGCCAAAGGCAAACGGAAACATTGCCTCTTTTTTTGGAGCTCCAAAGCCAGCAGCAAAGGGCTCAGGTGCTGATGCACCAGCCCTCAAGTTCGACAAACAGAAATGGGTCGACAGCTTAACACCCGAACAGAAAACTCTCCTCCAGCTAGAGATTGACACACTGCACGAGAGTTGGCTCGCCCACTTGAAAGATGACATCACGACCACTCAGTTCCTTGACTTGAAAAGGTTTCTGCAGGCAGAGACTAAGGCAGGACGAAAGTGGTTCCCTCCAGCAGAGGATGTTTACTCTTGGTAAGAGCTCACCAAAGATGCACATGTCGGATGATTGCCCTAACAAGTCCTAGGTCACGACATACCCCCTTCAATGAAATCAAAGTGGTCATTGTTGGCCAAGATCCATACCACAATGTCAATCAAGCGCACGGCATGGCCTTCTCGGTTCGACCTCCGACTCCTGCACCCCCGTCGCTTAAGAACATGTATGTCGCCTTGAAGAAGGATTACCCAGCTTTTGAGGTGCCTCCAAACCGAGGTGGACTCTTGACTCCTTGGGCCGATCGAGGTGTACTCATGCTCAACACCTGCCTTACTGTGCGCGCGCACGAAGCCTTTTCTCATTCAAACCGGGGATGGGAGGCATTCACCGAGAAGGTCATCAAACTAATCAACCAGAAGCGTACACGGGGTGTTGTCTTCATGGCTTGGGGTACACCTGCGGGGAAGAGAGTTCAGAAGGTTGACAAGACCCGTCACCTTGTTCTCAATTCCGTTCACCCCAGCCCTCTCAGTGCGATGAGGGGCTTCTTCGACTGCGGCCATTTTAAGAAGGCCAATGCCTGGCTCATTGAGCGATATGGTGACGATGGCGAGATTGACTGGGCCTTGAATCCAGATAATACCACCTTGTCGAAACCCCGTAAAGAGGAACAGAAGACCCCGGAGCAGAAGGCTCCAGAGAAAAAGGCTCCAGAGAAGAAGGCTCCAGAGGCAAAGACGCCAGAAAAGAAAGTCCTTGAGAAGAAGGACGAGTTTGATGAAACTGATATACTTAGCGATGATGAGGAGGCTTTAGCTGAGGCACTCAATCAGGCTGAGGAACAAGTCAAGAAGCAAACGAAGTCGTCCTAAGCATTACGACTTGGATTCAATTGTACAATATATCTAGCCTCTTTGTTCAGTATTTGGGTGTTTTGTTATGCAGCAAGCAGCTGGATCATTTTGGTCTCCTTTGTCTATGATAGGTCAATAGCGTCGATAGGATATACAACTGGCGTGTTCGGGAACTACTACGGATTATGCATGAGATCACAGCTGCCTGAAATGAACTGGCATCGTCGAGTCGCATTGACAGAAATGGCAGATCGATCAGTGCTCCGTGCTTGCACACAAAACGGCAACAGAATACGTGCCCTGCGTGAGTGTGACGTGCTGACGCAAGTAAGCCAAGACCTGTTTCTGCGCACAATACCCAGCTAGCCCTCATTCATGCCAACTCACTTGACTTTTCAGCGCTGTTGCCGGTGACGTCTCGCATGATGAGTTGGCAATGCGCAGTCCAACGAATAGTCAAAGACCCCTGTTCAGCCCAGTCCAACTGCAAACCACATGTCAGCCAGCGCACTGTATCACATCCTCTCTTGCAACCTCACTAGCTGGCAAAGCACGGCGTCCTCACTGGCAGCTCGGACCTCACGGGAGCGGATAGTGTTGTCCGGCGATACAGCATTTTCTCTAGTTCGTCTGATGTCCCCTTGTCTCCCGCCTTTCTCTGGTTGTTTTTTTTTTTGCTTTTTCCTTTTGTCTTGCTGAAAAAAGCAAGCTCCATTGTGCAATGGTTCTACTGGACCAGGAACAACAGCCGCAAGCCCCACCAGCCTGGCACGAGTCCTATTCGGGCAGCGTGGGTGGGCAATTAAGGTACCGGCAGCCCAACGACGCGTCGTGGCGCGACAGGTCCAACTGCAGATACGATTGGGGGCGGCGTTAGAGCGTTACATAGCCGAAGTACAGGGCACCACAGGGCAGGGGACACATCCGACCAGAGACAGCCCAAGCCCAGAGATTCGTGATCGGGCCTGTTCCGGATGTCTGGAAAGCATGGAAGGCATCGAGAGCTCAGGATGGGCATTGACTCCATCCGATCAGTCAATGCATTGCATGTGGGCGAAGAGAGCGTTTCGCTGCCTGTTCTGTTCAGTCTAGCGTTGGAGTGGTGCTAAAATTTCAGGGTGTCACTCGAAAACCGACCCGCTGCCCGTGTACCCTTGCTCGTTATGCATCGTCCAATGTGCCACACGCCACTCCAACTGGCTCTCACTGGGAGCTGCTGTGACAGATCAGGACGCTGGGCCATCCGTTCTAGACTGGCCTCCATACGTGGTAAATAGCTTGCAGAGGCTCTGGAGCTGCTCGCATCGCGGGACACGCCGAGCCGGGACTGTTCAGCGGCGAGGCGCATGCAGGGCTCCTGTCAGTCTTCCTGGCAGATTAATCCATAGACTTGCCGGCATTGGTGATATTACTGCTGGCAGAAATCACACCAAACCCATAAAGAAACGCTATACACACCACTAGGGAGGAGGCAGGCAGGTCATTAATTAGACGGCCCCTGGTCATCTTCCCCCAATTGGCCCCTGCGTCCTGACGCCTCACCCCCTGAGAGATCTCCAAACGCTAGACAGGAACCTAGCGACTAGAATTTCCGCCAACTCGCCAGTCACCCCTTTCCTTTGGGCTAATGGACATCCAACTGGGCTGGATTGTTTCCTTTCATTCACATCGTCTGACCGGGGGCCGTCAACTTGGCCGCAGCCAATGAATTAATCTTTCCTTGTTCCAGCTTGATTTCCTTTGATACCCCCATCCTACATTACATGCCCCTCCTGTTTATTTTAATTCCCCTACTGCTGCTACCTACCAATCCAAGCACCACCCCCCTCCACCGCCGTCACGATATTCTGTGTCTGATTTCGAAACTTCCCACGCGTGCGCTTTATCGCATATCATTTCGCATCCAGTCGTCATTTCGCATAGAACCGTTGCGCACAATACCCAGGCTCGTCTATACTTAGCAATTATCGCGGGAAAGGGAAATAATTACACTTAGCTTGTTGCGCCAAACTGTTTCCGCTTCGTTCCATCATAGTTTCCTCTACCCCTGGCGCAGGACAGGGGCTCCCACAATAGGTTTGCCCAACCGACTCTCACCCTGATCTGAACTCGACAACAGATGCGCACGAGGCGCTACTCTACGGATTCTGGCCTTGGTCTTCCCTAACGTCGAAAATTCACCTCCAAGATGGCGGGTGGTTTATTCGCCCGTCTCAAGGGCAAGGACTCCAAGTCCAAGAAGAAGGCCGCGCTCAATGACCTGGCGAACGCGGCGGCTGCCAAACCACAATGGGACGATGCTTGGACGAGGCAGTCCGTCGAGCCGGAGGAGATCCACGAGCTCCTTCACTTCTGTACCGAGGAGCTCAAGGCACGAGGTACGACTTTGCAGCTGCCTTCGTGACACCGGCCTGTGCTAACAATCTCGATTTACAACAGCTCTGGACCACCCTTTCCTGCTCCTGCCCTTCCGACCGACCTCAGACCCCAGTGCCGTACGCACTTTCGTTCGGCACTTTTTCGATCATAACCAGCCCGCCCGCGGCGAGATTCTGTTACAAGAGCTGCGTATGGCAGAGCCGATGGTATGGAACCTGATTTGCGGGACGAACAACGTACAAGTGGCAGTGCTGACTGAAGCTTGCAGGTGATCTCGGGCGTTGCAAAATGGTGCTGGAGCCGCCTGCAGGGTGGTGTAGTCGGGTGGGATGCGTACGAACTGTTCAAGGTCGGAGAATTTGGTAGGACATGTCAAGCTACATCGCATCGAGTAAGGGAAGGCTGACCATGGGCGACAACAGACTCCAATATGGCCCGTGATTCGTTCAAAACTTTCATTCCCATCAGCGTCGAGAACGGAGCTCGACAACGGATTATATTCGACTTCTTCGAGCTTCTAGCAGCTATCGCCGCGCACGGCAAGACGAACGGTATGGGTGGTCGCAAGTTATCGCGGATGGCCGCCTGGTGGGCATTTGAACAAAAAGACACTGGCAGCGGCTTTGAAGGTGGCTATTCGGCTTGGTCAAGGTAAGTCTCTCATCCTCGACTCTAAATGGCCCGGCGGGCGCCACATAAGCAAGGCTAACGTGTGATCAGCGCCGCGGATGCTACAAGCCATCTCTTCTTTGCCTATCTGAGATCAATGGCTCCCGAGACAAGTATCGGAGGAATTACATCGTTGCCCAGAGCTCTTCAAAAGCTTGTTCAGGAAACCGAGTACCCCCCTCAGAGACCCGAACTAATGATGTCACGGACGAATAAAGTTGTCATGATGGTTGAAACTGTCTCACCCACACCCTTTTCACTCCTTCGGCGGACCAATCACTTCCAGTACCGTGATTCAGATAGGGCATTGCAGGAATTTTCGGCTTACGAAGATCCCATCCGAGCTTTGACTGAGGAGTGCCGCCGTGTGCTGAAGGCAATTTCGTCTGCTAATCAGTCGCAAGTGTCGAGCGTCAAGCACTCCACCAGTCTCCGTGATGCAGACTGGTCCCGGTTTGAGGATGTCGGTTTCTCGAGCGCATTATCTGAGGAAGACGAAGAGGACGATGGCGTGGTATCTCGCAAGCAACCTCAACCGCTAAGGCGCACACCTGCCTCGGGCATGCAGGGTGGTCGACCAACCACCCCATCATGGGCCGATTTCCTCTCTTCAGGTTTTGTTGATGGGCAATCAGGGTCCAACATGCTACTCCCACCGGACAAGCAACTGCCTCCTATCGAAACGACACAAAGGCAACATAGCTCACAGTCTCATCGACCAAGACTCGAGTCCGAACAGCATCTCGACCCAGGTGAGCTGGCTAGCATCACCGTTCTGGATCTTGATGACGCATTCTGGTGGGTTTGGATGAGCAGTCTGGCGCCCGAGGAAACCCCTGACAGAAAGTCGGCCTTCGGACGATGTGCTGTCGTGGAGACGATCATCAAGAGCGGCCGCTGGCTCGTGATGGAGGAGATGATTGCGGGCGCCGCACCAGAGCCTGCAGAAGGAGCGTATATCGCCGAAAAGAAGGGATTCTTTAGTTGGACCAGGCGCGGAAAGACGTTGAAGCGCCGCAAGTCGACAGGGAAGAACACACCTGACCATTTGAGCAAACTTGGGGGCAGCGCTGCGGGCAGCAAGGCAAGCGTGGGACCTGACACTCATGCAAGGATTCAAGCCAAGGCTGCTCAGCTCAGGGCTGCCAATGACCACGGCCGACAGCAGGCATTGTTGGCACAACGCAGGGGCAATGTGAACCCCGACCTCAGGGCGGACAAGGTCAACAGTGTGATGACCATGCAATCGTCCCTGGTGGGCGAGGCTTCGTCGGCTATGAAATGGGTCAATAAATACGACAACAAGGATTCTCTCAAGGACGCTTACATGTCGAACAGCAAAGCTGGACGCGGAGCTACTCTCACTCCAGTGCCCGCTGAGCCTGAGCCTGTGCCTGAGCCTGAGCCCGCGCCCAAGCTCACCAATGGCCACGGAAAGACAAACGGAGCATCGACAGAACGAAGGGAAGAGTCGCTTCCACAGCCGCCTCCTGTAATCAAGGAGGCAATTCCCGGACGAAAGCCTGTCGGCTCAGCCAGCCCCGCTGTTCCCCCCAAGAGCCCCGTTCCTCCTAAGAGCCCTGAGCCCCCCAAGAGTCCCGAGCCTCCAAAGATTGAAGAGCCTCCTGTTGAACCTCCCAAATCCCCCGAGCCTCCTGCGCAGGTAGAAGAAAAGCCTGAGGAGATTCCATCTCCTCCTGAGAAGGATATCCCGCTTCCAGACCCCGTCCGAGAAGCTGCAGCTACCCCAGAGCCAGTTAGCCCTGGTATTGAGACCAAGAAGGACCCGAAGAAGTCTGGAGGCTTCAGGAAGTTCTTCAGCCGAAGAAACCGCGCGTCCAAGCTTCCCGAGAACGCTTCAGGAAATCTCAACGATATGCTCCGAGACAACCAACAGACACCAGAGCCACAGGCGCAGCCATCAATTGAGACCGCAGCCCCGGCTCCTGTTCAGGAAGAGCAGACGGATGCTGTAAGCCCTATCAGCCCTATTGAGGAGGACGCAACCAAGGCTGCCCAGGCCCCTGACGCCGAGGTATCAAAATCGCAATTCACTCAAGGTCCTCTGGAGGATCAGCCAGCGTTTGTCCCTGAGAGCGATGATGAGAACGACGCCACTCCACCCCCCATTGCACGCCGCCCCGTCGCTCCTGGTGAATCCTCCCTTGAAAAGCACGCTGCCAGCCTGCCCAAGGAAGAGAAACTGAGCCAGACCGCCGGTCCTGGTGTCCAGGATCGATGGGCTCAGATCCGCAAGAACGCCGCCGAACGTGCCGCCAACTTTGAGCGCACCCCAACCAAGCCGCCTGGCTCGTCTGATGATGGCGATGATACAAGCGGAGAAGAGAGTAAGATACCTCCAATCACCCCCATCGCAACCCTTTCTGGGTAAGCTAACAAACATCCAGCTATTGAATCCCGTGTAGCACGCATCAAGGCTCGTGTCGCCGAACTCACCGGAAACATGGAGGGCGTCGGTGCCCCTCAAACGGCCCCGTCTACACAGCAACAAGCCAGTCATTAAAATCACACCGTCCATTTCTTAACTCGGCACCAGCCGATTTCTTACCCCAGACAACTCACCAGAACAACATCTGCTATTTCCTATTATCACGCAAGCACTCGTACAGCCCGATGCACCAGCTAATTTTCCTTGCTTAAACATGGTGCTCCTTGATGGACAACGACTTTCTTTCAAAACTTGTTGTGCTTCTACTTAATATCGGACTCTCTTTGTTTTTTTTTTCATTTATGCCTTCTCAAGTCTCAATCTTTTAACACACAGCCGCCCGAAATACCCCATATTTTATACCACGCAGGAAGACGCAAGGCAGCGAGCAGTTTTAGGAGCCAGAATACCCCTAGTTGTTTTCGGCAGTCAATACGATAAAATCTCATACCGTATATGCATATCGAAGGAAAGAATAGTGAAGTCGGGAATCGCGTGATCTAGAAGACAGAAGTGGATTGGGGGAAGCGTTATTGTGTAATCAGAGATGATCAATCTGTTTCCGTTTTCATCAAAGAGGTCTGAATCTCCGCATGTACTATAAACACTATAAACAGGCTTTATATGTGTATTTGGGATGAGTTTGTACATCAATCGAAGTTGGGCGTTCTTAATAAAAGCCCTCATAGCATTATGGTGATTAGACACATGTACAGTGCAAAGGCATGCTTGCCCGCAATCCAGCAAGGTTCCAATTAGAACAGTAGAGACGATCCATCTCGCTAACTTAGCTTAAAACTAAGCATACGCCGTTTTATAGTCCAGTCGCCACTTTTCGGTTCACCATGCTGAACGAATGACGTGGAGGACTGGCACCACCTATTTTTAGGCAGCCTGATTCAACTTGAAGCTGCGGTTGCACTGCTGACTGATCCAGAGTTCCATCGAGGGAGCCAGCAAACTGAGCACCGCCGCCTCCTCAGTACTCGCCTGCCAAAAGTTCCCTTTTCATGGCCATTGTCGTGCTGTCGTTTTTGCAACGCGGCGCAGAAATTGGCTCACCATGGCTCCTCTGTGCGTTGACCCGAGGCAGATTGTCATTGCCTTTAATAGGGCTAGGCGACAGGCGGTACTTAAACTCGTTGATGAGATCATCTCGTACATGATCTCCCAGCTCCAGGACACGCCAAACGACCTGGGGCCGGTGAACTTGGTAGATGGGGATGCTCCAAAGAGGACTGCGGAATCCGGTGCACGGGAGTCTGCCTCAAACGTTTCATCACAATCTGAGAAAGGGAGGCCTAATCAACAGCCGCCTGGTAGGCGTCCATCACCCTATGATGACGAGTACACCCAGGCCGCGCGCATCCAGAGAGCTGCTCTGATCGACATCAAGAAGTGGAGGGATGAGTTCCTGCCCAAGCTGGAGGAGATTGTCCATGTGGAGGACGACGCAAAGATCCAGGCCGAGAGGCGGAAGCGGGCTGAAACGATGGCCGCAAAGGGTCCTGCCACTCCAGAGGAGAGCGGCAACCTCATCGACATGGACGACGGCGCGGGCGCGCAGGCGGAGGATTTCACCGTCCTGCAGAACCTGTACCCGCCCACGAGCACTCGTCTGACTACGCTCAGTATCGAGGACCGGAAGGAGGCGCTGAGCTGCATTTTGCTTCTCATGCTTTCCACGGGGAAGTACTCGGCATACTCTCGCACACTGTCCTTGTACCTTGCCTCGTCTCTCGAGCTCTCGCAGTCGTTTGTGGTCAACGAGGAGACGGAGATCGCCAAGTCCTTGATCGATTCCTCGAAGCAGAATAAGAAGGAAGCCATGTCGGCTGAGGCCGAGGCTGCCAAACGTCAGGAGGAGAACAAGGCAAGCAGATTCTGGAAAGTTGGATTGGCCTCGGTTGCCGGCGCTGCCATCATCGGCGTCACTGGGGGGTTGGCGGCGCCCCTGGTTGCTGGCGCGGTGGGTGGCATTCTGGGAGGAGTTGGGCTGGGCGGCGTGGCAAGCTTTCTGGGTATCTTCTGGATGAACGGTGCCCTTGTTGGTGCGATATTTGGCGCATATGGGGCGAAGATGACGGTAAGATTGTCACAGCACATTCATTGATTCGAATGCGGAAACTAACATTCGTGAACAGGGCGAAATGGTGGATAAATATGCCAGGGAGGTGGAGGATTTCAAGTTCATCCCATTAAACGAAACAGCGGACAGGAGATTCGCCGACGAAAAGTCTGTCCAGGACCAATACCGCCGGCTCCGAGTCACCATTGGCATCAATGGATGGTTAAACAAGGAAGAGGACATCACCAAGCCTTGGAGAGTCCTTGGTGATGAGACCGAGGTGTTCGCGCTCAGGTACGAGATGAACACTCTGCTAGAGCTAGGCACCGCGTTCGAAGACCTCATCTCTTCCGCTGCCTGGAACTATTTGAAGTCTGAGATCATCAAACGAACCGTTCTCAGCGTCATCTGGGCAGCGCTCTGGCCGATCCAGCTTCTCAAGATGGCTTCCAATGTCGATAACCCGTTCAGCCGGGCGTTGAACAGATCAGAGAAAGCGGGCGAGCTACTGGCAGACGCACTAATCAACAAGGTCCAGGGTGAACGGCCAGTCACCTTGATAGGTTACTCCAATGGCGCCACGGTTATCCATTCATGCCTGAAATCTCTGGCTGACCGTCATGCTTTTGGGATTATCGACTCTGTTGTGCTGATTGGAACGCCTGCCCCGGCTTCATCGGCCCATTGGCGTACCCTACGCAGAGTCGTTTCAGGGAAGATTTTCAACGTGTACTCGGAGAACGACCTAGTCCTAGGTTTCGTCCACCGCATGCATACCTTAACACTCGGTCTGGCCGGTCTCCAGCCGATTCAAGATGTGAATGGTGTCGAGAATTTGGACTTGAGCGATCTAGTCAGTGGCCACTTACGGTATCCCGACTTGACGGGTAAGATCCTTCGCCGGTGCGGCTTCGATGGCGTTCATTCTGGAAAGGATATCGAGGAAGACGACTTGATCAAGATGAAGCACCAGTATGCTGCAGGGGAGATCAAATCCGGGAGCAACGACAATGACTTGTCCATCTTGGATGATCCGATCCGTGAATCTACACCACAAAGGAAAGCAATGCAGCAAGATGAACCTGAGGGTTTAGCGCTCCCTTTAAGACCAGGTTCGATAGAGATCAAGCCGATACCCAAACAGGAGGAAACGTCCAAACCGGAGTCTCGACAGCAGCATGACGGCGATTATGATTCAGATGACCCAGAACACCCGGCGTTTAAGGGTATAGTGATGGTCGATGGTTCAGATGACGATGATGATGATGAAGGCCTTACGATAGAGGAAATTTTGAGAAATAGGGAAAGGCAGTAAATAAAATATCGTTCTGTCGGTGCTCTATGTTAGATGACTTTCTTCATATCAAGCAAATGATTATCCTGATTCTAACTACTCTTCGGAGCTCCCACCACGCTTTTGTTCTCCAAAGTAATTACACTTTAAAGAGTTACTAGTAGAGTCATTGAGAATACGCAACAAAACTAGCAAGAAGTAATTAATGAACAAACTACCTACCTAGGTAGGTAATGCAAAAATAATTGAATATGACAACTCCAGGGTAGCCTCACGAGTTGATTGCCCTGCGATAAGCAGATAGCGCCGGCCCCACCAAAAAAATTGACCTGGCCGACGATGTCGCAGCGTATTTCTTTCCCAGCCAACCACCTCGCCCATTATCCTCTTAGGCTCTGCGCAATTCATTTCAAACAGCCTCTGAAAACTTGGTTCCTATGTCGACGCAAGAAAAGGCAATCAAGAGAATCACACACCGAACACTTCTGCGCCGTCTATCATGAACGCTCATGCTCTCCTCTCCCGCCAAGGGTGGCGGGGGCACGGCCACTCCCTGCACAAGCACGACGACTCGATCGGCCTCGCGAAGCCTCTCCTACTAAACCGAAAGGACAACACGAAGGGTTTGGGTGTCGCGCAGCACTTCAACAACGACCAATGGTGGCTGAACGCCTTCGACGAGCAATTGAAGGGTCTGGAGTCGAATGGCAAAACCGTGAAGCAGACCGTGACGACCGGCAAGCTCAACATCATCGAGCAGGGGTCGATGGGGAAGTGGTCCGTCTACTCTTCCTTCGTTCGGGGCGGCTTCCTCGAGGGCACCGTTGATCTGCTGTCTGCCCAAGACTCTACGACTTCGGACTCGAGCAGCGACAGCAAGGATTCGGAAAGGGTCAAGGACAAGAAGTCCTCGAAAAAGGACGACAAGGAGACGAAGGAAGAGCGGCGCGCACGGAAGGAGGCGAAGAGGCAGCGGAAGGAAGCGCGCGCATTGCGGAGGGCTGCCCGCCGTGAGCGAAGGGAGGCCAGGTCAAAAGGCCAAAAGGGTTCCAGTTCAGAAGATTCCCTGTCTGAGGAGAAGCGGCGCCGGCGGGAACGAAAAGAAGAAAAGAGGAGAAAGAGGTCGAAGGAATAGAAGGGATGGGAGCGAAAATAGCGTTGCGTGAGCGGATGGTAAAACTATAGCATATGGCGAAGCGTGTTTTGGATTAGGATCTTGTTGGCTGCATTTCATGGGAGTTTGGGCAAAAGAGGGACCAGAAACAGGTAGAACTTGTATACATTAGATACCCGGGATGTCAAGATTTCAATTTTTTTGGACTCTAAGTTTCTTTGGGGATTTTCCCAGGCTTGTTCGATAATAGCCATGGTCGCCTGTCCCAGAAATCATTCTTGATAATGTCCAAGTGGTCTACAACGATACATGCCTTTGCTCGACGCTTTTTGTCATTTTCTGTTTGCGTCTTGGATTGCTTGATAGGCTCTGCAAGCGAGTCCATAGTTTCGGTGATCGTATGGCTGTCAGGTTCAACCAACTCGTACTATTTGGATCCAGGAATGTGAGTGGTTGAAGTTCGGCCAAGGGGGCTTAGGACACTTACATCTCGAAACACAACACTGCCTTTCTTGAACATCTCTGGCTCATTGTTGTAGTTGATTTTAAAGCGAGAGAATAAGATCTCGTTCTTGTCCGCAGCCAATGTCCCCTGAGGACGGTTAGAGGAGTGCGCCTGTACAAATGGAACTAATACTTACGGCGAGGGCTTTCTCAGCCTCTTTGTTATCAAGCCCTCCTTGTTGGATCAGAGCCCAGAAAGTTGTGTTATAAAGATTGTTGATATGGCCTTGGACGTGGTGTGAGTAGTGATTTCAGCCGGCTTTCGCATTGGAGACTTTACTTACAATCTGCCTGACGCCAGCTCAGGTAGTCACGCAGGTTCGACACGGTTGGGTAGCAAACTGCGCGTCCGTCGAAAGTGGGTAGTGGAAAGGAAAGGGGAGTCTCAGTCAGGTATTTTGGCCACAGGTGGACGTAGTTGGCAGTGAATGTTGAGACGATGGTGCTGACGAGTTTGCTGTGTGTGCTCGTTAGAACTGGGTCGCACTTAGCCAGCATCTAAGACCGCCTCACCTTGCTCTTCGTTCGAATAGCCCCGACGACTTGTGAATTATGAAGCTGCAAAATAAGTTTTAACCCTTGCGACTCTACTGGCTTGGGGGAAGACTTTTGGCTTCATTACCTGTATTCGTCGCTTACACCATAGGCAACGGTGATGTCGGAAAGATCAGTCACCACAGCCTTGGCAGCGGCGTTCATGAGATCTAGCGCTCGGCGGTCATTGGGCTTTTCAAAGTTGTACTTTGCGCACATCCTATCATGTGTTAGATTTTGTTTCAATGCGCCTCAGAGGGATCTCATTATTTCTTTACTTGGTAAACGCCCGACCATCTACCCTGACCACAATCCATGTGTTTGGGAGCAGGTAGTCTGGTTGCTCGAAGGCGCGGACATATTCAAATCTGTGGAGAGAGTTAGATTTATTGAGGCAATATTTCGGAACATAAAATGCGACTTCTCACTTGGAATTTGCCATGCTGAGTGTGGTCATGCACTCTCGCCTCAAGATGCTGTGATGAGTGATGGGTATTGCTAGTCGCAATCAGGCTTGTGAATTGCTGGTGGTACTCTTCTCCAGTGGGGTCCATGTCCAGGGCAGTCGCAAGTGTGAGGTACTTCTCATCTGCTAGGCTGGTGGTACTTCCTGTGGGTATCCACAAGTTCTTACGGTGGCATATTTGTCGTCAGGCGCAATTTGTGAACGGGGCTCGGAGGCTTCCCTCCATTTATTTGTGGAGCTAGGTGTCCCAAATCTCTCAGCCTTGCAGCTGTAGTAGCTCTGGCAAGAGTTAGTGTAGACACGGCTGTAGACTTGCTCCGCCGTCGCAACTCTACCACAGCAGGGTGGTCTCGAGCGCCCCCGACAGCAATGCGAGCTGCCCCCTCTACGATTATCAGTGTACCATATACGGAGGCTCTCCGTCGCCGCCACGATGAATATGCTACTGTCCGACGACTACCTTCTCCAGGACTACCCTGAGAATATCACCAACACCATCCGTTCAGGGCATGCGACCATGCTGCGGTTCGATCGTAAAGGGGATTATCTAGCTTCCGGGCGAGTCGATGGCACAGTTGTCGTGTGGGATCTTGAGACGATGGGGGTTGCGAGGAAGTTGCGTGGTCATAACAAGGGCATCACTTTCTTGAGCTGGTCGCGATGTGGCAGATATTTACTTTCAACCTGTCAAGGGTGGAAAGCTATCCTATGGGATTTGCAAGATGGAAGTCGGCTTCGCGAGGTTCGATTCCGTGCTCCCGCCTACATTGCTGAGATCCACCCCTGGAACCAGTTGGTCCTCTCCTCTACCGTTCTTGTGATGTCAGAAATGCTAAATTGAACTAGCCTTAGGTTTGTCACCGCGCTCTTTGAGGAGCAGCCCATGCTGGTTGACGTGTCCGAACCTGTTGATGTCAAACACATACTACCTTCTGCCCCGAAACGGACGAACACCAATGGAGATGCAGCCCTCAAGGAGAAGCAGGCGAAGGAGGACGCGAGACAAATGACAACCTCGGCCATTTGGACGACTACCGGGGACCATATACTTGCAGGGACCAACAAGGGCAAACTAAATATCATTGATGCAAGGACTTGCGAAATCATTTACACGGAGAAGATCTGTTCTGGAGTCATCACCACAATGCGGCTCACGGCATCAGGCAGAGATCTTTTGGTCAACTCCCAGGACCGAATCATACGAACATTTCGTCTGCCAGATCTTTCCGTTGAAGATCTGGACTTGGATACACTGCAGGTTCCGCTCGAGCACAAATTCCAGGACGTTGTCAATAAGCTCTCGTGGAACCATGTCACCTTCAGCGCAACTGGCGAATATGTTGCTGCCTCCACATACAATAACCACGAGCTCTACGTGTGGGAACGAAATCACGGCAGTTTGGTGTGTATGCTCAAAGATCCCAAGGAGGAGCAAGGAGTTATAGAATGGCACCCTTCGCGCGCTCTGTTGGCGGCATGCGGCTTGGAGACGGGAAGGATATACATTTGGTCCGTTGTCAGTCCTCAGAAATGGTCTGCGCTGGCGCCTGACTTCGCAGAAGTCGAAGAAAACGTTGAATACATTGAACGGGAAGACGAGTTCGACATTTATGCGCAGGAGGAGATTCACAGACGGCGACTTGATGCGGAGGACGAGGATGTGGACGTGTTGACACTTGATCAGCCCAAGGCCATGGGTCGGGAGAATAGCTTTCGGATGCCGGTGCTATTCAATCTTGGAGAAAGCGACAGTGAGGATGAGTTTATCGCAGTTTCGACCGGAACCATGCGGCGTAGGAGTCCTGGGGAAGGTCAGGGAGATGATGATGGATATGAGCGGGTACCTGTGAAGAAGGTTACTAGCAAGGGAGGGCGTAGCAAAAAGAAATAGACAATAACGAAGCATCATTTGGCCGATTGCCAAGAAAGGTCGCCTCTCCTAGCTTCGTTGGAGGACAATGACGAGTTGCATGAGACCCTCAGTCACCAATCGCAGAGGAGCAAGTTTCAGATGCTTTGTAGCTAATTGAGTCACTCGGCCAAGGCGCTGGGCTAGGACAAAGCCCGAAACTAAGGTATGCCGCAGCTTTATTTTGGGCCAACTGAATTACTAAGAAGCAAAGATCTGAAACGCTGGCCAATTAAACCCAGCCTGCCGCCTTATTTCTCAGGCCGCAACCTCACGAACAAGGTGGCGCGTGTTCCACATGTAGTTTAGCGTCCTCGCCATCGTGTGGCCAGCAGCCTTAAGCCCAGATTCTTCATGGTTCCTCCAGACCCTTTCTCACCACGTCAAAACTTTGCTTCCATACACGACCATCACCGCGCACGTCTCTCAGCGTGCGCAACATCGCGAAATCGATTCGAGAGCGACCAGAATCGCGACCGCCCGATTTTTCTCTTCACCTTGGCGACTTGCAAGAAGGTGGCGACGGCCTGAGGTTCTCCTGGGCCGTTGGCCAGGACAGGCGCCTGCATTGAGCGCCATCCAGAACTTTTCGTTCTCGATTTCATTTATCGATTAAACCGATCTCTGCGATTTACAGCACACGGATTCACTTCGTATCGTTTTTTTAATCACCTCTCGCCCGGTTTCGCGTCGTTGTCGAGTCGCGACTCTCTCCTTGTTCCTGCATAATCACGGTCGCTTACGTTGAATTTTCATACCCCCGGCCGACTTCGACACCGCAAATATGGCGAACCTCTACTTCACCCACTCGAGCGCGCCGCTCAAGACGGTGGAGGAGATTCAGTTCGGCTTGATGTCCCCCGAGGAGATCAAGAATATGAGTGTTGCGCACATTCTTTACCCAGAGACCATGGAGGAGAACAAGGTCAAGCCGCGTGATGGCGGTCTTAATGACCCTCTTCTTGGTTCGATCGATCGC